>JAJJWW010004733.1:0-54288 GCA_023531295.1 Papaver armeniacum | reverse complement strand
ATGCTAGAACGGCGACGGAAAGGGGGTGGAAAAAAGTTCAATTCGAAACAAACTCGGAGAACTTAACGAGATTTCTAACCTCGGACGCAGACGCACCATGGTATATTTCTAATCAAATTGCAGAAATCAAGCATATGTTTACGCAAATTCAACAATATAACATTATACACGTCTACAGTGAAGGAAATCAAGCAGTAGACGGTCTGGCAAATCGAGCGGCAGATGATTGCTCTATAGGGAAGCTCACAACAACAGTGTGGGACAATGTAATACCGTCACCTATAAGTTCTATTATACAAGCAGATTCTATGGGCATAACATACCCACGTATAATATTAGTTTAATCTAATAAAATGCATGTTTCAAAAAAAATAATCAAATGAAAAGTTTATAACTTCGAGAAAACATTGCGACCTCGAGTTCTCCCATTGCATGGTTTTAGTTGTAAAGAGGTTGCACCCTTTTTCCAAAAACACCCTCAACAAATTTATACCGCAACGACATAACTCCTTTTTTGCTCAGATTTGCTCTCTTGGAGCCTATCTGCGCAGGGCAACTTCATCTCTCACATCTTTATATCTTCTTTAATGTATTGGTACTATTTTTACCTGGCTTGATTGGGGTATACCCAAACTAATTGGGGTATACCCAATAAGACAAAATAGGGTCATTTTGAAGTAAAGTCAAGCTACCCCTTAACCTATATTTTTGTAAATGGCTAAAATGCCCCCATAATGATTAACTTTAATTTAATTAAAATGATTAGATTAGTTAAATTAGTTAGATTAGTTAGTTGATTTAGTTATAAGTTGCGTTTTAGAAATCATTTAGAGAGAGAATTAGTATGAAGGAGTAGAGGAGATTTTGGGGGGGAAAAGTTAGGGTTTTTGTGAAATTTGTGATATGAGTGAGATGAGTGATTCTAATCCTGATTTTGAAGTGGGGGAGCCTTCTAACTTTCCTCCTACATATGAGTACTTGTATGATGATCTACCAGACCATGATCAAATGGATTACATGCATGACCCTCACTTGTATTTTCCTCAAACTCATGATGGGTATGGAAGTGATGAATGTATTGAGCCAAACGAAGAATCCAATGACCAAGAAGAAGAGAATGGAGCTGCAAGTAATCAGGTAGACAACCTACGTGGTGAAGATTGTGACTTTTCCATGCAAATGATGGATTTTGCTTCTTTTTTTTCGCTTCACAGACAGGGTCGGCAAGGTCGACGCTTGTCGATCATGCCGGCCATAAAAGCCGGCGTGGTTCTATATTGAACAACGTGCCGACTTTTCATGAGCAGTACCACGCCGGCAATGTACAAAATTTGAACCTTGTCGACTTTCATTTTTTGAAACACAGGAGCCTTTACTTGAAAAATGCTTACACCGGCATTGTAATGTTTTCATACCTTGCCGCTTTTTTCATGTCGGCAATGTTTATATTCTATTACGTTCCTGTCTTTTCTAGCCTACCATTGTTTTATATGTCGACCATGCCGACCGTGGTAATACACATCAACTAAACTTTTGATGTTTTGTAGATTATGGCATTGGTACCTATGGAGGATCAGCCTCAAGCTCAGAAAATTAGGGGTCCCGATACTTCCTCACTTTATGCTAATGATTTGGAATGGAAGGAAAAAGACGACGGTCAATTGGATTGTTGAGAAAGCCAAAGAGAAGATGTGCGTTCTAGTGAAAAACACCCAACAAAAAGATACGCGGTTTGAAATGGTATGCGAGTGTTATGGTTTGCCGGAGGAAAGTCACAAGAGGAAGGGTTATGTGTATGATAAGAAGACGACTAGGGTGTACAAGACAAAGTCAAAGAAGTGTGGATGCCCATTCAAGATAATTTTTGGGAGGAACAAAGATACCGACAACGTGTGGAGAATGAGTAGAGTTGATGTTGGTTGGCATAACCATAAAGATCCGGACACTCTTGTTGGGCATTGTCAAGTTGCCAAGTTGAAACCGCACGAGTTCGAACAAGTAAGAACAAGTTGGGGAATTAAACCAATTAAGCTCCTAAGTAAGTTCAAGAGGGACGACCCGCATAACCTCTCTTCATTGTCTACAATTTATGCGCCAAGGCAACCATTAAAAGAATTGAATGGGATGGAAGAAAGGTGATGGAAGAATCACAATGGTTAATACACAAATACAACTACACGGTGAGACACCATGAGTCATCGGAGGGGAAGGTGGATCGTATTTTTCTTGCGCATCCCGATATGATTCAATTGGCGCGTTGCTTTTACCAAGTTTTGTTCATGGATTGTACTTATAAGACGAATAGGTACAACATGCCTTTGTTGAACATTGTAGGACAAACCTCGGATAAGCAATCGTTCACGGTGGCATGGTGTTTTATGGATCGTGAGAAGGATGATAGTTATATTTGGGCATTGGAAACTTTGAAGCTTCTCTACCACGAAGACGAAACTCCGGGGGTTATAGTCACCGACAATGAGCAAGCAATAATGAACGCCGTGAGGATAGTCTTTCCCAATGCACAAAATTTCCTTTGCACTTGGCATATACAATGCAATCTTAGAAAGAATTGTAGAAGTCATATCCAAAAAACCGAAAGTAAAGAAAGGAACTAAACGTGAAAAAGAGGAAGATGAACGTCTTAGCAAACTAACTAAAGAGGAGCGAGAGAAGGAGAAAGAGAAAGAAGACGAAGAATGGAAAGAAGGTGAGATTAAGTTTGGGTTATTCATGAAAGCGTTGGATAAGGTGGTTTGGTCGATGAGTGTGGGAAGATATGAGTTAAACTTGAAGGATTTCGAGGATGATTGGGGGACTAATTACCCCAAAGTAGTGGAATATTGCAAGAAACAATGGTTGAGGCCACACAAAGAGAGGTTTGTGTATGCTTTTACTTACGACTATAAACATTTCAAACTTGAATCCACAAGTATGGTAGAGCAAGCTCATGGGAGACTAAAAGGTCTACTTTTCACGAGTCAAAATGGGATTGTGACGGTGCAACATGCTATCCATGAGTACACTAATAATGATATCAACAAGATAAAAAAGCAATTCCAAGAAAGTAGCTTCCGGAAGTTGAGGGAGTTTAAGGAGGATAATTGGATGCTTGTTGGTATACATTGCAAAGTCTCGCATTGGGCAATACGTTTCATGATGAAACATCTTGCATTGTTTAAAAAGTATAAAAAGTATGATGACCCGAGCACTCCTTGTAAGTGTAGGATAATGAAGGCTATCGGACTTCCATGTCGTCATATGCTTGGTAGGTATAAAACTCCCATTCCTCTTGATGATATCGATCCTTATTGGAAGCAATTATCTTTCAAACCGGCTCCAAGAGAAGATCCCGATGAAGAGTTTGGCGACATGGAACTTGGGAGAATAATCCTCGAAAAGTACCCCAAGTTGAATAGGTTGGACAAACAAACTATGAAGCACAAGTTGATGCCGATAGTTTACCCTTTTATGGAAGAACTTGAAGAACCGGAGAAACAAGATCCTAATGGTAGACCAACTACCAAAAAGACGAGGGCGGAAGAAAGAGAAAAAATCAAAGAGTTTTTGAGTACAAATTGCGATCAAGATCAATCCGAAGGAGAACAAATCAAAGAGTTTTTAAGTAGAAATAGTGATCAATCCAAAAGGGAAAACATTAAAGAGCATTTGAGTACAAAGTGCGATCCATCCGGACATGTTTATACCGAGGCGCAATACAAGGAGGAGCCCGCTAAAAAGAAAAGAGGTCGTCAAGGAAGGATTCAACTACGCCAACGGTCTCTAACTTGAATACAAATAGCACTCTACCTCTTGAGAGTCAAGCAAGCGTGGAATTTGTTGGAAAGAAAAGGGGTCGGTCAAAGAAGGATTTAACTACACCAACCGTCTCTAACTTGAATACAAATGGAACTCTACCTCTGAGAGCCAAGCAAGCCAAGGAGATGTTGCGAAGAAAAAAGGTCGTTCAAAGAAGGTAGTACAACCGGTGTTGCAAAAGTATCGCACTCAACTCCCTCCAATTATTCAAGATTTCGTGATTGGTACCGACGATGTTCCGAAAGATGGAAATTGTGGGTTTCACGTTATCTCGCAACAATTGGGACACCTAAGTGGAGCGGTTGAAGAGAATCTCACCCAATGCCAATACATTAGAAAGAAGATGGCCGCTCGACTAGAAAACGACAAGGAGTTCCATATCTCAATGATTCTAGAAGGTTCCATGGAGGATAAAGAAGCAACTTTCAAAGGTTTGCTAACTAGTGTTAAAGGCCCGGAGGGAAACGCACCGATCAAATGGGAGCATTGGTTGAGAATGCCGGAGTGTGGCCATCTATTGGCGGATACTTGGAATTGCGTGGTACATTTTTTTAGTGAGGGACTATCTATAGCATTTGCACCGAAACATGCGGTTTGCATTGGAGCAACTCAAGCATAGAAGAATTGTCATGGCTTTGGTGGATAAAAATCATTTTATTGGTCTACAACTCAATAAGGAATGTCCATTACCTCCTCTATGTAGGTTTAGTTTGTGGGAGAAGTTCACAAACAACAAGAGCAAGGAATGGATGAAAATTTATGAGGACAACATGGCCCTTTGGAATGTTATAGATGAGTCTCGGGAATGTCCCATAGATTTGAGTAAAGGAGGTTCAATAGATTTGAATGAACTCCCTCCAATAGATTTGAGTGAGGAGTGAATATGATTAGGGAATAAAGCAGCTTTTTGTGTAGTGTACAATGGAGTACTAGACAAAACATTCGTACTTTTTGGAGTACTTTTGTAATCGCATGCGTGTTTTGTGTAATGTACTTTGGAGTGCTACAAATGAATGAAATGGATGTGTTTTTTTGGGTGTATCCTCATTTGGTCGGCATAATATGTATTACCAAACCTGCCGGCTTTACCAGGGTCGGCACGGTATTATTTCGTCAGACTGCCGGCCGCAATGCATGACACTACAGGAAAAAGCTGCCTGATATGGCCGGCAAGGTCTGGCTTTTGCCAAGCTGCCGCTCCTCCGATACGCCAAGAATGTTTATGAAATTTACCATGCCGGCTAAGAACTCCCTTAAAAAGATTGTTCCTGGGTGTTCTTTTCTATTAAACCGGCAAGGTCCTGGTTTTGCCAAATTGCCGGCGTTTATTGAGCCGGCATTGTTATTGAGGAGAACCATGCCGGCTAATAACTCCCTCAAAAATTATTCATGAATGTTATTTTCTATAAAGCCGGTAAGGTATATTATAATATCCATGCCGACAGAACAACCGCCGGCAGGCTTTTAATATACGAAAATGCCGACTGTAAGGGCGCCGGCAGGATTCTAATTTAGGAAAATGCCGACTATATATCGGATACAAACCTTAATTAAAGCATACAAACGTTAAAAACTTTACCCTAACACATTTGGGACATATATAGTATCTTTTTAAATTACACAATTTCTTAGGAGAGGTAAGCAGCTTCATCTTACCGTCGCAACATGGATCTGTGCATGGTAGAAGGTTGATTTTAGCAACTTCATCTTCATACGGAGCTACACGCTCATCTATCCAATAGAAAAACCCACAACAAGTGCATTTTGAAGCATACTGCTGATATACACCTCCTATTGCAGCTTTCATGAGAAATAAGAATCCCTTACAACCTTCAATAGTGCATTTGCTTCCTTCAAAGGGACAATCGCTTGCAAAATGACCACTTAGTGTACAACGACTACAAATATTTGGTGGTGAAACTTCCATTCTTTATGCAAGGTTGAAGATGAAGTTGGGAATGCTTTTATAATAACAACATACCTAATATCTTGATTTTGAAATTTCTAGCCGTTGAGCATTCAATGGGTTGTACTTTGTACCTAAAAGGTGCAACTAACATTTAGGTCGGCAAGGTATAGATTTCATACCATGCCGGCCTCAAGTACGATCGGCAATGTAGAGACTTCATACCATGCCGGCCTCAAGTACTTTGTCTAGAATCGTATAAACAAAATAATAACTTCTAAAGCAACTAAAACTGAAAATTAGAATAAGTTTAACAAGTCTCAAACCACAATCTAAGAGTTCAAAACATAATGAAAGAGTTCAAACCACAATCTAAGTTTCTAAACCAAGTGAAACATAATAAAGTTTAAGAATTTCATGGATCATTCTCATTGTTGCTATCTTCCTCCCCATCACTAGCTTTTCACCCAAGCATCAGCTTTTGCTTTTCCCTTCCCCTTCACTTGGACCTATGTAGTCACCATCCTCATTGTAATAGGGGTTCACTCCAGGAAAAGTCACATGCCCCCGAAAAAGTTCTTGGATCGACCTCCTCTTCTTCCTCCTCTCGATGATGTGCATTCTTCATAGTTGAGGGGATTGCTAGGACTGTTCATAAACCTTAGAAATTCTTCCTCGGATTTTCCTTACCCATCAAATATAACTTTCTAAATGGACAATTCTCTTCGCCATCTTTAGGTTCTTCTAAATTGGGATAAATTGTGTTCAAATATTCAAATAGCTCTTCCGCATTGTTAACAAGACAAGGTAGTTCTTCTTTGTTTCCACCGGGAACCTAAACAATGCACAAATAAGATATATGAAAACAAACAACACAACACCGTTGATCTTCTTCCACCGGCCTAAGGTTTTAACCAACTACACTGCCGACTACAGTAAAGCCGGTAAGGAGATAACCAAATACCGTGCCGACAAATAAAAAGACGAAATGGTCCTATTTATGAAAGATGCCGACTAATAACTTAGGAAATTAAGGTTTCTGATGCCTAACGTCGGCATGGTACAAGTCAAAAACCACGCCGACCAAATATAACCCGGCATGGTTGGTTATTATACCCTGCCGGCCCTGGTTATTGTCCAACAGTCGCCATGGCTCTGATGAAAAGTCGGCATGTTATTCATCCTGAGACCCTTCCGGCGCTTTGAAAATACAAATGTCCGGCGTGTTGTTCAACTATCGACCTTGCCGGCCAAAAATCTGAAAATCATAATTGAGGATTTCTAACCTAATCTAACAATCATATTCAACAAAACAATAATGGGTTTGAGTTTATAAATCACTTACAATCTTCTTTTCACTTTAGAGGTTTCTTTTCAGCACCTTCAAGGATTGGATTTTCGGGTTTGCTAGTTCCAACCTTTCCCTTACCTTTTCCCTCTCGATTTGGATCTTTTGGATGTTACCAGTTGAATCTCTCTTCTTTGGGATCGTTTAGAATCAACCATTTTTTGTAGAAAATCAAAATTGAAAATTTTGGTTGATTTTAGGTTTTTGGAATGAAAGAGAAGAGGAGATGGATTAGAGAAGAAGGATTAGAGGAAGATTAATCAGTTTTTAGTTTTTAAGTTTAGGGTTTAGTTTTAGGTTAATTAGTATAGGGGTATTAAAGTAACTTTACCACGTTTTGGCCTCCCCTTAGTAAGGGCACATTCCATTTAAATTTGGGTATACCCCAATTAGTTTGGGTATACCCCAATCTCGCCAGGTATTTTTAGGTCTAGGTTTTAAGTGTTTTCTTTAGATTTTTTTTTTTTTGTCGTATTTGAAGCTTTACTTTGTTGTTTTGAGATTAGTTTACTAATAATTAAGACCCTTGTAATATTGATAGGAATAATGAGTTTTATGGGGGTTTATTTCCGATATGCTCCTCTCCAAAGACACCCAATTAACATGTAATAATCTGGTTAGATTTCGGTCAAAAATAAGTCATTTTTTGTCCAATATGTACCTCTTTTAATTGTAGTAGCCTTTTTTGTAATGATTTTAGTCGCTTGTAAAATTTCCAGTCACCTTCATCTTGTTCATATATTATATGAACGAGGGTTACCTCTTTTCTGAAAAAAAAATAATCAAATGGATCAAATGTATCTCTACAAACCTCCCCTTAACTATCTTTTTTATTTCATATACTTTTCAATTTTAGACTTGTTTTTTATATTTTGAAGATCTTTATAATGAATTGGTTATTAGGTGTAGTTCCTTACATAATTATATGATAAATACAATTTTATGTATTATATTGAAAACAAATACACGGTGAGTTTCTGAAGATATTAAAATTATGTGTATAAATATATATTAAATTATTAAGAGATATCCCCTCCTAAAGTATCCGAAAGGTATCCTCAAATATCTCCTACACTTTTATAATTTAAAAAAGAAAAAGCGGATACCTTAAGTGGAGTATCCAATACATATTCTCAATAATCCAAACCCGATACGCCACCTTGAAGTATTCGTGCTTCACTGATTTTAATTCAGATGCAAAATTGTACCTGACTCACCATCCTCATGTTTGAATAGAAAGATTGGCATAATTTTATTTTTCCCGAAAAACTGTTTTTGCGTCGGAAATTATGAGGTTACCCAAATACACCACGTTTTTACGTTTCAACCTATAAGTCTGATACCAAGTGTGTTCGTCTGTGGATAAGGTCGATACAATGCAACAACAAGGTATTCACTTGATAATAGTTACGGTCCAAAACAGATTTACTATAGGATTAATATCAAGTGATTAGTATTTAACGAACAAGTATTATTTACTTTATTATAATAAAACAATTATAATGTGGAAGTAAAGTAAATGATACAACGAGATTTTGTTTTCATATTTCCAACTAATATCCCGAAATCTCTCATTAGAAAATATCTAATATTAGTTTAGCACTTAACCAATATAACTTGCCAAGAGATATGTTTTTGATTTGCTGGAATATCAAAAGCATATTCTAAAATCTTAATTCAAAGATTCTCAATATTTCGGATTGGGATCACCTTCAGTATCAAGGAATATCTTTGGAAAATAAAAGATAATAATTGTATCCATGTCCAAATTATGTCGACATCTTGAACTTTCCACATTAACCAAATATTTTCAGTATCTCTAAAAATCCTATAGTAATAGACAAACCGAAAAGTTATTTTTGATTAAATTTATGGTAAAAACATAAAACGGGATCGGCTCTAGTAGAGTCTCTTGGGACCGGTCATAACATGACTCCCAATATAGGTAGGGATTAGTACCTTGACTCCCCATATAGGTAGGGATTGGTTCTACCTTGACTCCCAACATAAGTTAGGATCGGTTCTACCATGTATCCCAATATAGGTAAGGATCTATTCTATCAAGACTCTCAACAAAAGCTAGAATATGTTCTACCATGTATCCTAAAATAGGTAGGAATCGGTTCTACCATAATTCTCAACATAAGTTAAGATCATGTCTTCCAAAGTTCCCACCTTATTCGAATTGGTCATTCAATAGATCTTCAATGAAAACCGGATCAAAACGCCTAATGATTTCTATTCTATTATGAAACAAATTTCGTATATGTACTTCCCTTAAACATAGGTAATCAAACATGAGTGATCATCTGTTTCTTCATACCTTAGCTCCATTTTTTGCAGTGATCCATGAAAAAAGTTTCACATGGCGAAACCCTCTTCTTCAACCCCTCCTCTCCTTCTTCCTTCTACACAACAGCCTGCCAAGACTACCATATGTCCATGGACTTTTCTAGATCTTTCTGATGATACAAGTAGTGTTGCGCAAGTACAAAACTCGACCGTAAACCCTAATGATAATATCATAAACCCTACTGTTACTGATAACATTTCTGAATCTACTAAGCAAAAATCATATGCTAGTATGGTTTCTTCATTTAAATCACTGGATTTTGATTCAACAAAACTGGCTAAACCTTGTTTTAATGGATCTCACGTATCCATTTGTATATCTGAAGATGAGTATCAACTGGGTATACAAGAATGTAAGAACTGTTTAATTGGTAGAATGGTTTTTCCAAAGGGCACAATCCCAATGAAGATTCCATAAATACATTCCAAGCTAAAACAACCGTGGAATCTTAAACCATGGTTTATTTCTCCACTTGGTATGGGTTTCTTTTGTTTCAAGTTTTCATGTGAGGAGGATGTTACTTATGTTCGTTCAGCAGGTGCTTGCAATATTAAACCTGGTATTTTTCATTTTCGTAAATGGATCCCAAATTTTAATCCATACAAACAACATCAAACCTAACTCAAGTTTGGTTCGCATATATGATTTGAGTTATGTATACTGGAGATCTAAAACTTTGTTTGAAATCTCTCGTGCTCTGGGTGATCCTTTATACATTGGTAAAGCTACCTTAACTAGAAGTTTTGGTCTATTGCGAGGGTTTTGGTTGAGATTGACCTGTCTAAGCCATTACTCTATGAAGTTCTCGTTGAGAGGAAAGATTTTTCTTTCTTTGCCTCAGTTGATTATGAAAAAATTCCATCCTACTGTGATTTCTGCAAAACAATTGGACATGATCAAGCTTCCTGCAAAAAGAAACAAAAAAAAAAAAAGGGAGTGACTTTGTACCCAGCAAAGATGGTGCTAATAATAAGAAAGTTCAATATGTTCCTAAGAAACCTACTACAACAGCTACGGATGCTACGAATGGTGGTGTGGTTCCACCATGTAACCCCCCCCCCCCATGTTTCTGATCTTACTACTGGTGTTACACAACCAAGTAGTAGTGAGTCGATCCCAATTCCTCTAGTTGTGGAAGTTAATAATGATCTAGTTGAAGTTACTTTGTCTCATAATAATGAGACTCATTCAGTCCCTGGGAATAACAATGGTGTGGTTGAGAATACTCCACCATGTAAATAATGGTTCTTTTTCAAATCTGAATATTTCAGAAAATGATGTTCAGGATGTTTCGATTACTCATTAGAATGATGACAATGGTGGAAATGATAATGATAGTCAAGCAATTACTTTTGAAGAGGTTCTAACGAAATCTCAGAAGAAACGTGCTAGAGAAAAAGCTAAAAGAGCTGCTATGGTAGATTCACAAAATGTACCTTGGAACATGCGTCCAAGAACTGGTATAAATTTTTCTCAATGATGACACTTTACTGGAATGTGCGTGGCTTTGGTAATGATGACACGCAGCTAATTTTTTTTAATCATTGTCGTAAGTTCTCTCCTGATTTTGTTTTTATTGCAGAGCCTTGGGTAGATTTTTATTCTATCCCTAATAATTTCTGGTCTAATATGGACTTGAAGTTAGTTATAATCAATGAGAGCAAGTCTTATGGTGGAATTCATCCATCTTCCATCTTCCATGCCACCTCAGCACTTGGAACTGTGGATGGAAGTGCAAGTCTAATGGTGGAAGACAGAAAACGCTAATAAGAATAGCGCAAAACGATAATAATAACAGCGCTGTAAAACGCTATTAATAATAGCGCTTGACTAAAGTCAACGGTCAAACGCTATTGTTACTAGCGTCTAGCGCCATTAAGAATGGCGCCAAACACCATTCTTAATAGCGCAAAACGCTACTCTTAATAGCGCTTATTAAATTCTTTATCCAGTACGCCGTCGACCCTTCTTTTCCCCAGTTCATCAGTTCGTGAAACCTAAAAGAAAAACAAAAACCTAACTACTTCTTCTTCCCCTATTCTCTGATGATGGTTCAAATCAGTCAAATTGGTTCAAAGGGTTTTTTCATTGCAATATAAGGAATCTAAGCATACTTCAATTTCTCAATTTGATTGAGAGTCCAAAGAAAGGTGAGTTGAATTGTAATTTTGAGTTTATATTATGATTTGATGAAAATTTATGGTTTAGAAGGATATGATTGCTTGATAATCGACTGTATGATGAATGATAACAATTTTGATTCTAACAATGACGAATTTGACATGTAATTAGGGTTTTAGATGATGAACATGTTTGTTGCTTGTATTTTAATGGGGTATGTGTTTCCTGATACATGTTTTAGTTTATGTAAACAATTTAAGTGCATTGTGTGACTAAATTGTTTTTATTTGATGATATTGTATAGATTATGGATGTGTATATGATGTTAAGTTCAAAAGAATGGGATGACAAACATATATCTACAAGTATAGACCCATTTGATACACAACATGATATCACGTTTAGAAGTAATCTAGAAGACCTTGAGGATTTACATAGCCGTGTGGTGGTTCATGATAGTGATAGTCAAGTTCTTCAAAATTCCGTCCTTGCTAGATTTTTTGAAATTAGAATTAAGAGAGCTGATCAACAACTAGCTTATGCAATCATAGAGAGGTGGTGGTATAGCACCAATTCATTTCATTTCCCAAACTTCGAAATTGGTTTCACTCCTTTGGACTTTGTTCACTTAACCGGAATTCCTATTGGAAATGGTCGTAGAAGATTGGAACACGCCGCTACAAGTAAATGGAAAGACCTATGCATGGGTTTGCAAACTACAACAAGCACTCACCTAATTTTCCTATTAGTTGCCTCGCAACCTATATCAAGAACAATCCAATTAATGATGAAAATTGGGAGATTGTGACTAGATACTTCTTATTATGGGTGATTTCAAAAGTTCTATTGGCACGTTCCACTACACGAGCAAGCAAAGGTTGGATCATTTCCTTGCGTAATTTGAATGAGATTAGTAATTATGATTGGGGTTCGGCTTGTTTTAGTCACTTGTATAGTAGCATGAGTGCGGTTGTTAGAGGTGGAAAAAACATGTGTGGAATGGCGATGGTTTTAGAATATTGGTTTTACATATATTTTCATACTTTGACGCCTTTTCTCAAAGAAGGTGTAGCGACTGATGTATGGCCTGTAATTATGATATTTAAGAAAGATAGTCTAGTGAAGTTGCAAAGGGGTACTTCCAAACACTCTCTTCATACAGCTTGCCAACAAATTGAGTTGAGGACAATTGTTGGAACGCAATGGCAACTATGGTCTACTAGTATGTATAGAGATCATCCTGATATAGTGCATGCTCGTGAAATCTCCAATCAAAGAGTGGCTTTCTATAATCCGGAAAGCGCTACTAGTATCATATATCTTGGTGAGCGGTTTTTAAGGCAAACAAGGGGATTCATAACAATTCCAAGAAGTCCACGTGAACGTTTGGAAGACCTTGCTGCCCCCCATGATCCTATTGATGTGGTTGAAGGACGAGACTATAAGCATGTTGATGAGAGCATGTATGTGCAATGGTGGAAGTTACAATCTGTTGGTTTTTTGCTCCCAGAAATATATCGTCAAGAAAACAGAGACGAAGTTGGAGCTGCAAGTACTCAAGATCCGACATTTCTTGTGAATCAGGTCCCCCTAATACATCCATCACGGTACAAGTATGACAACTTCTCACAAGCTTCACCTGAATTTCCAAGAGTTTCTTTCTGTACCGTACGTTCAGACAGTGAAGGCAACCCCGTTGAAGTGCCTTTGCAAGCACCCGATCCTCCTCCATTTACGTATGATGTTAATTGGGGAACAAGGGTTAGTCATTTTTGGTTTTAACTCCTTCAATTATTTTGTTTGCCATATTATTATGATTTTCTTTACACATTAGAAGTTTTTTAATATATTTGCTATCTTGATGTTTCTTTTCAGGAGCAATGGAAAGATTTTGCGCATAGGTTGGCTATGTTAAATCTTGCAAAGGACCAGCATTGGTTTGAAATAGATCGTGCACATGCTCTTGGGCAATCAAACTACGGAGGGGAAGGAACATCAACTCAATCATGTTATGATCCTGGAGAAAACTGGTTCAGCCGTAAAAGACCAGCCACAAGTCATGATGCCGCAGTAGATGATACACAAACTGATTATGTTCCACAGACACAACAAGAGGAAGCAGTTCCACAGTCACAATTAACCCAACTTGTGAATAGTGGTGGGGATGGTTATAATATAGATGACATGTCTAGGATTTTGGGATTAGAATCAAATGATTCGGGAACATAGAATGTCTTCTCTTTAATGAAATGGATGGTTTTAATGTAGAAAACCGATAGTATTTTCTTTTGTATGAATTAGAAAAACTTGAATGTGTTTTCTTTAATATTCTCTTGAATGAATGTCTTTTCTTTTGAATGAATGTCATTTATTTTCTTTTGTATGGAATGCTTACAGTATTTGAGTTTTGTTTACAGGTGCAATATGGACGATGAAAATCTGCTAAGGAGGTATGTACTAACAACGTATGGTATTTATCTTAGCATTGGTGATGATAGCGAGGAGAGAGCAATTGTGGTGTATGCATTTTGGGTGGAAGAATTGTCCAACAGCATGGGAAGGTACATTCCATGGGCATGAGAAAAAACCTACCATGATCTTAGAAGCCGTGGCATCATATGATCGGTGGTTTTGGCATGGTTTCTTTGGAACACTAGGGTCGAACAACGACTTGAACGTCTTGGCTCAATCTCCACTTTTCGATAAGATGGTTAATGGTTTAGCAGCTCCTTGTAATTACCGCATCAATGGCCACAGCTACGACAAGGGTTACTACTTGGCGGATAATATATATCCACGATTGTCTTGTATTGTGCAGTCATTCAAAGTTCTTCTTCCAAATCGGCCAGCTAATACGTTGTTCAATAGATACCAACAAGCGAAGAGAAAGGATGTTGAAAGGGCTTTTGGAACTTTCCAAAACAAGTTCCAAATAACAAAAAAGCCAGCATTTTACTGGGATAAGGAGGAGATAAACTTTATTATCAAGGCTTGTTTGATTTTGCATAACATGGTCATTGAGAATGAAAGACGTAACTTAGATTGGGGTCAAGTCGTGAACGAACCAATACGGCAGGTTACTGGAATGTCGAGGTCATACCACGAGTTAAGGAATGATGAAGTATATCTCCAACTCCGCAATGATCTTGTTCAACACATTTGGACACGACATGGACTAGGTCTCAGAGATGGTGAAATGCCACCAGAATCTCCCCCTCCGCCACCAGATAATCTTGACGGTTCGGATGGTGAATTCGATCCTACCGATGTTTACCCACCAGAACAGCTTTAGTCTTTTTTCGTAAGATTTTGAATGAACTTTCAGTATGTAAGCAACTTGGTTGCAATCCAATGATTTCTAGATTTTAAAATTAAGAAACATTAAGAGTTTCCTTGTATTATTTATGGTTTTCATTGTTTTCAAAAGAGAAGAAAAAAAACTAAGTATGGATTTTCAAAAGAGAAGAAAAAAAAACTAAGTATGGATTTTCAAAAGAGAAGAAAAAAAACTAAGTGTGGAACTTGAGGAATTGGCTTAGTTCTGGATGTTTTTCAAGAAAATCGCTAATAATAATAGCATTTGGCGCTATTCTTAACAGCGCCAAAAGCTATTAAGATTTGCGTTTCTTTTCTAACCATTAGATCTTTAACGGCTCCTTTTAATCAACGACTCATAAATAAACGCCATTAAGATTTGCGTTTCAACGGCTACTTTTTTTGAATTCGAAATTTTCTCTATAAATTGATCATTTCTCAGCTAAGACCAAAACCTTTCAATCTCTAGATTTTTTTCCTCATCTTCTTAAAATTCATTGCAAAACTTTTCAAACTCTAGACCTTTCTAACCAAAATTCATGGCAAAATATACTACAACGGAAGATGTTGCAATCACCAAGTCTTGGATAAGCATTACACTTGATGGTGTTGCCGGAGTTGATCAAAGATCAAACCAGTTTTGGGAGCGGGTATTCGAAACCTATGTAAGCAGTTTTGGGAATAAGTATGATAGGACTGTTCATAAGTTGCAGAATAGATTTGGTACCTTGAAAAAGGATGTCAAAAAGTGGGTTGGTATCTTAAGAAATTTGCATAGAAACAATGCAAGCGGAATTGGAATTGATGATCTTGTAAGTTTTATTAAGATTTCTTAATGTATATCATTTTATGTTATCAAGGATTTCTAACTTGGGTTTTTGTTTGTTTTTTGTAGGAGAGTAAAGCTAGATCGAATATAGTAAGATTAGCAAGGGAAAACCTTTTTAGAAATGAAGAGGTGTACTTTTCAAAGGCACTCGAATTTTCAAATTTATGGTGTCGCTGTGCCAGACACATTAATGTCACAGTTGTTTCTAACTCCATGCAATTGATTGCTTGTGAAGAAGCCACTATGGGAGACATAAGTTATTTTGTTGCTGGTATCTATGCTTCAACTTCTTATCTCACTCGTAGAGATTTGTGGATTGAGTTGACAAATTTAATGGATAATCTTCAAGGTTCTTGGTGTATCATTGGAGACTTCAACGCAGTACTGGGTGCTCATGAAAAATCGAGTGGTCCACCTCCTATTAAAGCTTCTTGTGATGATTTTTTGGCTTTTACGGAGACCAATGATCTTCACCATTTGGATACTAGAAGTGCTCCCTTTACTTGGACTAATGGTCGTAAGGGTAAACATCATACTGAGCTTCGACTATACAGGGTGATGTGTAATGAACAATGGCTTCTTTCTTGGGATTCTTCTGTCTGTAGTACTCTTGCTCGTGTTAAATCCGATCACCATCCTTTACTTTTTGAGGCTCATAAGGGAGACAATTTTTTCGCTTCTTCTTTCAAGTTCTAGAGTGCCTGGTTAAATCATCCTGGTCTACGGGATATTATTTTTAATGCCTGGCAACAACAGTTTTTTGGTTGTCCCATGTATGTGCTCATTCAAAAGTTGAAGTTTTTGAAAACGGTACTCAAAACTTGGAACAAAGAGATTTTTTGTGATATTCAATTAACTTTTAATAATGTGACTCATGTTCTTGAGGTGATTCAACAGAGAATTGCAGATGAGGGTTACTCTGATGAGTTGCATATTGAAGAACTTGAAGCTTCAAGCAAGCTTATTGATGCTCTCAAAATTCAGAAAGATTTTTGGAGAGATAAGTCTAGGCTTCATTGGGTTAAAGATGGTGATGCTTGCACCAGATTCTTCCACACTTATGCGAAAATTAGAGCTGCCACTAATAAACTCACTCATCTGAAGGATGATGGTAACATTTTAGTTTCTCATGATGATGTTTCAAATCATGTAGTGTCATACTTTAAAGATGTATGCTAGCGACTCTGTGAATTCAATTCTACGGACTTCATCCCTAGAAATATTCAAAGATCAGTAACCCAAGATGAGAACAACTCTATTACTGCCATGCCTGATGCGTCCACAAATTAAAGATGTTGTGGACGATATGAATGCTAATGGGGCTCCTGGCCCTGATGGATTTAGTGGTATGTTTTTCACATCCTTTTGGGATATAGTTGGTGCTGATGTGATTAATTATGTATAATCTTTCTTTTTAAAAAAATGGCGGCTTATTCCTAATGCCAATCATAGTCATTATTAAGAAAGCCCCAAATATTTTACATTAATTCTTTGATGATGACCGTTTATTATATATTCACTAGAGCGGATCTAGGTGAGGCAAAAAAACTTTCTTGATATTATTTTAATTTTGGGAACATTACAGGACAAATGGTAAACTTGCGAAAATCGGGGATTTACTTTAGTCATAGGATTCATCCATAACACGGAAAAATTATAACAAAAATTCTAAAGGTCCCTCTTACGACTAAAAAAGATAGATATCTGGGTACTCCCTATTTTTTGATAAATTCAGAAAGATTACTCAACGCTGCAAGGCTGGAAATCGAAACTTTTAGTTCAGGCGGGTTGCACAGTCCTTATTCGGTCAATTCTTCAATCCTTCCCATTATACCAAAAGCAACGTCTTTCTCTCCCAAAAACCACCTTAGACCAACTTGATCGAATTCAGAGAGATTTTTGGTGGAAAAAAGAGCGATCAAAAGGTAAGGGGGAGATATTATAGCCTGTAATGAATCTGCAAGCCAAGATCAAAAGGAGAATTAGGAATAAAAAAACTCCACCAGTTCAATATAGCCCTCCTTACAAAATTAGCTAGTAGCCTAGTTTGAAAAAAAAAACAACCAATTATGGGTTAAGCTACTGGAAGCAAAATATTTTCCTAATTCAAAAGCGTTTGATTCGACTAGATCCTCCCATTTATCCTGGATTTGCACTAGCATGCAAAAAAGACTAAGCATAATATAGGATAATTTTGTCTAGGAAATTAAAAATGGGGTGTCTACAAGAATCTAGCAAGATAAATGGGTCCCAAACTCATAAACAATCCCAAGACCTACAGATGTAGAAGAATCAATACCGCAAATATTTAAAGAGCTGACTAATGCAGAGGGTAACTGGGATACTGACAAAATGCAAAATCTTTTCAGCCTAAAAACAAAATAAAAGATCTTAGCAATAAACCCACAAAAAAAGAGAGTAGATAAAATCGGATGGAAACATCATTCTTCTGGGATTTTCTCAAGTAAAAAACATATATGTACAACTACTTGACAACATTAATGTCAAGATACCGTTGAGAGCATTGTTTTTCCTTGAAAAATTGGAAACTACAGGCCATTCCTAGAATCAGACTTTTCATGTGGAAATTAGTCCAAAAATCCATTCCTCGAAATATATGATGAAAGCTTTTGCTTTAGCTATGTTCATCATATTCTTGACGAGTTTTGTTGGAGACAATTTATTTGTTGGAAACTAAATATTTAGTCAAAAGATGATCATGTGAAATTTACCTTGAACATCTTATATGATTTGTGTGAGACAGTCATTTGATGTTAGCTTGGGAAGTTTCGTATTGATCATTCGATCACCTAAAAATTACTTGAAGCTATTGGTATGTGTAAGATTATCATTGTTGTCTTCTAAGGATGTTTCAATGATTGAAATGAGAGTTTAGAACAATTACCCATATCTGGATGCAACACGGTATGCATACCTAATATGAGAACTATTTTGTTATAATTCAGGACCGGAACTCTTGTTTGTGTACCTAGTATGCAAATTGATTTACCTGAGAAGCTCCGCAACTATTGTATGCGTACATAGTATGCGAACAAGGTTACATGTGTTGGGTCCGGTGCGGTTGTTCGCGAACCGGGCTTGTGAACGAGTTGACTAGGCCAAGGTCAGGAGCTTTTATTCGCGTACCTAGTTTGCGAACATACTGGTTAAGATCTAAAATCGGTCATGTATGATTTTCACACTCATGAACTAAAACATTGATGATTTAACGAATGACAATTAAATTCGCAAACCGTGGCTTAATGTTCATGAATTGATTCTTGTATAAGTACTTTGTACGATTATGAATCAATCCTATTTTGATTCAATTTTTTCATATATATTTCTATGAGATAGTGAACAATTGACCAACTCTATGTGAAATACAATTAGATTCATTTGATTATCTTTCATTATTGATTGATCATCATATTTGATTTAGATGTGTTAGATGAATATGGCTAAGACAAAAGTATTCATATGGCTAACTTCGGTTAATTTTTACTAAACCAACTAAATATACACGTTTAGGTAAGGTTGCTCATATTTAAATATAATTATATTTTATTTGTGTGTAACAAGCTAACATTGGAGATAGATTGCTTAATTTCTAAGCAGACTTAGCTTGAATCTTAAATCGGGATTTCATCTAATGGTAAATATTGAATGCTTTGTTACTAAGCTATCTTAGCTTTGATTGTAAGCAACCCTGATTTGAAAGACTATGCAGGGAGAAATTTAGCAACTGTAAAACCTAATCCCGACACTTTCATGTGTTCTAGTTGCATCCTAGAGTCGATTCCTCTTTAACCTAGGTTATTTCAAAAACCATATTAGGTTAACGTCTTGAAGACTTCATTTGGGATTCGTGAAGCCGGATCCAACTATTTTCTTTGTAGTTGTGTATTGTGATCTTACTTGTTCTGTCTTATTGTGTTTTATCTTCTCTAAGATTTACTCGAGATTATCTCTGATAGGTAAGATAAAAAGTAATCACAACAGTTATTCATCTCAGAATTTTGTGATTCTGCAATAACTTTTTCTGTTAATCAGTTGGGTTATTGTGAGGTAATTGATATTTTTAGGCTGCTCTTTGGGAGTTTAAGACTGGATTATCAATTGGTTTATGTTCACCTTGATTTACCAAAAGACGGAACAAAAAGGGAATAAATAATAGACATATCTGTGGGAGACATATTGTTTACAAGTCTCCTACTTTGGGTCGTAGCAACTCTTAGTTGTGGGTGATATCATCTAAGGGAATCAAGTCCGCATAATCCAACGTGGTTCTAGAGGCGTAAGAAATGCGACTGTACCTTATTCGAGGTGTGACTTGGTTAGGGCTCAACTATATTCCAGTCCAAAGTTAAATTGTAGTATGCTAGTGTCTGTAGCGGCTTAATACGGTATGGTGTTCAAAGTTGGACAAGGTCCCGGGGTTTTTCTGCATTTGCGGTTTCCTATGTAACAAAATTTCAGGTGTCTGTGTTATTTCTTTTCCGCATTATAGTTATTTATATAATTGAAATATCACATGTTGTGTGTAGTTCAATCAGTTGATAAATTCGATCTTGTTTGTTGGATATAACTTGATTGACACTTGGGCATTGGTTGTTTATTATACTTTACTGCTCCTTACTTCTGTAGTATTGTTATTAAGTTGTTAATTCATTGTCATATGTTTTGCATAATCCGAGAAGAGATTTCAGACAAGGATTGAAGAACTTGAGTCTGAAAAAGAGCAACTCATGAGAGGGCCTTTCTCTTCGCAACAACAAGTATTCTAAGTTGAAGAAACAACTGCAAGCTACAGTGGCGAATTTCAACAATGATGCTGTTCGTTTTCGCAATCAAACTATTGAGGCAGTCTACAATGATCACCGCATTCCTCTTAGTTCATACCCTTGTCTTCTTGATGATATTCCTGAAGATATGCCTTTCTCGGATGTTCTGATAGTGAAGCTAGTGAAGAAGAAGAGTCTGACAAAAAGAATGATGGAATCGAAGAATCTGACAAGGAAGAAGAATCCTCAAAGAAATAACTTCTTTTTCTTCTTTCACTTCTTATAATATCTGTATATATACTCTTTTAATCTTCCATTTATGTAACCCCTTATTGTAAATTTCTTGGATTACTAAATACGAATTCATCCTTTATTTTCTTTACTTGCGCATATTAACCAAGCAATTCTTCTTTGTAATACAACTGACCAGTATTATGAATGCATAAATCTATCATGTGGAAATGAATTACGAGATTTTATCTTATTCATTCCCATACTTGCCTCTGTTATTTATTTCCAAATGAGAGATGTGATCAATTATCTCCGAGTAATGAAACTTTTGAACTTTGCCCTTATTGTTGGTAAATTGATGAAGAAATATAGTCATTTTCGCAAGCTTACTTGCTTCCTTAAATTTTTGTGTGGAATTTTACCATTGCGACAAGATCGCACGATATCTTCGCAAAAGAATAAATCAATTGATCTTGCCTTATCATTGCTTGTGTGGTCTTATTCTGCCTTCCTAATTAAAGGTCTTATTTCGCCACCCCTCGTTGCGACAAAATCGCAGGACGTCTTTACATTTTCATGTAATGACCCATTGATCTTGTCTTATCGTTTCTTAAGTATTTTTGCCTCTGCAAGATATTTTATTTGCGACAATATGACAGGCTTAAATATTCTTGCGAATGTAAAACCCCATGACATTGTCGTCTTTGCTACATGATCGCAGGACGTTTTTACATTTTCATGTAAAAACCCATTGATCTCGCCTTATCCTTATGTTAGTATTATTGCCTCTTCAAGATCATTGCACAAATATGACAAGCCTAAATTTCCTTGCGAAAATAAAGCCTCATGACATTTGCGTCTTTTGACACTTATCAGCTCCCTAACGGAGGGTGCCGCCCTTATCTTCCCCTGGTTGCCCCTTCAAGGAGGCGTACATCGGCCATACAAGACTAGATCCTCCCATCCTGGTCTTAACAACAACCAGTTGTTTTCGCACCTCTTATCCCTTATACCTATAGGGTTTATGGTTACGAGACTGCACCCTAAGTGGAGTTTTCTTCGGCCGAGTGCAAAGATATGCCAAGACTTGCCAAGAATGGCCGAGACACTTCAAATGCCCCAGGCACTCTTGGCTCAACCGTGTACCTCGGCGCCTTGAGCATACACTGACTCCTTGGAAGAGACCCTCGGGCGTTCAACCAGGGTATAACCTTATATATATATAGTTGGAAATCCAAAGTATCTCTCCCGGATAGGCTTTCATGGGCCCCAAATTTCCATGACCCAGGCTTCAGGAGCGGTGTAACCTTCCCCCTGAGCCATGTCAAGAGATACCCCCTTATATGACGCACTTTAGGTCTTACATTTGCCTCTTGCGAAATATCATTCGCGAACTAGGGTGTACGCCATAAAGGTTCGTCCCATTCACTCACTCATTCATGTTTGTTAATTCATTCAATCATTCATTTTTGGTTATCTCTTGCTATTTTGTTTGCGAAGCTATCGCATAATTTTGCTTTGTTTGTTGTAATCTCATGTCACTCCTTCAATCAGATTTTCATACATTTTGATAGCGATATTCTCGCATTGCTTAACTATTATTTCTTTCTCTTACTCTTGATATGCCTTTGTCACTAAACTCGATGATAACACGATTATTCATTTCTTATATATTTTGCTCATGCTACTCTTTGCCTCTTCACCATTCCAACCTCTTAATGATTCCTTTTTACCATAATTTTCAACTGCCTTTATGCACTCACTTCGCAATGTATCTTCTTCCCTTGTATCTATGGTATCCACCATCAACCTCTCTCTTCTTTGTTCATCTTTTATATTTTGCTTCCAACCCTTCCTTTTTGCAGTTCTTTCTTCGCAACTCTCTACATCAACCTCGTAACATTTTTGTCCTTCCATCCAGTCTCCCTTTATAATTCCAACACCGCTAGGATGGGGAAACTTTATACACTGATGGTAAGTTGATGCTACACCCAAGATTTCATGCAACCATGGCCGCCCGATTAATGCATTGTAAGGGGACTCCACGTCCACTACACAGAACAAAATTTCAGTTGATAATCCTTGCAAGGGTATTCTCATATGTACTTCTCCTTTGGGCTTGTTCGCAGTACCATTGAAACCATATATCTTATACGTCGAAGGTATCAAATCTTCATCCTTCCCTCCCATAGTTTTGTATGTATGGTAAAAAAAGGATGTTTACTGAGCTTCCCGTATCAATTAGGATTCTATTGATCGCCCAGGAATTTTCTGCTTCATCATCTTCGCCATCCACAGGTTTTGGATTAATTTCCAATTTCACGACCAATGGGCTATCATGCATCTCTATGCCTTCAAGTACCTCTTCTGCAGAGAAAGAAATAATCTGCAATTGCCACTCTTTTAGCTGCGACGTTTTCGCGATGTTCATCACTTCTTTATTGTCAGCATCCCTCGCGAAAACCCTACCGAGAACATTATCATGAAAATCTTCAATTGTGCGGTACGAATGAACAATGGAGTTGCAAAACAAATTTTTAGCTTTCGCTCCAACTTCTATTACGAATGTTTTTTTCCCCTTTGCTGAGATTGTCCTGTGCATCTCTGGTGGTGGTGGTAACGGTTGGATTTTCTCTTCACCTTTTAGAAAATGATTCAGCTTTCCTTGGTCAATCATTCTTAGGATGATTCTTTTTATGTTTCTGCAATCATTTGTTAGATGTCCATGAAAGCGGTGGTAGGAACAAAATTCATGACTTCTATCTCCTGGTGGTGGTTCACTTCCCATGTTCCATGGTGCAGGTATGTTTTCCATCAAAAGTATTGCTTCCCATATTTTTTCCACACTAGTATTTAGTGGTGGCATTTTGATTTCTTCCCACACTGCTCTATGGCTTCGCTGCCCTCCATGATAATTCTGCCTTCGACCTCCATAATTTTCTTGCGGATGATCAAGCCTTTGGATCTTGTTATTTCCACCACGGCTGTAGTAGTTCCTTTCTCTTTCAAATTCTTCCTGATCTCGGCTTCCCATGGCTACTATCTTTGGTTGTCCATTATCTATTGTCCTTTCTTGTTGACCTTGCGAAGTGCTCGCCACTGTGTTTATCAGTTTGGGTAATAAGCTTGCGTTCGCAGCATTTGAGCTTGTATTCGCAACTGGGTATGATTCCATCTCATTTTGCCTTTCTTTTAGAGCAATATATTCCTCTTGGAGCTCTCGTAACTCAGTCATTGTGATCGTATTTTTGACTCTAAAAATTTGAATGTATAACAAATTAGTTGCGAACATAGCATTTATGAACGACAGGATGAGGTATCTTTCATCCACCCATCCAGCCATTTCACTGCACATTGTCTTCCATCTCACAGTCAAGTGTCTCAAACTTTCGCCAACTCTTTGTTTTAGCCCAAATACATCTTCAATACCGGGTCGCGAAGAATTGTTACTTATATATGCTCCTAAGAATATAGCTTGTAAATGGTTAAATGACGTGATTGTGTTCCTTGGTAAACCCTCAAACCATTTCAATGCTTCTCCTGTCAAACTTGATGCAAAGTATTTGCATAATATGGCATCATGATTTTCCCATTGTAACATACATCTCACATAAGCTTTGATGTGTTGTATCGCACAAGTTGTTCCATAAAAAATGTTGGTTAATGCAGGTAAATTGCACTTTGGGGGTATTCCTCCTAGCTGCACTTCTAATGTAAAAGGATTTTTCCCATGACCTCTGCGATGGCTTCATCTAACCTGTCTTCTTCCTCCTTCTTTTCTGCTGTTCAATATTCCTCTCATCTCTGATAATTCTCTCAAAATTTGTTCATTTGCCTCAGAATTCGAATTTATTGGTCCTTTTAACTCTGTCTCTCTCCTTCTGCGTTCGTGTCTACTTATATTTTCTGGTTCATCATTCTCTTCTCTTCTTTCTCTGCGACTTTCTTCCTCACCTCTTTCACGAATTCTCACACCATTATATCTGTCATTTTCTCTTCTTGGTTGTCTATCAGTTCTCCTTTGTATTCTTTCATATTCTTCATTGATGCTTCCATTG
Source organism: Papaver armeniacum (assembly GCA_023531295.1). NCBI lineage: Eukaryota > Viridiplantae > Streptophyta > Magnoliopsida > Ranunculales > Papaveraceae > Papaver > Papaver armeniacum. Next base: position 29,527 of record JAJJWW010004733.1, on the reverse strand, counting down.
TTGCGATTTTGCTCGCGCCTTCTTTCTCTATTGTCATGGTTGTTCTGCCCGTATTGCTTCTTCCAATTCCCGTTCTTCCATTTCTGCTCTTAATCTTTCCCTTTCACAAGCTAGACGCGCTTGTTCAATATAATGTTTTTCAATGTCATCTTCAATTTCCTTTTGTTTCCTTCGTGTTTCTCTCCCATGCAGTATTCTTCTTCCTTCTTCCTGATTTTCTTCATTAACTGGATTATTCTGCCCTTGACGCTGCCTATTTTCGCCATTTTGACCATTTTGTAGAATTTCAGGACGTGGAATATGACGATCTCCTACCACTTCTCTTCTTTCGCAACCTCCTTCACCAAAGTCTAGCTCTCTTTCCAAATTTTCTTCATTAACATTTTCTACAGGTAGTGTTCTTCTCACATCCTCTCTAACTGATCCTGATCTTGACCTGGTATTACTTCTTGACCTTCTATTCTGCAACCTCATATTTTCAATTCTTAATTCATGGTTCTGCCTTGTTAAATTTGCTCGTTCTTCCGCTTCTAACCGCCTTTCTTCATGTATTGTTTGCCTCAACGCTTCTAATGCTGCGATTTCTTCATTTCCACGAATTGTTTCTCCCATCTCTTCTCGATTTCTCTCCTCTTGTCCATTATTTATCAATTGTTGCACTTCTTCTCTCTCATTCTTCTAGCCATTTCTTAATTTCTGCAACTTGTCGTAAATTGTATGAAATTCTTTTCTTATTACTCCAAATTTGTCCAAATCACAATGTTGATCTTTACTCTTTTCCCTGTTTCTAGCGCATATGTAGTTGCAGGAAATCCCACACTACACCCCTCACTAAAATTTACTCAACTAATCCATTTGAAGATGAATAACTATAGATTTTATTGATTATTTTCTTGAAATGTTTACAGAAGAAGATAGAACAGAGCTAAAGAAATTACAATCACTCTTAATTTTCTCTCTCCTAATGACTTGCTTAACAATTCAAAAAAGAACTCTCCTACAACAGACTTACTCAACCTTTTTATATAGGGTATTACATAGTGGATGACAGCTAAGCTGTCCTTTATTTTCGGGAATGATTCGCGAAGTATCGCAAGTATATAAGTATTCGTCTTCGCGACACTCCTAAATCTCGCCAAGTCTTCACACTTTTCTCATGTTCTGGCTGTCGTCATCTATTGCGTCATTTATATTACTTCCTTGCGACGCCTTCGCAATGTAGTCGTTTATTAATCTCGCGAAGTATTGATGTCGCGATATTCTGATCCTACATCTTCCATATCGCTTTAAAGTAGCGATATTCCTTAACTACTTTACAAAGTTGATCAGATCTGATAAGCTTTGTAGCATAGAGAAATCACATGTAGATTGAATATTCGTTTATTTTATTTTTTTACAGTTTTCGTGTAATATTCAGCAAATACAGTATTCGTTTCTGGTTTTCACTATTTGACGCCAAGGTTTGAAAAACGGGTCATGGCTCAGGTCACGGGCACTAGGCGTGACCGTTATAACACGTTTTGACAGGTGTGGGCACGTTTTGGGCAAAAAACGCGTTATATTGTAAAAAAACGCGTTTTTTGGACGTTTTATAAAAATAACGGGCGTTGTAACGGTTAAATAGAAAATTAAAAAAAATTATGATCTGAAATTCCTATGTAACGGTTTTAACGTGCGTGAAAACGTTTTAACGAGTCTACAAAACGTTGTTACTAGGGTTTTTTTCTTTTTTAATATTCCCTCCATCCCTAAATAGATGACCTATTAATTTTTAAATTTTGTCCCACTAATAGATGACCTATATCATTAAAAAATGAGATATTTCTAATCCTTCAAAATGAATTATACAAAGCTTTTAGTCATTTCTAATATGAGATATTTTTGACTAAAAGCTTTGTATAATTCATTTTGAAATATTTTTTCTAATACTACCATTTTAATTGATTATTGTTAGTAAAAGAAATATGTATAATTCGATAGTCATGTTTATATTCCTTACATATGTGTTTTAAAATGCTTTTCACTATACAATTTATGAAAGTTTGATAAAATTCGTGACGGTCAATTATAGCCACTAAAATTTCGTCGGCAGCAATTATTCAATACATGCATAAGTAATGTGAAGAAAGAAACAATCATCGATCCAATTTAAAAGAGTGCATAACCTAGATAAGTAGACTTGTCCCTTTATTAGATTGCAGAATTTCCATCAAATGCCAAGAAGTAGGCAGGGTTTTAACTCGTCTATAGGGTACTAATTTCTAAAAGTCAATCATTGAATGCTTAAAAAACTCCGTAAACTAGGGATTGCATGGTGAGTTAGGGTAGAGTCAATCAACCCATTAATAGATTCGATATAAAATTCCACTACCCAAGTCATGTACCCCCAAGTCATGTACCCCACTGCATGAGATGTTCTGGACGACGTGTCAAAATGCATGCATAATGGTTGGTCCTTTATTGAAAATGATTCGTTTCTTGGAATCAGACAAACCCACCATGGGTTATTTGTTCCATGCACTTGCTACATGTGTGGAAACTATACAAATGGATTTGGGATCAAATCGAAATGCTTATATCAGTTGAGTTCTCCTCTTCATGCTGCAACGTATTTTCTCAATCCTTATTACATCTTTAACCCAACAACTAATCTCATAAATAATGAAATTTCTGAGCCCCATATTTGTCTCACTGAAGTTATATCAAAAATGGTTAGTGGCCCGCAAGAACAAGCAAAATGCATGCTAGAGGTACAAAATTACTAATATTATCTCGAAATATGTTTAATTAAGTAATTTGAATTTCTAGTAACAATTGTACTTTTCTTTGTAGGCAGGAAGAATGCGAATGACGCAAGGTCAATTTGCATCACCATCAACACGTATTGCATCTCAACATGGTGATCAAGTAAGTTGGTGGTTATCTTATGGTGCTGAGTATCTATCCCTCCAGAAGATTGCAGTAAAGATATTAAGTCAAACAAATACATCGTCTGGATCAGAGAGGAATTGGAGTGTGTTTGAAAGAATCCACACCAAAATACGCAATCGTTTACTTTCATCGAGAATAAATGATCTGGTTCTAGTACAATTTGAAGTTGGGGCAACAAAGAATTAAAGGTAAAGCAAGGCGACATAACATTGATGTTCACCACGTGCATAGTCTACTGAGGGATGACAATATGCTTGATTGGATAGCGGGGGAAGACGAAACACCGGTTTTACCTCAAGAAGAACAATGGTTAAATATGATGGAAGAGGAAGCGGTTAATAATCCAGAGCATGTCCCTCTACCATACAACTGGCATGATCCTGAAGTTCAAATCCCATACGAAAGGTTACCGGTGAGTGACTTTGTTTATGACTTTGGTAATCTTTCATTTGGAGACAATACACAAGGTTATGAGAATGTGAGTCCAACATATGATTCTCGTTACACTTCCGATCGCTCTGATCATGGTGTTCAACATATGAACGAAGGATATAATTCTAATATTGATAACAATAATGAAATAGGTAACAATGATGATGAAAATGAAGGAGGTTATGATGACGATAATGAAGGTTATTATGATGATGATACTTATGCAAACGAAGATAGCTAGTAGCCCCACGACGATGACTATGATGTGGAAAGGACCCGCCGAAAAAATGAAGAATACATGAATAAATCAAAAAAAAAGTGGTGAACACTAGTTTAACAATCCTATGTTTTTTAAATTTGAAGTTTTTAATCATGTAGTTACTTTCCTTGTATCATTTAAAAAAAAATTAATTCAAAGTTTTAAACTTTCAATCCAGAGAAAGAAAAAAACTCAAAAAAAATGATAAGAAAGTTATTTACACGATTATAACGTGCGTGATAACGGGAAAATAGTTCTAAAAAACGCATGTTAAATTGTTGTTTAGAAGAAAAAAACAGTCAAACTAATTTTAGAAAAACGGTTATAACGTGTATGAAAACTGAAAAACGGTCCTAAAAAACTATCGTTATTTCCTATTTATCGCCATTATAAAGGCAAGGGGTTCGGGGACCCTCACGGCCACGGAATATGGGTGTGACCGTTTTAACGGTCATTTTTTCGGTAAAACGGTGTTTTTCAAACCTTGTTTGACGCTAATATTTCTCTTTGTGACTTTCTTATTTACTACACGGATACTCAATATCCATTAGGCACTATTTGCACGGAAACTGAGTTTTCGTGTAGTAGCTAAAGGCAAGGTTTGAAAAACGGGTCACGGCTCAGGTCACGGGCACTAGGCGTGACCGTTATAATGCGTTTTGACAGGTGTGAGCACGTTTTGGGCAAACGCGTCATATAGTAAAAAGACGCGTTTTTTGGACGTTTTTTTTTAAATAACTGGCGTTGTAACAGTTAAATAGAAAATAAAAAAAAATTATGATATGAAATTCCTATGTAACGGTTATAACGTGCGTGAAAACGTTTTAACGAGTCTAAAAAACGCTGATACTAGGTTTTTTTCTTTTTTAATACTCCCTCCGTCCCTAAATAGATGACCTATTAAATTTTAAATTTTGTTCCACTAACAGATGACCTATATATCATTAAGAAATGAGATATTTTTAATACTACCATTTTAATTGATTATTGTTAGTATAAGAAATATGTATAATTCGATAGTCATGTTTATATTCCTTACATAGATGTTTTAAAATACTTTTCACTATACAATTTATTTACGAAAGTTTGATAAAATTCGTGACGGTCAATTATAGCCACTAAAATTTCGTCGGCATCAATTATGCAATGAGTAATATGAAGAAAGAAACAATCATCAATCCAATTTAAGAGAGTGCATAACCTAGCTAGGTAGACTTGTCCCTTTATTAGATTGCAAAATTTCCATCAAATGTCAAGAAGTAGGCAGGGTTTTAACTCGTCTATAGGGTACTAATTTCTAAAAGTCAATCATTGAATGATTAAAAAACTAAGTAAACTAGGCATTGCATGGTGAGTTAGGGTAGAGTTAATCAACCCATTATTAGATTTGATCTAAAATTCCACTACTTATAAGATGATATGATTATTACGTCTAAGTCATGTACCCCACCGCCACTGCATGATGATGCATCTATAGTTTTTTTTATCAAAGAAAAGCAAAAAGGCAAAGAAAAGCAGAATCTGATAACGAAGATTCAGAACAAGTGTATCATAATGAGCCATGGAAACCTGTGTGTAGTATAGATGAAAAAGAACCAGATTTTCATGCAGAAGAAGAACAAGTACCAGTCACACAAAATAAAAAGACTGGGTTTTTAAAGAACCTTTTTGGACGAAAAAATAAGAATATTCATGCCGGGAGAGGGTACATCGCTCGGTCCTCGGGCCTCTACAGAAATACCTAGGTCTACTATGCGGCCATCACAACCACCTAGGATGTCTGTGGATATGGGAGGACAATATAACACTTCTAGGGATTCTCGACCTTCGATGGCAAAATTTGGCAAAAGTAAAACATGTCGGGAAAAAGTCGATTCTTCTGTTGGAAGTTTTTCTATGCCAATGATATTCCTTCAATGTGGCTAACTCATCTCAGTATCACGAGGCATTCAATGCAGTTTCAAATTTCGGCCAATCCTATAGAGTTCCATCATCTTATAAGTTGTCGAATCCCGCAAAGAATTAAAAAAGATGTGGTGTCTGTCCAACGACATTATTGGAGAGAATATGGTTGTACACTCATATCTGATGGTTGGAAAAACAAAAGCAATCGTACGATTGTAAACTTTCTAGTTTACAGTGACAGTGGAATTACGTTTTTGAAAAGTGTCGACATAGAACATAATCGGTTGAAGACAGAGTATTTAATTACTTTGTTCAAGCCCGTTATAGATGATGTCCAGTACAATTTGAAGTTGGAGCAACAAAGAATTAAAAGTAAATCAAGGCGACATAACATTGATGTTCACGACGTTCATAGTCTACTGAGGGATGACAATATGCTTGACTGGATAGCGGGGGAAGACGAAACACCTATTTTACCTCAAGAAGAACAATGGTTAAATATCTTTGGAAGAGGAAGCCGTTAATAATCCAGAGCATGTCCCTCTACCATACAACTGGCATGATCCTGAAGTTCAAATCCCATACGAAAGGTTATTAGTGAGTGACTTTGTTTATGACTTTGGTAATCTTTCATTTGGAGACAATACACAAGGTTATGAGAATGCGAATCCAACATATGATTCTCGTTACACTTCTGATCGCTCTGACCATGGTGTTCAACATATGAACGAAGGCTATAATTCTAATATTGATAACAATAATGAAGTAGGTAACAATGATGATGAAAATGAAGGAGGTTATGATGACGATAATGAAGGTTATTATGATGATGATACTTATGCAAACGAAGATAGTCAGTACCCCCACGACGATGACTATGATGTGGAAATAAACCGCCGAGAAAATGAATACATGAATGAATCAAAAAAAGGTGGTGGTCGTAGTTGGTTCGTGTAGCTTTTTAAATGATGAACACTAGTTTAACAATCCTATGTTTTTTAAGTTTGAAGTTTTTAATCTTGTAGTTACTTTCCTTGTATCAATTAAAAATTTTAATTCGAAGTTTTAAGCTTTCAATCCAGAGAAAGAAAAAAACTCAAAAAAATGGTAAGAAAGTTATTTACACGATTATAACGTGCGTGATAACGGGAAAACAGTTCTAAAAAACACACGTTAAAATGTTATTTAGAAGAAAAAAACATTCAAACTAATTTTAGAAAAACGGTTATAACGTGTATGAAAACTGAAAAACGATCCTAAAAAACTGTCGTTATTTCCTATTTATCGGCATTATAACGGGGTTCGGAGACCTTCACAGCCACGGTATATGGGTGTGACCGTTTTAACGGTCTTCGGGTCCTTTTCAAACCTTGGCTAAAGGATGGCATAACGTCACAGTGACGTTTGGCTTTAGACCCATTTCCGTTAGCCTTAACAGAAATTATAAACAGACCGCGAATTAAAACTAAAAGAAAACCGTGGCTCTCACATTCACCTAAAGGTGGGGCCTTAAAGTGGGCCCTTGCTAGTCTCCTGTCCCCAGGGCCCACCTATCTGTGAGTGGCGGTTTTGACAGGGTTTTCTTTTCGCGGTCTATACCAATTTCAACCACCAATTTCCTCATTAGTTCTCGATCTGTAATATTTCATCAACTACCAAAAGCAGAACTATCAAAATCAGCCACAAACCCATTGATTCAAAGACAAACCCACAACTAATTTCTTCATGGAAGAAACCATTCTCCTCTGCAATCTTGATCACCAGTAACAATTACTCTAAACCCATGAGAACTTTCAGATCTCCTCATCTTCATCCTCCCAGGATTCCTTCACATAGTTTTCATCTATATCCTCATTCTCCCATGGATTTGTTGGTAAATCATTTTTCAGAACAGGTATAATTGGCTCAGATTCCTCTGTCAAACCCACAAAACATGATTTGAAAGTCAGCTAAAATAATTACAATAATTATTTATCACTTTCAACCTTGAAAAAGGTTTTGGATGTAAGAAACAAATATCCAAAAAAAAAAATTAAAAACAGTAATATTACCCCAATCATCTATCTTTCTTGAACTCTTAAATTCATTTTTTTTCTTTCTGACTATGATCCACAAAGTACAAAATCTGTCCTGCATAGTAACATAGAAAAATTTGTTAGCCACATACTTCAATGAAGAAACAAATCAAGATAGATACACATAGATGCTTAACTAAAATCTAATCCCTACTTGGTCAAAAGTTCACAATTACGCCGACTCTCTGATAACAGACATCTAAATAAGCAGGTAACATTGCAGCTTTTTTGGAATGCTAATGCTCCTTCAAAAGTCAGTTTATTCATCAAGGATTCCGCAGATAAGGCTTGTGTATGACAAAAAAAAAAAAAAAAAAACTAGATTTCAATGAGTGACAGCCACTCTGAGAATCAATCAATCCCTCAGTCTGACTATCAATTAACGAACAGCCAGTCATTGACACTGCGGTAGGTCAGTCATTGACACCGCGGTAGGTCAGTCATTGACACTGCAGTAACTCTACCGAGGTGGTATAATATATCCTAGGGTCAGTAAAAACTCTATTACTAACCTAGAATCCTCTAATTTTTACTTCATCATCGATAAGGTTCATTCATCAGGCAACTCCCCAAACCTCCCGAAAAGTAAGAACAATAACATTTCCGAAAAATCCAATTGCCACCTTTGATCATTTCAATGTATTCTCAATATATTTCAGCGCTAGATGCAAAATACATAATAAGCTTTAAGGGGTTCTATCACCTTTCAATTTCTGAGTCTCTGAGGTCTGGTCTGTGTACCCCCAAAAAAGAATTAGTTCCATAATTCTTCCCAAATCAGCAACAAATTTAACTTTATTCCATTAGAATTTCATAACATGAAAAACTAAGTAATAAATCATTACCTTCTGTTGTTGAGAACAAATCCCACAGAGAATCAATCCAAATCGAATCTCACAAAACCCTAAAAAAAATACACAGAAACTAATATTCTCTCCCAAAGAAAGCTTAACATCAAATAAGTTTTTATCTGAAAACCCAAAAGAGATTCGTAGGGAAAGAGACAGAGATTTTACCTTTTGTTTTTGTGAAATCTCGAGACCCATTTTTCAAATTAACGGCAACAACAACTGATTCAGGAGGAAGAACCATGGTTTGTCGGAGAAGAAAAGTATTGTAGGAGTTTGTTGCAGAAGAAGAAGAAAAGTATGGCAGGAGGAAACCCTACTTTCTATTTCTTCTAATTTCTTCTTCTTTCAGGAGGACCCATTTCTCAATTAGTTTCCAGATTCATCTAGATCTCAATATTTACATGAATCACTCACAAAAAGAAGCTCAATTCATCTACACCTTTGGAATTGAATTCGACAGGGAGAAAGACATGAAGAACAGATGAAAAGAAGAAAGAGAAGAAGAAGAGAATAACACTCCTAGTTAGTAATTCTCCGAATGATTCGCGAACGTATCTGAACTGACCGAATCCGAATGATACTTCCGAACTATTTGAACACCGGACCTATTTCCCGGATTATATGGACCTCACGAATGATTCCCGAACGTATCCGAACTAACCGAATCCGAATGATATTTCCGAACTAGAACTTCGAACCTAGTTCGCGCCGATCCTCGCTCTCCCATAGGTAATTCTCTGACCAGAGTTTCGTTGATTGGTTTTTGTATGATTTTGTATATACTTTATATTTAAATACAATTATTCAGTTAAAATTTTCTATTGGTAGTTGTTTAACCAGTGTTTTATGTGTTAATTTTTGTTTAAAAGTCTATAAACTCGTTTTATAATACATTTATGCGATTAAATTGTTTCTTCATGAGTAATAACCACGCTAAAATGTTTTTTTCCATCTTATAAATCATATACAAATAAAATTACTCTCGTAATAAGGTCATAATACTTATCAATCTATCATATATGTAAGCCGAATTTTAAGTGCCGAACTCACATTTATAAAACGAATATGCACGTACGTATGCCGTTCCGAACTACTGTCCGTACAACGAACCGTTGACCGGATTTTTGACCGAATCCGACATATCCGAATCCGTATAATTCCCGTACGTATGCCGTCCCGAACTACTATCCGTATCCCGAATTGCTAACTAGGATAAGACTCTATTCGATATATTGGTATCTCCGTTAGCCTTAGGTCTAGTTTTTGATGTAGGTATTGTCCACACCAACGGCCTCAACTAACATCCAGTTAAGATTCGGTGTAAACAAAGTGTAATGAATTATTTAGGCACAAAAGCTGACAGAAGTATTGTATACCCATGTTTTTGCTAACGGTGTTATAAACGGTCGGTTAAATATAAGGTGTAAACATAGTGTAATTCATGTTTTAATATTTCAACCAATAGACTCCTGCCACTTGTCGTCACCAGGATTGCTCTTCCTCAAAGCTTTTATCTAATTTAATTTGAGGGGATGTCACACTCACCGTGCGACGTGGGAGCTCATATGACTTAGTGTTTTAAAGGAGGGGAGATTCTGTTTTCCTAATTTTGAATACAGGATCGAATTCCATTATGTTTGTTCCATCTTTATGCCTTGAGGACTTGCTTGCAAATTCCGCTTATAGGTTCATCATATCACTTTTTGGTTCAAAGGCAAGGCAGTTGAGAACAAGATGTGCTCAAGTTTAAAAGATTCTTTTTTATTGCGTAATTTCATCCTAGAAGTAAATAAAACTACAACTTCAAACTAAGAATAAATATTGAAAATACAACTAGACGACATATTTCATTCAAGAATAACTATTGCCTCAGTCCCTCAGTAGTTAAATCTTGTTACTGTGTCCAACTCGACTTACATAAAGATACCAAATCAATAATGCTACACCAGAAACCAACTACAAACTTCAATAAGTGCCTGCTGATTTTTCTTCTTTACCATATAATATTTGAATTGTTAAACCTGCAACACCGCATTTAGTAGGGTCTAGTGGAAATTTATGGTTCTGGTTCTGGTTTATGTGATGCATGCAAATTGAGTTCTCAGGCCTTTAAATCGTGGCCTCATGTGGGAATAAGGCAACTTTTTATCCTTGAAATGTTAATTTGAAGAAAGCGGCATTGCTTCTTCTGATGGTGATGAGTTTGATTATCATTATAATTTGGATGATTATGATTATGATGACAATGAAGTTGATGATGATGATATTAGTGGTGCTAAGGATGTATAGATTTTAGGTTGCATGTCTGGTAGATTTTAGATTTTAGCTTATCATGCACGGCCGTGATAAGCTGTACCTAAGACCATGCAAGAAAAGTTGTAGCCTTGGTAGAAAAAGCTACCAGCGAGCATGTTGGCATGTGCCACAAAAAGTGTAACACCTCCGATTATACCCCGCTTGTATTTATCTGGTGTTGGATAGGGCCCCGCTTGTATTTATACCCCGCATGTTTTAGTGGTCCTTATTTGACCGCTTTATTCCTATCACGCTTTCTTAATGTGAGCGTAGTGTACGCTGCATGCTGTGACCGCCAAACCAAGACCCTGGAAAGCATCCCCCAGTTTGTGTTGATGTCTCGAGTGTTGGTTGCATCTTGAGTGCAAGAGGTGCTGCTAGGGGCGCATGTGGCATGTGCCAATGGCATGTGCGGAATGCCTTTGTTGCGAGTTGCACCTCGAGCGCAAGTGGCAATGCCAGAGCTGCTAGTGGCGTGTGTGGCACGTGCCAATGGCATGTGTGGAATGCCTTGGTGGTAGGTTGTAAGTTGAATGTAAGTGGCTACCAGCGTGGGTACTAATATAAAGGACACCATCATGCACGGCCGTGATAAGCTGTACCTAAGACCATGCCTTGGTGGTAGGTTGTACGTTGAGTGTAAGCTAAAATCTCTCTATATTAGTGAGAATCTTTTTGTCTTCCCTGCGATTAGTAATCTGTACCTAAGACCGTGCAAGAAAAAGGACTGGTGTTGGATAGGGCTGATTGGGAATGTTTGGTACCGGCATTCTTTTTTAATAATTCGAGCATGCCGGTAGTGGACTTAAAACATACAGGAAAATTGTCAATAATACCGGGATAGATTTTAGGTTGCATTTGTATGCTTACGTGCCCAAATGTACCGCACACGATCGACGATCAATGTTTATTTGCCCGAAACATTGTACCGGCGTGGTTTATTTTAAGGTAGTGAATGCCGGTACTAAAACTGAAGGTGAGTCGTCTTATATTCATTTCTTTTCGGAGCTTGTTGGGTTTCATAATTTGTATCCATACTGGCGAAGGTGATGACCTCAATAAGCTCATTAGATAACAGATAAGAGTTATTAATCTTCTTCTCTCTGGAGGATTTCCGAAAGGGAGACCTGAACAGTTTCCCTTATGTGCAGACCTGAACCCGGTCGATTTGGTTCTAATTGTGGAAAATCAGATGTTACGAACGTCGACAATTCGTTATACACACTAAAATTTCAACTAGATCCACAAAATTAAATAAAAATTAGTTATTTTCCAACTGCTGAAAAACTGTGCGTAAAACCACGATTTAAAATGATAATATATGATAACCAATTGTCTTTTTATTTTAAATCATTCATCAAGTAGCAAATTAAATAAAAAAAAAAGAGTAAAAAAAGAACGCGCAATTGGGGGATAAAAAAAGTAATTGGGGGATACAAGAAAAGGACAAAAAACTGGATCCAAATATCAATTCGGGGTCACCCCTTATCTAAGTATTTTTTAAAATCCTAATCTACCCCTCACTAATCAGGTTTAGTGGTTAATAATAATTAGTAAAATCTTAATATTTTGTTAAATGATTAGTGTGTGTTTTATTTGTTTTAGGTGAGTGAGGTGAGAGTAGAAGGAGGGAAAAATATTTTGAGAGAAAAATTTTTTTGTGGAAAATGGAGGATGATTGTGAAGAGAGGATTGCTGCTGCCGAATCTTTAGCTCAACTACAACAAGGAGCATATCTTGAATCTTGATAAACGACAACAACTCTCAATTGCAACTCATTATTGAGCCAACACCCTTGAATGATGATTTTGACGAGAATGGAGAGTTTCATGAAGAACCAACACAAGAAAGTAAACTTGCACAACATACTAGCATCCCCAACACACAGGTAAAGCTGTTAAGATGTCGAAAAATCCAATTTTATCTTTAAACCCGCCATTTTTCAACTGAAAAACCTCGGTGCCGGTATGGTAGTTGTATGAATACCATGCCGGTAGTCCAAGTACCGGCATTGTATTCATACTACGACCATGCCGGTACACTTATATCCCCCAATTTGAATTATCAACCGGCATAGAATTCGACCAAAACACTATGCCGGTACAGAGTTAACCTTTTTACCTAACAAGGAATATACTACGGAATATTCAACCGGCATGGTTTCATTTATCGTCTACCATGCCGGTATTGAATCAAAAACATACAGGAAACAATTCCATCCCAAACCAAAAACCGGCATTGAAACTTAATAAACATTAACACCGGAAGTTAGTACCGGCGTGGTTCAATCACTATCGATAATGCCGGCAACAAAACCGGCGTTGTTAAGTTACAACTTTTCAATGCCGGTACCTACAAAAAACATGCAGGATTTTTATGTTTTCCAAAGCTCAATTCCGGCATTCAATATCGATTATTTTTCAATGCCGGAATTTTGTACCGGCTTGGGACAATATGTTACGATAATGCCGGCATCATTGCTTCCGGCGTTGTAGTCTTACGAAACACATATGACGGAATAGGTTTCAAATTTGGTCTTCCGTTTTGGTAAACTTATACCATGCCGGAACAATTGTCGAGCATGCCGGTACGGGTTTCCGGCATACTGTTTTAATGTTGTTTGGAACTAATTTTCATTCGATCCTTAGGTGGTGCCATATATTGATCCAACAAATGCAAAGCCGCTTTATCGGGATACGTCGGAATACTATAAAATCCTTCCGGTATGTGACCAAATAATACTTTTCACCTAGTATCTTGAACATTACTAATGGATTGCTAGTGGTGAACCTTCTAATGAATGCGAAATTGTTCTTATGTAGGGAATAACTGATCGAAAGGAAGCAATCGCTTGGGCTAAAGAGACGGCTCTTAAGAACATGTGTGTGTTGGTGAGGAACACCGAAGGTTCGAATAGGCGTTTTGAGATGGCTTGCGAGAGAAGTGGGAAATACAAGGAGAAGAATAGCCACAAGAGAAAGGATTATGTATATCCAAAGAAGACTAATAGGGTATACAAGACTCGTACGAGGAAGAATGATTGCCCTTTTAAGCTTGTATTCCGTTTAAATGACATTAACAATTGGGACTGTGAGGTTTTGTGTGGCTGTCATAACCATCGGGATCCGAAAGATTTTGTTGGTCACTCCTTAGTTGCGAAGCTAAAACCTGACGAGTTCGAGGATGTAAAGAGATTGACCAAAGCATTTATCAAACCGAGACAAATTCTCAGAGGCTTCAAGGAAAAGGACGAGACTAACGTGTCTTCTCTACGTACAATTTATAGTGCACAAGCAACTATTAGAAGGGTGGAATGGGAAGGAGGTCCGTTATGCAAGAATTTGAGAAGATAGCTTGGGATCACAACTACACGCGTATCATTAAAAGAGGGCCCGACAACAAGCCCCTTCAAATATTCATTTCGCATCCGTTGCTTTCACAGTTGGCAAATACATGTTGTGGTGTTCTTTTGATGGATTGCACCTACAAGACAAACAAATACAATATGTCGTTGTTCAACATCGTTGGGCAAACCTCGGACAAGGTAACATTCACATTGGCTTGGTGTTTAATGGAAAACGAGAGGGACCATAATTATCATTGGGCATTACGACAATTGAAGTTGTTCTTCCTGAAAAATCAACTTAGAGGTCATCGTAACTGATAACGATGCCGCATTAATGAGAGCAATATCCGACGTCTTCCCGGACGCACAAAATTTCCTATGTACATATCATATACGTAATAATGTGATAAAAACTTGCCATGCCTTGTTTGAACCCGCAAAGGCGGATATTAAGAAGAGAATGATGGTACAACTAGAGGAAGATGTTCGAAAGAACAAACTATCCCCCGAAGAAGAAGAAGATGAGAGAGGCAAGATAAAGGAGCGAGTGGACAAAGAACATGCGGAAAATCATAAAAAGTGGTTGGAATTTCTAAAAGATTGGGAGAAAGTTTATTGGTCTCTTACCGAGGTTATGTACGAAAAGAGATTGGAGAAGTTCATTGCCGATTGGACCGCCGTCTGATATTGTCGGACTCAATGGTTGGATAAGTTCAAGGAAAGATTTGTACGTGCATGGACAAACCGGTATAGACACTTCAAGATGGAAGCAACTAGTGCAGTGAGGCCGCTCATGGGAGATTTAAAGATCTCATCCAGTCCGGTCAAGGCAATGTGGTTACTGATCACCGAGGCAATGGAGCAATACTTTAAGCAAGATATCAATAGGATCAAGGAGGCTTTTGAGAAAAGCTCAATGGATAGGTTGACTCCATTTCTTCATTATGGTAACTTTCTCCAAGGAATAGAATTCAACGTCTCTCATTGGGCAATAAAACATATGATGAGACAAATGGAATATGAGAAAAATTACGGAAAACCGGGTGATGTGTGTATTTGTCCCGACATGTCTTCATTGGGGCTTCCATGTCGTCATATGCTTGTTAAGTATGAAAAACTGATACCTTTGGAGGTTATTGATCCGTTTTGGAAGCAACTATCTTTCGACCCTCCCCCTTCGGGAGATCCCGGGCAATCTCCATGGGATACGAACGAAGCAAAGGAATTCTTCGAAGCTTACTCTCGTGGCACCTCGGTAAGCCGACAAGTCTTGTTGAGCCAACTAAGGCTACTTGCTCGTCCATGGATCGCACAAAGCGAAGAGCCAAGAAAGGGAGATCCAACCGGAAGACCACAAACTAAAACAAAAAGGAAAAAACAAAGGGTAGAATTGAAAGAAATGACTCAACGTGAAGAAGAACTCGCGGCAAGTAAGAAAAGAGATCTAACCGCATGTGAGATTTCGGAACAAAGGTTCGTGGAAGCGCAGGTTCCAAACAAAAGAGGTAGGCCGCGGAAGGAACCGCTAAGTCAACAACTAACCCAGGAATCCGTATCCACACCAAAAGCCAACTCATCGGAGGTTCCAAGGAAAAGGGGTAGGCCGCCAAAGGTAACATCATCCAGTGACAAAGAACAACAAGGTGAGCATTCTGAAGCCATACCCATAGCCGATCTAGCGGAGGTTCCAAGGAAAAGGGGTAGGCCGCCAAAGGTAACATCATCTAGTGACAAATAACAACAAGGTGAGCATTCCGAAGCCATACCCATAGTCGATGTAGCGGAGGTTCCAAGGAAAAGGGGTAGGCCGCCAAAGGTAACATCATCTTGTGACAAAGAACAACAAGGTGAGCATTCCGAAGCCATACCCATAGTCGATCTAGCGGAGGTTCCAAGGAACAGGGGTAGGCCGCCAAAGGTATCATCATCAAGTGACAAAGAACAACGAGATGACGAGGCTAAGGAGGTGACAAACCAAAGTGATATCAAAGTTGACGTAGTTTTAGTTCGAAGGAGAAGGGGTAGGCCAAGGAAGTACGGACTCCCATCACATATCGAAGACATTGCAAGTGTAGAGATTGCAGAGGATGGTTTGGATATATTATTGTTACAAAAGGGTAATATGAAGATGTATAAGGATCCCCAGGCACGGTAGGACAATTAGAAGTTATCATACCAAGATACGATCTTACATAGACCAACTTCCCGAGGTTATTCGCGAGTATATTTTATATACGGATGATGTCGACGGAGATGGAAATTGTGGCTATCATCTTTGTGGTGAACAATTAGGAATCTTTGACACGGCGGTTAGTAGAGGTATGACACCATGCAAATATGCTAGATCGAGGATGGCCGAACAACTTGTGAACAAGAGGAGCTTTTATGAGCAATTGCTTGGTGAAGGCGAGGGTTTGATGATATGCATGCTCAAGTATTGGGGCCCGAACAACGGATGAACTTTCTTCCTTCGAATATTGGATGAGAATGCCGCTTTGTGGGCATCTGGTGGCGGATACATTTAGATGTGTTGTTCATTATTTTACCCCCACCGTAGAATGTACATTCACCCCAAAGTGGCAAAAATGCGAAGGATCCCTTAAGAAGAGAAGAGTTGTTTTGGCGTTCGTGAACGGTAATCATTTCGTTATTCTAAAACTCAGAGAAAATTGTCCATTGCCACCTATTTGTGGGATGATTAAAAACAAGGCTCTAGATCCCAATATCTGGAAGGGATGGATGGCATTGTATGAGGAGAATCACCAACTTTGGGATGCGTTGGCCTTATCAAAAAAACCTCTCCCAGAGGAGAAGATGCAACTTCATACGTGTGGAAGCGACGATGAATAATTTTGATGTATGTTGTTCACTAGTACGCAAAATTTTCTTTTTTTTGGAAGCGTGAATTGTAAACATTAAATCATATTTTGATGCCAGTGCTTGGCATAGTTGTGTTTTATATTGTCTACTCACCGAACATGTGTACCGGCGTAGAATCTTGTTTGAAACAATGCCGGGATATGATGAAAAAAACTTCCGAGAGAATTCAGCGACCTTTCGGCATTGACATTAACCTCGCATCTTGTGCGGTTTTACTGTCAAAATCGTATTTATCATGGAGATTGGATACCGGCATAGTATCTAAACACAAATAAATGCCTAACTCTGTCATTTAGAGAACCAAATTGTGTTTCTTGTTCTCGAGCATGCCGGTATGAAAAAAAAATTACGAAATTTAGGGGATTTGACACAAATTTAACAACATAAAAAATATAATAAAAATACTACACTTTGTATAAAAGAACAAACTCCTAAGTTTTGTGGTTCCACCGAAAACAAATAAAGCAAACACATTGTTCAAGACTCACGGACAAACATAAACCAAACTAATACTATAGAATAAACACACGATCACTCGGTTCTTGGCTTCTTTTGTACCCTCTTCTTCCTTTCGCCCCACAAGTCTTTTGCCTTCGGATCTTCAATTTTGTCCATCTTTTGCTCGACGTTCTGCATTTCTTTCTGGGTCAGCACCTCTCCTTTCGTGTTCTTTTTCTTAAAGAACTTTGTCAAATTTCAATCCGCCGACGCTGTTAAGGAAATTTTAAACATGTACTTAGTATGTTCGATTGTATAAGTTCATAGACATAGATTAAAAGAATGGTAATGAACAAGACGTACGTACCAACAACGTAACGAGTATGTACAAGTGCGGGTACGATTTCGGAGTTGTGGAGGCATGTCTTTGGTGGTGGAGGAACAACTACTATATCCGGGCGTACAACATAAGGATGCGTGAACTTCCGATGGCCTCTTAGGAAGGTTGGTTTCTATCTCATAACCGTTCTCAGCCAATTCCCAATCAGCCCTATCCAACACAAGTCCTTTTTCTTCCCTTTCACTCCAATGTGCAAGAATAGGTTTTGGGTCGTAAACCACGAGTATGGTTCTCACTTGATTGGCATTGAGGAAAGTCATGAGAGAATTTACGATAAGATGTATCCGTGAGATCTTTCGCTTGTACCCAAGTTGGCGCATTACACGGCGAGGTTGTGCATAACAAATCCTTTTGGATGAAATAACGGTCCGTTGTAAAATGAAACATTGTCACGCCGTTCAAAGTGAACTCTCTGGCATTCCTATATGGATCAAACACTACATCTTGGACCTCCACCGAGTCCAAAGCCAATCTCATTGCTAATAACCGTTTTTTTGTTATTTGGCCTTGGGGTATTGTCGAAGAAGTATTTCGACCTATAGGCCTATTCTCTTGATATTCGATTGAAAATCTTCAATCCGTTGTCTTTGTTTGAACAATTTTTTGAAGTGTTCATAAGCCCACACCTACGACAATGAAAATCTTTAATAATTGGAAACTAACAAATTTAATCACAACTATCAAAAAAAAAAGTAGTTGACTATACCTGGAGTACAGTGAAATTCCCATTAAATTGACGGGCGTTCGCCTTAGATGCTCGACGCATTTCGCCAAAAATGTGCCAAGAAAGCGATGCCCCATGAATACTCATGAACCTTTTCCAAAGGATCCAAGTATTGTAGATTGTTCATATGCACCCTATTACCATTGGCGTCGGGGAATATAGCTTGTGCCCAAGATGAACAACATATAAGCCGCGGCGATTCTTTGGACTTGTTCGGGATTCAATTGCTTGTTCTTCGTGTTCCCAAACAATTCAACGAGTTTGACGAATGTGATAGTCTTTGTCGGGAACGACTAGTCTTGTACATATTTGCCAAAGTGGTTTCCTTGTCCCATCCAAACAACTTTTTAGTCGGTTCATAGATCTTGTCCCATTCCAAGTCCTTAGAGTCATCTCCTACCTTAACGGGTTTCCCGAGAACCTCAAGACCTATTATCCTTTGGACATCTTCGGGGATGATAGTCATCTCGCCAAAAGGAAAATGCATGGTATCAGTTTCACCATAAAACCTCTCCAAAAGCGGTTTGCCGTGACGGTATCAGTGGCCACATAATTTTTTATCGCAGGATACAACCCAGATGCTTTGACTACAGCTTTAACAGCGTCACACTCAAGCTTCAAAGGCCATACATCCGATTGTTGATGGCGGATAACACGGAAGGCATTCTTGTGGTCCTATAAAAACACAGCGAAGTAAATTACATTCACTTGATCACAGATAAATAATATAATAACAAGATGCAAACGTCTTACATAAGTTTGATATATCCGGCGAGCCCAAGAGTATTTGTAGGCAAATAAGAGCTACGGGTTTATCGGTTCACCCCAATGTTTGCCATCATCGCGGTCTGGAATCATGTCATACTTATCAGGAAAGTGGGATGGGGGTGCCTTTACACTGATCTTAGGGGCTTCTACTCCAACATCGGTCTGTCCTAAGCCACCTGCTTGTGAGGATGAGCCACCTGCTCGTTCGTGTCTGGATATGTTTCCCACTCATCATCATCATCAACTGCTGGTTGGGTAGCTTATAGGTTGATCCCGAATCGTGACCTTAGCGGAGCCCCAGGATCGGGACGGCTATGTCGAGAAGACTTACGTTTTGCTTCTAAAAAAGACTTTGCCTTTTCCTTTGCTCTTTTGTGGTGCTCTAGACCTATGCGACAATATGTAAACTGAGTTATATAATGACAACCGGCATAGAAATCGAACTTAACAGGAGTTCCGGCATAGGTGCCGGCATTCAAATCAATTAATATATGATGCCGGTTGTCTTTTAATTTTTGGACGGAGAATGAACATTTTTTTCAACAGAAGACCGGCATAGTAAGTTAACATAACGACAACGCCGGCACCTAAAACCGGCATTGTTAAGAAGTAAGCTTAAATGCCGGTACTGTGGGATTTTAGTACAGAGAATTTAACACAGAAAACGGCATAGTATTTATGAAAAAAACAAAGCCGGTATGTAAAACCGGCATGGTATTCAATTAAATGTGTATGCCGGTAAAGGCATGCAATAAAATCTGGATTTAGGACATATATTCAGGCATGATTTTCAAATTGTATTCTACCGCAAACATGCAACTGAATTTCAATTTGATTTTCAAAGACTAAACAACATAATCTCACTTTGTGTTTTCTCGTATGGGATAAACCCTAAAATTAAAAACTTCAATTCAACATATACATCACTTACCTAAGCAAATTTGTTATTCTCGCCTCACCATCCGACTCTTCAGGCAGTTCTTGCGCTTTTGATTTCGATGTACCACCATCATCAACAGTTTCTTCAGGATTGGGTATTGGTTTTTCACCGGGTTTGCGACGACCCATTGTGTTAGAGAACGAATGATTTCCTTTCTATAAAAATGGAGAATGAATGATTTCCTTTCTAAAACCGTCACTTAAATAGAATGAAGGAGTGTGTAACTGACGCATAAAATGGTATTAAGGATTTTGTAACCGCCAAATAAGTGGGATAGATTAGTTTGTAACCGTCAAATAAGTGGAATGAATGAGTTTTGTAACTGCCACATAACTTGAGTTTGTAACCGTCAGAATGCCGGCATTGAAAAATGGAACCATTCAATGCCGGTATTCTGACAATAAGTACTTGGTGAGCAGAATTCAACGGAGGCATAGGTAACGGTCTAGTTTTTGGTTTATTTTTCGATCTTAGGATAAGGAAAGAAAATTGATGAAATAAATAACATAGACCACATAATCTTAAGGAAATAAACTTAAAAACATTAACTCATTTCTTGGAACGAGATTCAATAAGCATAGCCGCCGAAAATGCCTAAAAGGCTCTTTTCTCCATTTGGTATATGCGTCCACGAGCTTGAAACCTATTCCCTCTGTATCTTGCAAGAAACTCGTTGTATTTGCGACATAACTTTATGAGTGCAATTGTTCGATTTTGTACATAGAGATCACCGTAATCCATTCGGCCTTTCTTACCTTCCAAGTAGTTATTCTTGTAAGGACCAGTCCTAACAAAACCCCAAAAAAGATTCGAAGGACGGTGATCTTCCTGGAAATCGGATACTATGTAGTAATTTTTAATCCACTCGGTTTCTTCCTCGACATCCGCTTCTATCTTAGATTGTTTTTGGCGTTTAAGGATTTCTTTAGCTTCTTTGCGATAATGTTCAAGCTTTGCTTCCTCTTCTTCTCTTTTGTCTCTTAAGTATCTCTTCTTCCATTGCGGCAATTGACTTGGTGGTTTCTCCCTTCCTTTTAAGTTTTTCTAGTATAAGGAAACTGAGTTGGTGGTTGATAATTGATTTCCCAACGGAGTGGATAGTTTGTTCTTCTTGAGTTTTTCTTTTTCCATGGCAATGATGGAATCGGTAGTTGATGAAGTATTTTCCATTGGAGGTATCAAGTGCAATGGGTGAATCCATTGCATTATATAGATGATTACTGCGGCTATTTAGTGCGGCATTGTCGATGACCTACAATCAATCCGGCTCTCTAAAGCCGGTTTATGGTTCAAAAAAATAGCCGTTGTGCACTGATTTTTGAACATTCCGGCATTGGTATAAACTTATCGTAAATGCCGGTTCTAAATACCGGCATAGATTAATATACTACATACTAAGCCGGAATCATTAGGCAATTGAAATATGTTTACATACTAAGCCGGAAATATAATTTATTTCGAACGTAATCCTTGTCGACGGAACAACGAATGCACTTAGCACGTGCATCAAGCCTTTAAACCACTTGGTGGCCCAAGTGGACGAGTTATAGTCTCGTGAGGGCTTACATAGAGGTATACCCACAAAACCTTACGAAATACCTAACTGGATACCCTAAAAACCTAAGCAAATTACACTAAACTATCAATCTTCTTAAGAAGAATCCGTTTCCGATTCCTCAACCGGGTGGTACTCGGTGACTTTGGTTACAATATGGTTCACGTTGGCTTCAAACATGAATGGTTCTCCCTTTTCCTGTAAGTAACGCGTTTTCACGGCTTCATGCTACAAAACAACACACAAACTTTGTTGGTTACATAAAAATTGAAAAATAGTAGATTGTGCCGAATTATTCATAAAGATACTTACGAGTTGTTGGGGGGACAACCTATTGTGATGAGCGTTATCGATCCGGTACTTCATTTTAGATACTCAACCACAGCATTTAGGATGATGTCGTGTCGTTGCTCGATTTGTTGAGCGAGTTCTTCCTTTCAGTTCTGTAATCGTGAACAAACTTCCTAAAAATCTTCAACCACATGGAATCCCGCGTGCTGCTATCTATAGTTGAAGGACGAGTTTCGGAGTACCATGCTTGGGTGATTGCTAAATCTTCCTCCGAGTCAAACGATGCCATTTGTTGTATGTGGGATTAGGTTCTATTTATAGATGACTATTCTAGGGTTTAGGGTTTCTTAAGTTAAGATTCTCAAGGAGATATATAAGAACCCGAGTTTTTTGCTATTTGGGTCCTAGAATTAGCTCTCTTTATATAGAGAAAAACTTCAACGACTAGTTTTTTTTGGAAAATCGTAACAACCGGCATTGTCGTAACTGTGAAATACAACGCCGGTAAACACAACCGGCATTGTATCTGATAAGCTTACAATGCCGGTAATAGGAAAAATTTTAACAGAGATTGCGACAAATATGCAACCTATACCGGCATGGTTTCGAAACTCTTTGAAACGCCGGTATATGCAACCGGCATTCAATCTATAACAACGTCTATGCCGGTAGTTGATGAATTCAAAAAAAAAAACGGCTAGTTTTTTGAAAAATAAGACCGTTGGAGATTCATCTCTATATAATACCCCCATTCCTTTGGAAAATTATACACAAACCAGCATCCAAATAACAAAAATCATTCTCTTAGGAAAGCAAGCACGGTTAAAGATTCACAAAGGATGGGGGATTCATCATCTTCCTCTATTTGCAAAGTAAGTACATTTACTAACAATATGATCTTCACTACTATGACCCCCGACTAATATCTTCTCTTACAGAGTCATCATTGCAAGTGTCAAATTTGCAAGTCGCCTTCTCATCTAGCCATGGACTGTCCTTTTATTTATTCAAAGTGTAGAAATTTGTGATGGGACACGCCGGTTTTGGATTGCAAAACGGATGATGCTTGAAAATGGAAGAATGTTTCTAAGGTGTTTGAATCACCCAAAGTGCGATGAGTTTCAATGGTTTGACAGAGCTGTTCAACTAGCGAGTCAAGAGAAAACCACAAGGGCCAATGCAAGCCAATCGATGGGTGTGATGGGTGTTATATGAAGGGAAAGGAATATGTTGAAAGAGAAGAAGAACCAATGAAGTTGATCCTTGACACCCCACTCCCGGACGATGTCTTCGAAGAGGTTAGAAAGGCTCAAAGGTTCCGTAATTGTTGAAAAGGGATGGAAGTAGATTATCTTTAGCATGTTTTAATTAAAAGATTCAAATCCAATGTAATAGATTAATTATTAGGAATAAAATAGAAGAGCATTCGAAATGAATTTTTATTCAAAACAAGCGATGTCTTAGGCATGGAAGTATTCAATTTTACAGTGCCGGTTTTATGAGAACTATGAAAATTTTCAAATTATCAGAAAACCGGCATAGATATCAGAAAATACTACTGTGTCAGGGTACCATCGAATATCTATACTGAGGAACATTGAATTTTTGGTATTCTTGTCCGGTATGGTTTTATAAATACTTTTAACGCGGTTATTAGAACCGGCATTGATGTTTAAATATTAAACAATGCCGGTACCAAAATCCGGCTTTGTTATCCTAATTTATCTATGCCGGAAATAGTCACAAATAAATCTTGCAAGGATAACACGCTCAACATAAACCAACCAACTTGATTTTGCTATCAAATGTTCTTAATCCCGGTATCCTAAACCAAAAGCAAACCAAACAACTAAAGAGTTTAACACGAGGTACAAACGAAAACAAGTTTGGAATTGTTCAAGACGTGACAACCACGATCCAAAAAAAAGAAACACAACTAAAGAGTTAAATCACTGGGTCTTTTGCTTCTTTTGGGCAGGTTTCTTCCTAGTTTCCCCGAACAAAGCTTTTGAACTAGGGTCGGTTGCTTCAATTCTATCAAGCTTTTGCTCGAATTCCTTCATTTCTTCAAGGGACAGTACCTCTCCTTCCTGGGTTTTGCAACCCAACATCTTCTTTAACTTGCCAAGCCGACCCGCTAGTTTAATATAACAAACACATAATTAGTATACATATATGATTATGTGTATATTAAACAACGAAGCAATTAACAATACTTACAAGCAATCCAACGGTGTTATTTAGTTGGGTCATCGTAGGGGGTGCCTGTGCGGGAGTTGGAACCGGAGGGTTTTTTACGGGAGGAACTTGGACGTCATCGGGGCGGACGACATAAGGATGTGACCATTCCAGTACTCTTCCATGTAATCGGCATCAACTTCATCACCGTTTTCAGCAATCTCCAACTTTTCCCACTGACTAAAATCTACCAAACGACGTGGTTCCCTATCCCTCAATCTGTTGGGTCCGGTTTGGAACATACTCTACATGCAACCGATTTGGAGTTGAATAACACCGAGAAAGGTCGAGATCAAAACATTGAAAAGAGGCCATGCGGAAAAATGCTAATTGCTTATATCCAAGTTGACGCATCACACGCGTAGGATTAGCCATAACGTATCCTTTTGGGTGGAACAACGGCCCATGGTAAAATGCAACGTTACCAAACCTCAAAACCCTGCCTGTTTCCTCTAGCCTCCTTGTAAGGGTCGAACACAACATCTTTGGTACTCATTGCGTCCAAAGCCAATCTCATATCGATCAGATCGACCCATGTTCTAGGGCTTTGAGTCTTGTTGAACTCGTATCTCTTAGCTAGGGCGTATCGGGTTACGGAAGATCTATGATCTTCAAGGAGGGGTAGGCCTTGAACAAGGTTGGGAAGTGTACATAAGCCCACACCTATTCCAATGTGAAGCAATAAGTTTTGTTTCTAAGTTCACGATAAGAGTACATATGAACAATATACACAATAACATAAGTTTAAGAACAAATTTACTGCGGTAGAGTGAAATTCCCGACAAATTGGTTGGTTTTAGCCTTAGAGGCCCTTCTCATCTCCATCATCAAATGTGCCATTACCGCGGTGCCCCAAGAATATCCATAGACATCTTCCAACGGATCCAAGTACTGAAGGTAGTTCGCACTAACCCTATTGCCATTGGTGTCAGGGAATACCCTAGTGCCCAAGATGTACAACAGGTAAGCAGCGGCAGTATAACGAATTTGTTTAGGGTCCCATCCATCCTCCAAACTTCTTTTCTTTGTCTTTTCAAAATTCTTCTTAAGCGGCGTCAACTTGATTGTCTTTGTCTTACCAGACGTGGATTCATAAAAGCTCTCCACACAGAAGTTTTGTAGTCCCAACCAAATAGCTTGTTAGTCGGACCAGTGCAACTTCGACCATTCTAGGTCTAGAGACTCAACTCATTCGCAATTGATTTGCCGATAACATTCAAGCCTAGAATGTTACGAGCATCTTCGGGGATGAAGGTCATCTCCCCAAAAGGAAGTGCATGGTATCGGTTTCACCATGATACCTTTCGACGAAGCAATTGTGATAACAGAATCGGGCTTCACATAATTTTCAACAAAGCATATAGACCGAGAATCCTTTACTATTCTTTGGACCTCTTCACATTCCTCGGACAAGTCCCAACCATCCGCGGCTTGGTTTTGACAAACACGCACAGCCTTCTTATGATCCTACAATTAGGAGAGACAATACAATTAAGAGATTTTACATAAATACACAACAATACATATGTACAAGATAGAAAATGCTTACATAGGTTTGATAGATAGTACGAGCCCACGAGTCCTTGTATCCAAATAGTATTTTCGGTTCCGGAGCTTCGCCCCAAATTCTACCACGATCAAGGTCAGGAATCATGTCATCAATGTGAGGAAGGTGGGAACCCTTAACTTTCACTTTGACGTTGCCCTTCCCCTTCTTGCCATTGTCTTGTGTTGGTTGTTGACTTGGGCCACCAACTTCGGTTTGGCTTGCTAATTGACTTTCCTCTTCATCTTGCTCATCTTGCTCATTGTGCTCACGGATTGCAAGTCGACTACGGTCAACACCACTCTCCCAAATTATCCCTCTTGTACCAGCCCCCAAACGAATCTTACGACCTTCATCTTTCCCTCGAGGAGGCGGAGGCGAGGAGTATCAAGATCGTCCCTCCTTCTTCTCTTAGTGACAACATCTTTATTTTTTTCTTTTGTTGGCTTCCTTTGCTTTTGACCTATATCGTAAGCACACGGAAAGCAATGAATATAAGACAACTCAACTTCAGTTTTAGTACCGGCATTGAATACTTTAAACTAGACAACGCCGGTACAATGTTCCGGCAGTAGACATTGACTGTCGATAGTGCCGGTACCAACAGCCGGCATACAAATGAAACCTAAAATCTCTGTGCCGGCTTGTTGACAATGTTCCTGTATGTTTTAAGTCCTATACCGGCATTCTATAATTATTTAAAAACAACGCCGGTAAAAATAACCGGCATGTAAAGAAACCAAAAATCTATGCCGGTACTAGTGACAAATTCATACACTATCCTGTATGTTTTAAGACTACTTCCGGCATGCTCGAAATATTAGAAACAAATGCCGGTACTTAACACCGGCATAGAATGAATCCAAAAACCAATGCCGGTACTGGTGACAAATTCATAAACTCTCCTGTATGTTTTTAGTCTACTACCGGCACACACGAATTATCATTAAACAGTGCCGGTACCACACAACCGGCACTGTATTCATCCTAGATTGAATGCCGGTAGTTAAAATTCAGTCTCTGGTTATTCCGGGGCTTTAAACCGGCACTGTATTCATCATAGATTCAATGCCGGAACTCATAAACCGGCACTGTATTCATATAAATTTCAATGCCGGTACTCTCTGAAAATCAACTGTTTGAGTTAGGGTTCGCGATTCTAACCTGAACCCATTGCCATAGATCGATTTAAACACCTAAAAAGTAGTTTTAAATGACTTACCTTCTCACAGAAGCCATATATTTGTGTAGTTGATCGTCAGATAACGTTGCTTCTTCGTGTTCTTGCTCTTGAGCAATCTTAACAAGTCTTTCCACCTGTTTTTGTTCAGCAATCGATGATGTTGAGTTCGATTGGGCATTTGGTTTCTTTCGTGGAGGCATTATTGATGATTCGGGTTGGTTAATCGACGGAGAAATTTTTGAATCGACGATTAATCGACGAAGAACGATGAAGAACACTGAAATTTTTTTTTCAAAAACAAAACCTAACAATCTTAGTCTTGAATTAATGAAATGGGGGATATATGTTTTGGTTTTTGATTTTATTGTTTTAGTAGAGGGTATTATGGTATTTTCATAATGTTTTTAATTAACAAAAGGGTATTTTGGTATTTTCATACCCAAAAATCACCCCTTATCAGACACCATGGGTTGGGAGAAGTAATCTATATCCCCCAATTACTTTTTTTATCCCCCAATTGCGCGTTCAGGAAACTAAAAAAATCCAAATTATTTTTGAAGAACAAAATCTTATAGCATGCCTACCAGAGAAACAAATCAAAGCACAAAATTCTTTGGAATTACCTAGGTCATGTGAAGACTTTTGTGCAAGAAATCACAACGCCATTTTCATTCTTATGAATAAACCTCTTCAACTGGTAAACATGTGAAGAATCAAAGTTACAGAATGGGTTTTGCATGTTATCTCTTCAAACATGTATCACGATTCTGAAGTATATAAATTCTCTGAATCGTTCTGTCAAATAAAAATTTGTAGAGATGAAATGAAAAATCAAAAAATGGATTCAAAATCTATTAAGTTGATCCGCATCACTTGAGAATTTGGACGGTGTCATTAACTTATGTGGAGTGAAAATCAAAGACGTAGTGGGGATCAATGAAAATTTGAAAAAAAGTTGTTAGTCTTGAGAAAATTTGTAATTTTAGAGGAAGGGAAATAAAGGCTCGCGCATATTTTTGGGTGAAATATTGTCGGAATATTTTATGGGAATTTTGTCCGGAAAGCAAAAGGAAATTTAGATAATTCCAATATCAAATCATGTGCCGTCACAACACGAGTTATTATATATAATAGATGTTGTATTAGGTTATTTGTTATTGTTGGAATATTGCAACTAGGAACATCAATGTTAGATGTATCAAGTAATATATAAAAGATTAATGAAAAATAACCATAAACAACTTGAGGAGGGTTAAACATCGGTTAGATATAAATAGAGTGCATATGAGTAAAAGTGGGTATGAAGTCAAAAAAAATTTAGGGAGGATAAATGCACCACTGCTAAATCAATTTTTATATGTATTTGTTTTTTTGTTGAAATATTTTCAAATTTAGAATAAATTAATCTTAGAATATAATTTATCTAATAATATCGGGCACTGCCACTTGTGAGCACATTCTGGGGCATACTTCTATTTGGAGAGTATCAGAATTCGTCAAAAACGGCATACATATTGCTTGTTAGCATGTTGGATATTTATTGTGGCGGTAGAAATTCTTATGGCATCATCAGGGCATTGGAAAACATGATGAAAGTTAAGTGTAGAATCTCACTGTATATACATCATCAAATCCTTGTCATCGAATATAAATTTCTGTAACAAACATCTCTGTTGATAAGTTCACTTTAGATCCTTGTGAAGAACTCAATAGTTATATGTAAATCAAGTATTTGTATTGAAATCAAATAAACCATTCTTAGTATAAAACAAGAAACATACATAAATATATATATATATATATATATATAAGTCGTGTTTGGTTCAAATTTTGAAAATCGTTTTGAAAAACAGTTCTCCATCAAGTTTCGAAACACCATTTTTTTCTTTGTTTTCGGTTTCCTAAAACTTAAATTGTGTTTGCTATGACTCATAAAAATCGTTTATAAGTCAAACTGACAATTCTCATCCCGCATCAAAAAGAAAATGTCGTGGTATTGTCTTATATACATATGATTGGAAAAAAATATAGCTACTAATAACAAACTAGCCCAACTTGATCGTCGTGTTAGATTGGCTCCATAGAGTTATGGAATTAACAACTATCTTGGCCAAGAACCGAGGATAGAAAACCATTGTTAAAGTTAAATTGTCGTTGAAAACATATATCAAACATTTGATTTACATTAGAAACAAATTATACTATTTTAGGAGTTCACTGACCATAAGCTCGAGTTATCGTCTACAAACCAACAACCTGTATAAACTTGACTAGAATACGAATAAAAAACTTACATTCATCAATCTAAAAGAAAAACATAAATATAGTAAGATGGGCTCAGGAAGAATCAAAAGGAAAACAGAAAAACGAAAAACACACACAAAAAACCTCCTTTTGACG
Organism: Papaver armeniacum; assembly: GCA_023531295.1. Classification (NCBI taxonomy): domain Eukaryota; kingdom Viridiplantae; phylum Streptophyta; class Magnoliopsida; order Ranunculales; family Papaveraceae; genus Papaver; species Papaver armeniacum. The sequence continues at coordinate 70 of JAJJWW010004733.1, read as the reverse complement.
TTTTCACTTTTCTCAATTTCAAAAACGGAGTTTTACAAAATTTACTTTTCAAAACATAAAAACCAAACAG
>JAJJWW010004732.1:0-350312 GCA_023531295.1 Papaver armeniacum | reverse complement strand
TGTGCTTCGTTCAGTTACGTATTATCCCACCAAGCCTCGACCTTGTCTGTAGGGTGGCTGCCCGAGGTAACCTAAGCTTTACCTTAATTTAGTAAACTTTGCATTTTCTGTGTGCACGATTTTCTTGCTTCACTGGTATTCTTGCTTGTGTATGCGGCGTTGGAAAACGGATAGGAAAATAGACTTGAGGAGAGCGACATTTTTAATTTGACACCAACCCGCTAGAGATATAGGTGATACTTGATTTTTGCCAAGATGGTTAATGAAAATGATGAGTATGAAGTCCCACCAACAAAACTCTTAGGGACCGTTTGAACCCATCTAGAGTGATACGTGAACCGGGGGTTGTTTCCCCGCCCTTCTTGTCAAGTTTGATATTAAACACGGGACATTTGGCATGCTACGTAAGTTTAGGGAATAGAGAATGAAAACCCATATACCCATATCCGTGACTTTGAGATGATTTGTGACACCATGAGTTATCAGTCGTCGGCGAAGATGATGTTAGGTTGCGTTTATTTCCCTTTTCCTGGAAGAAAGTAGGTGAGTGGTATCATATCATTCCTTCCAAAACAATCACTACTGGGATGGACTTGTAGAGGTTTCATTAAGAAATTCTACCCACACCATAAGACTGTTGTTGTTCGACAGTCTATCCAAACCTTTAAGCAGAAATTAGGTGAACACCTACACAATTATGTAGAAAGGTTTAATGAATTGTTATACCAATGCCCACATCATGGCTTTGATAAAGCCCACATGGCCCAAATATTATATGAGGGCCTTGATAGTGAAACTCGAATGCGAAAAACAATGAGTTGTGGAGAATTTACCATCAAGACCCCGAGATGAATGTTTTGACGAGTTCATCGAGTTAGCTGAAAAGACTCATCAATGGGATTTAATGGGGGAGCCCAAAATAACTAGGAACCCTATCCGTGTCCTTAGGAGTTCCTGGCGTTGGAGGCCCTTGGAGATGAACCAAGGGTCCAACCAAACTATGAGTTGTAATGCTGGAGCCTTAACTTATCCATGTTCCATTTGTGGTGATAAAGTCATACCGACCTCGATTGCCTTGTTTTACCCGATTAAAACTACTCAGTGACAAAGTTAGTGTCATACCTGGAGGTATGAACACTAGATATGAGGGCTCCACTCCAAGTTTAATCCATACTCTAATACCTATAACCCCCGGTTGAGACATAATCCTACTTTTTCGTGGTCTACAAAGGTGCCCATCAGGGTGGCCCATCTAGCAATACACTACCAGTTTCTAGGAATCAAACTCAAGAACAAAGTATAGTTGATCCTAAATGATGTCTTTAGAGGAATCTCATGAAAACTCTTATCCCAAAGTATTGTCCCGAGTAACCAAAAATTCGATGACTTTATCTTGTTGAGTGGCCAGTAACTAACAAAATAGTGACCGAGCTATTGCCAACTTAGAGACTCTAAATAATTCAACTTTCGAACCGGTTAAATGATAGGGAGAATGGGAGATTTCCCTTGCCAAGCTCCAAATCCAAAGGATTCAACCTCAAAGAATGGGTCGAGTGGTTCTAAACATAATGAACATGTCAAACGAAGTTATCACCCATAGGAGTGGTAAAACTCTAGAAAACTTCGGGTAGAATCACCTAAGGATAGTAGTCACTCAAAGAGACTGAGGTTGACCAAACTTCGTCTAAAGACCCTAATGGGCTTCAGTGTGCTAAAGTCCAAGTGAGGAAGATATACCGAGAGAGTTTATATACCACTCTGCGCCATTTCCTCAAAGACTCTCTTAAGAAAAAGCCTTGTACATATGCTTGAAATCCTAGACATCTTTAAGCAGTTAAGATCAACTCCGCCTTTATTAGATGCAATTAAACATGTACCGGCTATGGCCAAGTTCCTAAAAGAGATGTGCACTGTCAAAGAGAGATGCGAGTGTCCATAAAAAGGCATTTTTAACCCAACAAGTTAGTTCCATAATCTCACAAAAGTACCTTGGTCAAATTTAAAGATCCTCGTTGTCCTATTGTCACATGTGTCATAGGTACCCAAACGATAAACAATGCTCTATTAGATCTTGGGGCTAGTGTGAATCTTTTTACCGTTCTCGGTATATGAACAACTTGGGCTAGGTGAGATGAAACCAACTTAGGATAACACTACGGTTAGCCGATAGGTCACCAAAATCCCACGTGGAATTATTGAAAACGTTTTGGTTCGGTGGTAGAAAACTTTATCTATCCGGTTGACTTTGTGATTTTGGACACTCAACCTGTCTCTAGTCAAGATATCAATATCCCAATCATCTAGTCGTCCGTTTCTAGCCACCGCAAATGCAATACATTGTCAAATTGGCCTAGTAGAATTTTCCTTTGGGAATCGAAAATCTCTGTGAACGTTTTTAAGGCGTTCTAGCCCCACTGGACCCTGAACACTATGAGTCTATATGCATGATTGATTCTTTAGTTGAGAATACTTTTACCACAAATAGTGTTAGTGATCCTTTAGAGCGTGCTTGGCCTACTTTGGAGCCTATTATGATGAGGATAGTCATTTTGAAGAAGTTAATGCGTTGTTAGATTCTGCACCAGTTATAAATTATGGAAAATGGCAGTGTAAACCAGAACTTCTTCCTCCAACCATAGATAAACCCCTCATATCATCAGTTAAGGCACCCACCCTTGAATTAAAGCCACTACTGAGATACACTTTGAAATATGTATTTCTTGGTAATGAGAATACTCTTCCTGCCATAATTGCCACGACTTGGAGCCGATCAGGGAAAGTAGACTAGTTAGTGTTCTTAAAATCACAAGACGCAATAGGGTGGACTATAGCAGATTTGAAAGGAATTAGTCATGTTGATTGTATGCACCACATCTACCTAGAAGAAGGTGCCAAAACCTCAAGAGAAATGCAGACGTTTGAATCTTAATATGAAGGAAGTTGTCCGGTGACCGAGGTGCTTAAGTTATTAGATGCGGGTATCATATACCCCATATTTGATAGTAAATGGGTCAATCTGTCCGAGGTTGTCCCAAAGAAGTCTGGGATTACGTAGTTGTGAATGAGAATAATGAATCGATCCCTACCCGTGTTACTACCGGTGGAGAGTTTGTATAGACTACCGTAAGCCGAACTTAAGAACTAGGAAAGACTACTTTCCTCTACCATTCATCGACCCGGATGTTAGAAAGATTAGCTGGCCACAGCCATTATTGTTTCCCTAGATGGATACTAGAAGTTATAACCAAATCCATATAACACAGGAGGACCAGAGAAAACAACCTTCACATGTCCATTTGGTACTTTTGCTTACGGGCGTATGCCTTTTTGGGTTGTGTAATGCACCCACAACATTCCAACGTTACATGCTAAGTATCTTTTCGGACATGGTTGAGCGATTTCTCGAGGTCTTTATGGACGATTTTTCGGTTTTGGATCTTCATTTGATGAATGCTTGCACCACCTTACACTAATTCTAGAACGTTGTAAAGAAAAGAACTTAGTCCTTAATTGGGAAAAGTGTCATTTTATGGTTAAAATCTGGAATAATGTTAGGACATGTGGTGTCCTTTAAGGGAATAGAAGTTGATAAAGCCAAGGTTGAACTAATTTCTAAATTAAGACCACCTAAGAATGTAACAGATGTTAGATCTTTCCTTGGACATCTTGATTTTATCGCTGTTTCATCAAAGACTTTAGCAAGATTGCCTTACCTGGCCGAACCTACTTGCTAAAGATATCGCCTTTGTATTTGATGAAGCTTGTGTTGCAGCTTTTGAGAAGCTAAAATCATTATTGACTTCTTCTCCTATCATCCAACCACCTGATTGGGACCTCCCATTTGAAAATTATGTGTGATGCGTCCATTATGCGGTTGGTGTTGTCTTGGCCAACGACGTGATAAAGCACCTAGTGTGATTTATTATGCTAGTAGGACCCTAAACGATGCCTGATTGAACTACACAACCACCGAAAAGAAATGTTAGCCATCGTTTTTGCTTTGGAGAAATTTAGATCATTTCTCCTAGGGTCTAAGGTCATAGTCTATTCTCATCATGCCGCACTCAAATATCTCCTTTCCAAGAAGGACTCCAAACCTCGGCTGATTAGATGGGTATTATTGTTCCAAGAATTTACTCTAGATATTCGTGATAAGAAAGGGTCCGAAAATGTAGTAGCCTGACAATTTTATCCCTGTATCCTTGATGAGACTAGAGATGATGAGAAACCGATCCTTGACACGTTCCCGATGAACAATTATTTTCCATCTCTTTGTTACCCCGGTTTTGAGACATTGTCAATTATTTGGTAATTGGTCAAATGCCCGACCAATGGTCTAAACAGATAGAGCTAAATTCTTTCCGAGGTAAAATACTTTTTCTCGGGATGATCCGTACTTATTCAAATATTGCCCCGATCAATCATCCGTCGTTGTATTCACGACAACGAAATCTCCAAAGGTCTTGACTTTTTGTCATTAAGGAGCTTGTGGGGGTCACTTTAGTTCTAAGAAAATAATGCGAAGGTTTTGCAATCCAGGTCTTTATTGCCAACTACTGTTTAAGGACTCCCTATTTTGTCAAAGTTGTGATAGATGTCAAAAGTTAGGAAAGATGACCACGTAATATGATGCCATACAGTCCTATACTAATAATAGAAATATTTGATGTGTGGGGTATAGATTTTATGGGTCCTTTTGTCAATTCTTTTGGCAACTATTACATCTTATTAGGCATTGATGACTATGTATCTAAGTGGGTTGAAGCAATAGCTACCAAGAAAAATGATCGCCATGTTGTGATCAAGTTTTTAGAGACAATATTTTCTCTCAATTTGGTATGCCTAGAGAAATCATTAGTGATGGAGGTTCCCATTTTGCAAGGTCTTTTCGAGGCGCTCATGAAGAAATACTCCATTACCCATAAGGTTTCTACACCTTACCACCCACAAACTTGTGGCCAAGTTGAAGTGTCTAATAGGCAAATTAAAAGATTTTAGAAAAGACCGTAAACCCCTGCCTGAAAAGATTGGTCTTTGCGCTTAGTAGAATCTTTGTGGAGCTTACCAACCGCTTTAAGACTCCACTTGGGATGTCTCCGTATAGACTTGTCTTCGGTAAAGCCTGCCATTTGCTGTCAGAATTAGAACACCGAGCTTATTGGGCCATTAAACGGCTAAACTTTGACCTACCAACTGCTGGTGATAACTTAGTGAGATCAACTCAATGAGTTAGAAGAAATTCGTAATGATTCTTACCAAAGTGCGAAAATTTACAAGGAGAAAACACAAATATTTCATGATAAATCGATTATTCGAAAGACATTTGAACCAGGTCAGAAAGTTCTCCTTTACAATTCTCGTCTACATCTTTTCCCTAGTAAATTGAGGTCTCGGTGGACTGCACCATATTTTCTCAAAATTGTTTTTCCTCATGGTGCGATTGAAGTTGAAAATTCAAGAACGGAGAAACTTTCAAGGTTAACGGTCAACGGTTGAAACCATTCTTGGAGTTACCCAGTCATGCAATAAGAATCGGAGTCGAGAGATCCTCTGTCTACCAGAATAATTTGAACAGGTCACAAGTCCGGGTCAAGACACTAAACTTAGCGCTTATTGGGAGGCAACCCATACATGGTGATGTTAAGGTCCCTCTCGGGAGGACCACTGGCCGTGTACATTAGTTTTGTTTTGTTTTATTTTCTTTCTTGCTCCCATGGAAGGATTGCTACGCTTCATCCAGTACTATCTTTCTGACTTACCTCTTTATTACTCTTGTTACTTATATTTTGGTACGACTCTATTTTGAAACATTGAGGACAATGTTAGATTTAAGTGTGGGGGTAAAGGAAAACTTTTAGTTAGTTTTTAATAAAAAGAGAAAAAAACCTCAGAGCCTAGAAATTTATGCTTATTAAAGACGGCACTAACCAATCTAAGTGGATGGAAGCATCTTGGTTGTAGGAGTTGAGGAACTAACGATTAGATGGAAACATCTAAAGAGTTTATTCATAAAAGCACGAGCTCGGATGTTAGAAATAACATGGTAGTTTCACCATATCTCGTTGAGTCCTTTTCACTTCTATTTTTTTTTTGTTTTTTTTAAAATATGTTTCTCTAAGTGTTTAGGTGGGGCTCACGATTCAAGTTGTTACCACTGCTAGGGTGAAATAGAGTGATTGAGATACCAAAAATAAAAATAAAAATAAAAAATAAATATTTGAGACCAGACCGCGAGACCAAACAAAATAAATTCAATAAAGTCGACCACTGAACCCTTGTATATGCCAGTTGTGTTAACTGGGGATTAGGATTATCGACCACCGGGTTCCCTTGTATATGCCAGTGTGTTGATATTAGTCCAGACAAGTATCTCAGTCCATTAGGATAGGTTTATTTTGGCAGTGGCCTTCAGACAGATATGAGAAACACCGTTCACCTAGTCAACATCAAAACCATCTATGTTTTTCTATATCCATCTCTTAATCTATCCATGTCCTGACTGGTTGACTCGAATATTGATGTCCATAGTGAGACTATCCGAGTAGAGCTCTGGTCACTTATATATGAATTTTAGTATGCTTGAGTGCAAAACTCGTGTACAACAATTGAATTTCGCATCGTGGTACTTCCTCTCGTGGCAGTGATAAGTATGCCAACCAAGAGATTCTTTAGTGCCTTCTGAGGTTACCGCATAGATAGTTAGGTCCAGGAGTAAAGGTTTTGTGGGTATATCTCTTGTAAACCCTCCCGAGACTATAACTCGGCCACTAGGGCCACCTAGGGGTTTAAAGGCTTATTGCATACGCTAAATGCAATCGATTTATGCCTCAAGATTAGTTAGGATTTTATTTTGTAGATTTGATTTGCTTGGGACTAGCAAATAATAAGTTTGGGGGTATTTGATAGATGCATTTATGTGTCTATTTTATTCTCAATTGTATATATTGTTAGTACCCGTTTTTGTTCTTATTATGGTGTTTTATATGTTTGTAGGTATTTTTGGGCAATAAACGTTTTTGGAGAAATCGGCTCGAAAAGTTGCTAAAGGGACCTCCGCGGAGGACACTTGCTATTCGGACCTTTCACATTGGATAAGGGGTACCTATATTGATAAGGGGCATCCACGTTATTTGCACCCCGAGAAATTGTTTCACCTCTACAGCTATAGGCACCCAAGTCTGGATAGGGGAATCCATCTTCTCCATTTTGAAACTTAATTTTGAGCGGGAAAATAAGAGGAGTTTCGGTGATTTGGGTTCGATTTCTGGGCAACTTTTAAGGAGATTCAATCGCCAATTTTTGCATGCTGGGCTTGATTCAAGTAAACGGGGGTTGATGTAGGTGATGAAAAGCGAAGGATTTTGGCCGATAGTTCGATATTCGTGAAACGAGGGAAGGATGGTTTGTTCGTGGTTTGTCGGATGTGTCTGAGAGAGACTCAATCAACGAAACAAGGTTGGGTTTGGTTTGATAACGCTAAACAGGACTTGTATGGGTCTCTACCTTGACTAGAACCGGCTAGATATCAATTGGAAGCAAAATCAGGCTAGAGTTCTTCTCGCCTTACGTAATTTTGGAGATATTGTCATGCAGAGTTTCACGGGTTTGAGGATAGAAATTAACAGGAGAGGATGACGTGTTGGGAACTAAAATAAAGGAACAAATTATGTTATATTCGGTGATTATCTAAAATAGGGAAGAAAAGGGTATATCTCGGGTTTATTCTTGGAAAAGTATGAGAGAATATCTTTTGTGGTGGATTCGTCACTATCTTTAGAAGATTTTGTGTTAAACAGGGAGAGTTGAACAAATGACGCTGCAAGAGAAGAAAAAAAAAAAGAGAAAATATTTCCGAGACTTAAAAGATATGGAAGGATTGATTCAAGATATTGGACCTGTGGTGTATATAAGAGGTGTACGAGTCATAGGCAAGGGGACGATACCTTGGAGAAGAAAGTAGAGGCTTAGAATCGAGAAAACACAAGTTTAGATAAAAGTTACTTGTTGCTTTTTAAATTTAAGAACATCAAGAACATTGAACTAACAGAGCGGTCATGAAGCAGTCTTAAATACAACGCAGCCAGTTAATCTTCTATGTTCTTCAAACAGTGGAAAAACAAAGACCCTCGAGAGACGGTCGCTTTATTACCGAAAATCATTGTAAGCATTTTTATTATTATTTTTCAATAGATTAATGAAATTTTCTCCAATCTTCGTTCTATGAGTAGCTAAATTTCTTTTCTAAGGTTTTGTAGGAAACTATTTTTGATGGGTAATATTTAGTAATTAATTTCTTTGCATATTTACTCCAAAATTATGTTTTAATTTGTCTAAAAATTCTCTCTTCTTTACATGCTTCGTAAAAACTGTTTTGGGTAGTTTCTACGTTCTTTTATAAGCGAAGGAGGATTAGGCCTTAGAATAATGGATTTAAAGTCATAAAAAAAGAGCATGTAGTGTTATATCTTCCAAAGCATGAGATTGAGTTCGAAAGTTGTTTTGAGTAAAATCGGAGTAATTTGTCAAAGTTTTAATTATTAGGTTTACCATCATTAGAAGTAGTGGAATCAAAACCCTAGACTTATCTCTCCTTGGTAACAAAAAATCAATTTTAATTAGTTTGTCTTAGTATTTTATTTTAATAATCAAAAACCAAATCGTTAAAAAAGAGTCCGAGCAACGAATCTTTTCTTACCACTGTAAAAACTACATCACTCTTTTTCTTTGCAACTTGCCGATGGCATGATGGGAAGAAAACTTTGTAACCATATTTGCCTTTATCGTCATGTGTACTTGTCTTAGCCTTGAGGCCCATGTCGGCTTTTCTTTAGACTTTGGGGGAGAGAGGGATATCTTTCCTCTTCAAGATTTTTATCGCCTTGTTTGCAGCGTCTTTGACCTTCTTGCATATGAAGAAGGCTGGTTGGCTTTTTCGAGGAATTTTATTCCTATAAAACCCTTTTGAGGTGAGAAAGGAGTTACATTCTCTTTTTTTTTTTTTTGTAGATCTTGGAGTCTTTTTTTGCAAAGGCTTTCTATGTCTAATGGGACTTTTCCTCCTCGTCCTCCTTGCAACGAGGTATTCATTCTTATTAACATGACGGTATGTTTTCCCATTTATGTGCTACTTCGGTTTTTCTTGCTCAGGTTTCTAGATCATCACCGATGTCTCCTCGGAAAGACCTATCTTTTTGGATAACGTCTTTAGACTCATCTGTCCGCTTAAAGACTCAACTCCTTACTAGAAGATTTCATATTTACTATTGTGTTTCGTTTTGCCAGCAAGCTTGGAAACACTTCATATATTGTGTTTCTTCTAGCGATTGACCTTGGGAACACTTTATTCCATGTGTGTGTTCACACGTTTTGGCTTAGAAACATTTTTGCGGTGTTGTCTGGTGAATGGAGGTCGCTTGAGCTGCGGAGGATTCTAAGGTATAAATATTGTTTTAACATGTTAAGGTATATACCTTGCCCCTCGTTTTATATCTCAGCATCCGACTGCCTTCAACGTGAGGCAGGTGTTGCTTCACGCTCGTGGTGGCCACGTCAATCCAGAGATTGGAATCGTATGTGCCCCCATTGAAGCATTTCTATTGTTACCGATGGCGAGGCTCGGATGGTCACCAGATGTAATAAGTCTACTTAACTCTAATGCTCATTTATGTATTATCTTTGAGAACCCCTGTGGAATGTATGTAATTGGAACATTTTATTGAATAGTTTTTGCGCTTTGTTGGTTTTAAGAAGTTTGTATGCTTGTTCGTGGTTCAATCGTGTGTGACAAAGCCACGAGTGATTAGTTCCTTAATTGGATAAGGAACCTCTTATAGTATTGGACGTTAAACATAGTAGATTTCCTTTCTCGGCATGCGCCTTCGTGGGCTGCATTTTTTTTTAATAATATCCAGTTTGGGTTACACTTGCTCCCTGGTTAGTTGATCTTGTGTCTGAGTCACCTTTTCTTTAACCATTCTTTGGAGGGTGATATCTCGGTCAAGTGATTCTTGCCTTAGCCAAAGGAAAGTACCTCGATTCTGGATATCACATGTTATGGCAGGACATCATCCGATTTCAAGATCGTGATGGCATTACCTTAGGTCTATGTCTGTCTTAGGTTGTTTAGGCATTTTACCCGCATCATTCATTGTAGAATGGAAGGTGTGGATAGCACCGTGCAATATTGTTGATGGACTTTTTCCATAATGCAAGCATGGCATGATTATTCTATATGAAAATATAAAGCAAGAAAGGGTTAAAATAACAAACCAAAAATGAAAAAAATTAAGCAAAAACCAATGCAGATGGAAAAATGCATACAAAAGAGGTAATTTTATTAATCTCAAAAGAGGGTTTGTAAGCCCTTAGTACATTTGAGGGAGGTTTCATGACCTTTGACAACTAGGGATTGGGTCTTATTCCCGTGTTTTGGCTTTCTATCCACGAGACTTGTTAAGCATTGTATGCTTTTAGATACTTGATGTACCATGGGCGTTCGAGTTCTTCGCCATTTGATTTGAGAAATCTATATGCTCCGTCGCCCGCCTTGGCTATGATTTGTGTAGTGGTCCTTCCCATGTGGGTGCAAATTTGCCTGACTCACGCTGGTATGGTGGGATATCGCGCCAGACTTTATCGCCTGGGCTAAATTGCCTCTGGTGAACACGTTTGTTGTATTCTCGGGCTAATCTCCGATGATAGTTTTTATCCTTTGAGAGCTATTTTTATGTTCTCTTCCAGATCGTCCATCTTGAGAGTATCATGTCGGAGGTTAGGTTTTTCTCCCATGCCCGGTCTTAGTTGTGGGGATCATCGCTCGGTTGGGATGATCGCTTCCATGTCATATGTGAGCGAAGGGAGTCATCCCCGTGGCTTCTCCGAGTGGTTGATAAGCCCAAAGAACGCCAGTGCAATTGCTCGCACCAACCTAACCCGTGTCCATCTAGCTTCTTTTTGAGCATGCCGATTTATGGTTTTGTTAGTTGCCTCTGTTGGCCATTGCTCTCGAGGTAGATGGGTGTCGATTTGTTTTTTCTGATCTTGAAACAGTTGAAGAGGAGATCAATATTTTTCCCTCGGAGTTGCGCCCCATTGTCTGATACGATGGCGGTTGGGATAAATGTGCTCGAAGATAAATTTGAAGTTATCGTGGTCTCGAATGTGCCTTAGTGCGAGGCCTCTACCCACTTTGTGAAATAGTATGTGGAAACAATTAAGTGTTTTCGTTGTCCCGTTTCGGCTCTCGCGGGGTCCAACGATGTCGACTCCCACTTGGGAAATGGCCAAGGGCTTAGAACAGACTTTATATCCATTGACGGGGTGTGTTTTCTTTTGCCAAATTTTTTGGCATATCTAAACATGATTTTCCATTTGTTTTGAGTCCTCATTCATGCGAGGCCAAAAGTATCCTTGGAGTCTCGCCTTGTGAGCTAGAGATCTCCCTCCACTATGGTTACCTGCATAACCATAGTGTATTTCCATCAATATTTCTTGTCCTTCAACGAAGGAAAGACATCTGAGTAGAGGTCCTAGATCTGATTGTTTTGTATAGAATACCATCTACAAATGGGGTAATTCCCAGGATCGTGATATCACTTTGTCACGTGGTTGTTGATCGCTTAGGAGATCGCCATTGGCTAGATATTTTATGATTGGTGTTCTCCAATCGTCCTCGAACAAGGCCTCTTCTTGGCCTTGTCGATCTCACATTGAGAATTTCCATATCTCCTTATAAGGGTATGGAGGGAGCATGACCCTTTCGATTCGGGGAAATTTGTGGCCTCACGGATCTACTTGTCATGGAGGCTATGAAAGCTAAGGCGTCTGCATGCCTATTGTTACTCCTATTTAGATGTCTGAACGTGATATTTGGTATCTGTTTTATGTAGTGTTTGGCGAGTTGGAGGTATCGCTGCAAACATGGGTCTGAGGTCTAATACCTTCCGTCAATCTACCTGACAATGAGTTGGGAATCACTTGTGAGTCTTACTTCGTTGATGCCGAGTTCGATGATTATTCAGAGAGCATGAATGACTTCCTCATATTCAATTATATTATTGGTAGCGGGGAATTCTAGCCTTAAGTCAGAAATAATCCTGAGCCATCGGAGTTGTAAAGACCATTCCCGAAAAGGCGAGGGTACCCAAATATACCTCAAGCTAAAACTTTTCCTACCTATAAGTCCTTTCTCCGAAAGTGATTGTCTATGGACTCGAGACAATGCAACTAATCGGTTCACACTTCGTGTGATCGTCTATGGATACGAGATCGAGACAATACAACAACGAAGTATGTTTACTTGATACAAAGGTTCGGACTTAACCAAACACAATAGGATTGCTTATCAAGTAAATAGGAATTAACGTTTATGTGATTTACTTTAATTATAATAAAATAATTATAATGCGGAAAATAAAAGTAAATGACACAACAAATATTTTGTTAACGAGGAAACCGCAAATGCGAGAAAAACCCGGGACCTTGTCCAAAATTGAATACTCTCGAGGATTAAGCCGCTACACAAAATTACACCTAACTTCGTATAGTTGAGACCAAGTAACTAACCCTATAGTTCACTTAGTTTCGTCTGTATTCCCACGCCTCCGACTTGTGAATAAGTCACGTACTTGGAACAATTCATTTGGTTCGTATTCCAAATAGTAAAGGAACAACAAATCTGTTTGGTATCAACTCTATTCAACCAAGTGATATGAGTCGGACAAAGGCTCTTTTGTTTATCTTAACATAAACTCCTTCGTCGGGTCCTTAGATCTATCTTATGTTCAATCACCCAAAGGTAATCATTTAAGATTAAGCCAATCAATACCTTTAATCACAAGGAAACGTATTGATGCTGATCTACTCAATTAATCAATCCAATCTACCACAAGGATAAACCGATTATTAATTGGATCCTCTTTTACCGAAACAAGTATTGTGCACACCAAAGATTATAAAACCCAAGTCAGATCTTCAATATCTTCTTTGTCTTGAAATCTTCTTAAATCTTCAATAAAAACCTGCACACAATCACTTGAATCTCTTGTGATCAATCACGCACGTAACAGTATGTTAACAATGGATTATCACAAGATCATCTTTAGAACTAAAACAGGTCTAAAGATCCATGTCGAAACTCCAAACTAGTTTGAGTGAATCTTATATCATAAGAGAAGATTCTCAGAATAAACAAACTAGGTGCAATCGATTTCAACCACCGTTAGTCAATCAAATCAATCGAAAACAAAGATAAACCGCAATTATCTAGTTTCCCACCAACGGTCGCGCTAGAGCTTCTCAATCCCAAACAAGACTTTAAATTGAGCGGCCATAAGAGATTTTTCCTAATTAGGTTACTCTCCTCTCCGAATAGGCGGCTACACCACTAACAACAACAAAAGAGTAAATATGTTGTTACGAAGGATTAGTTTGCTAGAAAGGCAAACTTCGTGTATTTATAGACAAGGAAGTTTGGACACCAAGGAATTTCCAAAACCGAAAATATTCTCAAGATATTCATAAAAGCACAGATTCGGTTTTCATAATTCCCGAAATGCTCTTTCCAAAAATAACGATCGAAATCTCTCGGAAAATCTAAATAGTAAATGCACATTACTAATTCCGTAATTTCCCAACAAAATGAAATTAATAACCTTAATTAAAAGATTCTTAACTTACTTATGTTTCGATCTCGGGATTCTCTTCCCTTAGCCGTTAAGGAATATCTTTGAACAATTATAAAAATAAACATTCACAAACACGTGTTCAAAGTTTGTCGACATCTTAACTTTGTAAGTTCTCTTTCACACTTACAACCTTGAAACCGATTTGCCACACTTCCAAACAAGTTTAGAATTGGTTCACCTGACTTTCAAGAACTATGTGATTGATCAAACCAACATTCAATCACAATCATGGGTTTACGGTTCTACCAAAACAAGTTTCGGTTCTACCTCCATGTGAGTACTGTGCATAGTCACACTAGCTTCCCAAAAGTTCGGTTGACTAGGTACTAGGATCGGTTCCCCACATATATATGGTATCTAACTTATATGTGTTGCACATGTCCATAGGATCGGTTCCCCTTTCTGTTATAAACCTTGTTGCACCCCATACAAGGATCGGTTCCCTTTGATGTACTGCACCCCTTACTAGGATCGGTTCCCTTTCCCTTACTAGGATCGGTTCCCTTTCCCTTACAAGGATCGGTTCCCTTTCCCTTACAAGGTCAGACATACAAAATCCGATCATACCACAGGTGATTACTTAAGATCGGTTTTACTAATAAAAGTTATACCAATACATAAGTCAGGACTTGGTGAACAATTCTACCAAGAACACAACAAGTTGTGAGCGGTTATACTTTATCACACATATTGGTTGTTCATAAGATATGCAATGAAAAACAAAACCAATAACACACAGCAATTTCCTTTTCGGTTCACAAACAAGTTTATGAACTTACTTCCTTAGAACACATGTAAACATTGTTCCCTAGGATGAAATCCTCACCTCATACCCATACATAATCATAATAGCATTCAAATGATTATGGCGATGTCTTATCTACAAAGTTTAATGGTTAAGCAATAAACCTCGTATTGTATTCCTTAATACTATGTCTATCTAGAGTTCAAATATGCTTCGCAGTTATGTTTTCAATATGCACGACTTGAAAGATACGTTAGGGAATGAAACATTTCAAGTCAAATATCACTAACCTCAAGTGGAAGGATGATTGTTGTCGTTGTAGCTCCTTGCTTCTTCACATCTTCAAGTCTTCGCAATACTTGTAATGTCTCATATCCTAATACTTTCAAGCTAACCTATACTAAGTTTAACTCTAGTACATAATCAAGCGACTCTTAACATGATTTTTGATTCACTAAAATATGACAACCAAACTTGACATACCAACGCTTGGTGGGTTCAACCGAGCCATGCTCTAACAATCTCCCCCTTTGTCAATTTTAGTGACAAAACTCTTACATCATATGGATAAACAAATTACAATAATTCATTACAATCCGCTTGATTCCCGATTCAACAACACAGTGAAAATGGTTACATTCAATCCTTGAAAATGTCGATGTTGACATTATAATAACAAAGCTATTACTTCACCTAAGGAAGATAGGTAAATATTCAATCCGCACATCTTTGTTATACCAATCATATGACATGTTACTCCCCCTTAGTCTGTGCTTTCACTCTTTCGTTAGATAAAAACATTCAAGTACCAATGTTCTTTTCCCTAGCGATGCCAATCAATATAAATATCAATGCCAACATCACTTGTTTACTCCATATATTTCTCCCCCTTTTTGTCACAAAAATGACAAAGAAACGAAAAAATAAAGGACAACACGAAAAGAATCTTACAAATCTCAGAATAGACTTGCAAACCTGTAGAGTTAGGCACAAGGGTTCCACACATCATGTTCTGATAACCAATATCAAAACCGAAACTACAAGTAGTCTTATTTTGATATGTTACCAAGGAAACAATTGCCCGAAACAATTTTTCCAATTTAGTTTAGCAAACCAAAAACAACTAAGCATATTAGTCCCTTTGCTAAAACGATTGTTCAAAAACAACCGCTTAATTCGATAAGACCAAAATAAAGATAAACTCCATTTTTCTCATCGGGTTCTAATTATCCATAAACTTAGACCTTTCAATTTTAAACAAGACAAGTACTAGGTTAGTTAACTAGAATTTCTTGTTTAGGCATTCGATTAAACTTGAATAACCGAAACCTCACTTCAATAAGTCTAACTAAGATCAAAATTAACTTATTTATCTTATCCGGAATCTAATTGGAATAAACAACTCATCCCGTACACATATTATTTCGTTAAGCCATAAATAATTAATACAAACCAAAATAAATCAACTTGCATAATTATTCACCTCAACCTAAGCAATTGAAACAACATAGACATTATAAGCACCGCAATTGCACCGTAATTTTGTAAGCCTAAACGATTGATACCATACAAAAGCAAGATAAAAATAGTTTTTTCTTAACCATAACCAATTGAATCACACACACACATCAATTGTACCGAAATTTTGTAAGCCTAAACAATTGATACCACACAATAAAGCAAGATAACAATAGTTTTTCTTAACAAGAACCAATTGAAACACACATCCACACACACATCATGGAATAAATATCAATTGAACCGAAATTTTGTTAAGCAAAAGTAACAAATATATATAATATAAACTCAGGCTTTTCTTAAAAAGGAAAACAATTAACTAACAAGATTGTTACCTCAAATTTCGCATCCACTTCTCCAATATGATTGCATCTTCGTCCAGAGAGAATTGATATCGAAATATCACCACGTTGTCATCCTTATGCGTGAACAAAAGAATAACAACACACCTCAACCTTTACCAGAGAAAGGTTGAAAACCGGTTTTAACAATTGCAAGCAAAAGTTGAAAACCGTCGAAACACATATGCTTTTATGCTAAACCAAAAACGATTCAACATATTGTGACTTTTTCACATATTGTTTCTATTAGAACCCCTCATAATCCTTTGATAAAGCCTACCTACTAGGGATAGAACTTAATCCCGCTAAATCAAAAAGTCACCCAAACCATGAGGGTTTACAATATATGAGATCGAATATTAAGGTAGTAAAACCAAAATCAAACATCCCATAAACATACATAGCAATAAGGTAAAAGCAATTAAGCACAAGCTATGTAAACCAAAAACTATCACAAGAAAAATTACTCAAAATCAAATAATTTTATTCATAATAGACCAATACAATTAATGAAAGAAATCAAAAATTGATGTCTATTAAACTAGATTAAGTATTACAACAAATAACTTAATCTCTAGTAACCTTCTGACAGGTTCTTTTCAAAGATCATCTTCAATTTCCTCAAATTTTTCAGGATCTTCATCAACAACATCACGACTGATATCTCGGATTCTGCACACAGTACCTTGGTTATGTTCACAAGCTAAAGCATTAACCTTTTGATTAATATTCCTAGCATACTCCCTATTACCGATTCCAAGTTTAATCGTTTCCTTTGGTTACGGATAACGGTTCTTAGTAATGCTTCACATCTATGATGAGTTTCGATGGTATCGAGGAGGACTTGTCGAAGATTGATAATATCAACCTTAGCATCCAAACTGTTTTGGACAAGGAGATGAGTCATATCATCCTTTTCATTATCGGTATTTTCACAACCAGATTTCTTGACGGCATTATCAAGATGAGTATTATCCTTAGAAGTCATTCCACTCAAGGCTTTCAGAAGTTGTGCTTAAGATCTGGTTTGAGAATACATCCTTTAGTATAAGTTTTCAGACACGTTGAGTACAAATAATTGAATACCTTTAACACATTCCAAACATAGATATCAGCCTTAAATAAATAATTCTGACAAGATTTGAAGAGATTTTCATATCTTAATGTGTTAAAGAAACACAATATACTCCAAAGAGATTTTCTCCAAAATAGTATCAAAAGATACTAACTTATCCTTTTACACAAGTTGTTGTAAGACAACCTTTCCACACTTAAAGATGATTAATATATCCTTAAGGTAGATTGTGTAATCTCTCTATATTGAATAAGAGATATTAGTAGGATACCAAACTGCCCATGTATGTGTGCTTCCTTATATCCGAAGATTGGGCAAAGTAAGGATGCACATTCCAATGCGGTTACACACTGGGATGAGGATAATCCTCATCATACATCACAGGAGAAGGTCTTTCTCCCTTTTGAACATGATCATGTTCTTCTTCGTGGGTTCTGAACCCATCCTCTTTGTTAAGGGAATTGCGAGATACAATATCCTTAATTACATCTTGTGCCCCGAGGATGGTATGTTCCTCGAACTTGAACCTGTTTTGTCTAGATCTGCCAGTCGACAGTTTGCTAACGTCTCTTGTTCAAGACGTTCTATATGTCCTCTTAAGGTTTTCATTCCTTGCTGGAAATGTTTTTCTAAACAATTGTTCAGATATACCTCATGACATGTTACAGTAAGTAGTTTCTCAATAAGGACCTTATTCCTTATCTGTGAGTGTTCCAGTGATTGAGTAAGAATTTCACACTCTTTAGTCTGTTGATGAACTTCATTGCATAAAGCTAGTTTTTGTTCCTCATAATCTATCGATTATTTTGAAGACTAAGTGTTTCTCGCTTTCCTTCACATATTCTTACATTCATTTGAACGATAAGTTCTAGGACATCATCTAGACTGTCAATGGATTTACCCTTTTAAAAAATTTTTTCAATATGTTTGAAAAAGCTTTCTATCACCTTACGAAATTCAGAACTTGGGTAGACAAGAGAATCGAATCTCTTTTCAGACGATTTTTCACAATGAATTGGAGACGAGTCCAAACCATGTTTCGTGAGTTTCGAACTCACTCTTTTCTGATCAGAAACCTGATCCGCAATCAAAATATTAGTCATAGACTTTTTCTTTGATTTTCGAAAAGACTTTCGAGACCAATTTCCATTGGTTTTCCTTGAGATCTTATTCTCATTATCTTGACTTACGTTAACTGAATCATCCTTTGGATTCATTCTTATAGGTTGGATCGCACCAAACACAGATTGTTAGATCTTTTCGTGTTTACCTCAAGCTTCCGATACCAATTGAAAAGGCGAGGTACCCAAATATACCTCAAGCTAAAACTTTTCCTACCTATAAGTCCTTTCTCCGAAAGTGATTGTCTATGGACTAAGTCGAGACAATGCAACTAATCGGTTCACACTTCGTGTGATCGTCTATGGATACGAGATCGAGACAATACAACAACGAAGTATGTTTACTTGATACAAAGGTTCGGACTTAACCAAACACAATAGGATTTCTTATCAAGTAAATAGGAATTAACATTTGTGTGATTTACTTTAATTATAATAAAACAATTATAATGCGGAAAATAAAAGTAAATGACACAACAAGATTTTGTTAACGAGGAAACCGCAAATGCAGAAAAACCCCGGGACCTTGTCAAGAATTGAATACTCCCAGGATTAAGTCGCTACATAATATTACACCTAAGTTCGTATAGTTGATACCAAGTAACTAACCCTATAGTACACTTAGTTCCGTCTGTATTCCCACGTCACCTACTTGTGAATAAGTCACGTACTTGGAACAATTCCTTTGGTTCGTATTCCAAATAGTAAAGGAACAACAAATCTGTTTGGTATCAACTCTATTCAACCAAGTGATATGAGTCAGACAAAGGCTCTTCTGTTTATCTTAACATAAACTCCTTTGTCGGGTCCTTAGATCTATCTTATGTTCAATCACCCAAAGGTAATCGTTTAATATTAAGCCAATCAATACCTTTGATCACAAGGAAACGTATTGATGTCGATCTACTCAATTAATCAATCCAATCTACAACAAGGATAAACCGATTATTAATTGGATCCTCTTTTACCGAAACAAGTATTGTGCACACCAAAGATGATAAAACCCAAGTCAGATCTTCAATATCTTCTTTTTTTTCAAATCTTCTTAAATCTTCAATAAAAACCTGCACACAATCACTTGAATCTCTTTTGATCAATCACGCATAGAACGGAGTCTGTTAACAATGGATTATCACAAGATCGTCTTTAGAACTAAAATAGTCTAAAGATCCCTGTCGAAACTCCGAACTAGTTTGAGTGAATCTTATATCAGAAGAGAAGATTCTCAAGAATAAACAAACTAGGTGTAATCAGATTTCAACCACCGTTAGTCAATCAAATCAATCGAAAACAAAGATAAACCGCAATTATCTAGTTTCCCACCAACGGGTCGCGCTAGAGCTTCTCAATCCCAAAGAAGACTTTAAATTGAGCGGCCATAAGAGATTTTGCCTAACTAGGTTACTCTCCTCTCCTAATAGGCGGCTACACCAGTAACAACAACAAAAGAGTAAATTTGTTGTTACGAAGGATTAGTTTGCTAGAAAGGCAAACTTCGTGTATTTATAGACAAGGAAGTTTGGACACCAAGGAATGTCCAAAACCAAAAATATTCTCAAGATATTCATAAAAGCACAGATTCGGTTTTCATAATTCCTGGAAATGCTCTGTCCAAAAATAACGATCGAAATCTCTCGGAAAATCTAATTAGTAAATGCACATTACTAATTCCGTAATTTCCTACAAAATGAAATTAATAACCTTAATTAAAAGATTCTTAACTTACTTATGTTTCGATCCTGGGATTCTCTTCCCTTAGCCATTAAGGAATATCTTTGAACAATTATAGAAATAAACATTCACAGTACGTGTTCAAAGTTTGTCGACATCTTAACTTTGTAAGTTCTCTTTCACACTTAAAACCTTGAAACCGATTTGCCACACTTCCAAACAAGTTTAGAATTGGTTCATCGACTTTCAAGAACTATGTGATTGATCAAACCAACATTCAATCACAATCATGGGTTTACGGTTCTACCAAAACAAGTTTCGTTTCTACCTCCATGTGAGTATTGTGCATAGTCACACTAGCTCCCCAAAAGTTCGGTTGACTAGGTACTAGGATCGGTTCCCCACATATATATGGTATCTAACTTATATGTGTTGCACATGTCCATAGGATCGGTTCCCCTTTCTGCTATAAACCTTGTTGCACCCCATACAAGGATCGGTTCCCTTTGATGTACTGCACCCCTTACTAGGATCGGTTCCCTTTCCCTTACTAGGATCGGTTCCCTTTCCCTTACAAGGATCGGTTCCATTTCCCTTACAAGGATCGATTCCTTTCCCTTACAAGGTCAGACATACAAAATCCGATCATACCACAGGTGATTACTTAAGATCGGTTACTAATAAAAGTTATACCAATACATAAGTCAGGCCTTTGTGAACAGTTCTACCAAGAACACAACAAGTTGTGAGCGGTTATACTCTATCACACATATTGGTTGTTCATAAGATATGCAATGAATAACAAAACCAATAACACCTGGCAATTTTCTTTTCGATTCACAAACAATTTTATGAACTTACTTCCTTAGAACACATGTAAACATTGTTCCCTAAGATGAAATCCTCACCTCATACCCATACACAATCACAATAGCATTCAAATGGTTATGGCGATGTCTTATCTACAAAGTTTAATGGTTAAGCAATAAACCTCGTATTGTATTCCTTAATACCATGGCTATCTAGAGATCAAATATGCTTCGCAGTTATGTTTTAAATATGCACGACTTGAAAGATACGTTAGGGAATGAAACATTTCAAGTCAAATATCACTAACCTCAAGTGGAAGGATGATTGTTGTCGTTGTAGCTCCTTGCTTCTTCACATCTTCAAGTTTTCGCAATACTTGTAATGTCTCATATCCTAATACTTTCAAGCTAACCTATACGAAGTTTAACTCTAGTACATAATCAGGCGACTCTTAACATGAGTTTTGATTCACTAAAATGTGACAACCAAACTTGACATACCAACGCTTAGTGGGTTCAACCGAGCCATGCTCTAACAATTCCGATGCCGGATCCTTCTGAATTACATGACCCGTCTATGAAGACTTCCCATCGCCTAGGGTTTTCTGAGCGAAGTACCTCAGGTGGGTCTTCTAGCTCGTCCTCCATTCCGGGGATTTCCTCGATTTCGTCAGCATCCTCTAGGGGAAATCGTTTAAGAAGTCCGCAACCACTTGAGTTTTAATTGTTGCCTGGGTCTGATACTTGACCCCAAATTGTTTGATTTTTTCCCCCCATTTGGAGATTCTGCCAGCTCTGTCAGCATGATCTAACACGGACTCTATTGGAGACTTCGTGATAACCGTCACAGTGTGTGCATGAAAATCTGTTCGTAATTTTTGTGTCGCGTAGAACAAGTACAAAACTATGTTCTCGATCTTAGAGTAATTCTTCTCCGCGGATGTCAGAGTTTTGCTTATGAAGTAGATTGGTTTCTCCACTTTTTTATCTATACGAGTTAGCACTGCGCTAATCGAGGTGTTAGTTGATAATAAGTAGATATAAAGGTTCTCGCCTGGGTCAGGTTTTTGGAGGATTGGAAAAGTGGCCAAATGCTCCTTAATCTTATGGAAGGCTTCTTCGCACTCAATGCTCCATGAGAATTTTTCTCCTTTTTTCAAGGTCTTGAAGAAGTATTTACATTTATCGGATGATCGAGCTATGAACCTCTCCAGGGATGCTAGTCGACCATTTAATCTCTGCACATTTTAACTGTGGTAGGCGAAGGCATTTCTAGTATAGCTCGTACCTTTTCGGGATCCACCTCGATGCCTCGCTTGGTGACTAAGTATCCCAAGAATTTTCCCGAGGTTACTCCAAAGGCGCATTTTATAGGGTTAATCTTCATGTTAAGTTTCCTCATTTGCTCAAAGATCTCCTTGAGATCGTTCGCATGGTCTTGTGGAAGTTTGCTTTTGACAAGCATGTCATCCACATAAAGTTCTAAGGTTTTATGTATCCATCCATAGAACATTTTTTCCACAATTCTTTGATAGGTAGCGTCTGCGTTGTTTAATCCAAACGACATTTTAATGTAACAGTATAGGCCTCGGGGAGTGAAGAAGGCAGTATGCTCTTGGTTTTCCTCAGCGAGGGGGATTTGATTGTAGCCCGAGTATCCGTCCATGAGGTATAGAAATCCTTATCCCGAGGTTGCTTCTACGAGCTGATCGATGCTGGGGAGCGGGAAGCTGTCTTTCGGACATGCCTTATTAAGGTCGCTGAAGTCGATACAGATCTTTAATCCTCTGTTTTTCTTAGGTACTATGACCATATTGGATATCCATATTGGATATTGCACTTCTCGGATGACTCTGATGCCTCCATTTTCTTTAGTTCCTTTTGTATGGCTTCGTGGTATTCTGGTGCCACCTTTCGCATCTTTTGCCTCATGGGCTTGTGCTTTGGGTTAATTTTCAGGTAGTGGCAACATACTTTTGGGTCTATTCCAGGCATATCTTCCATTCACCATGCGAAGACATCAGAATATTCTTTTAGTACTTCAACTAATTTTTCCTCTTCCTCCTTGCCGAGGAGAGTCCCAACTCTAACCATACCCGGATTTTCGGGTGTTCTAATGTTTACTTCTTTCGTCGGCTCCGAGGCTGATAAGTTTGATTTAAGTTCTCCGACATCGGAGAGGTTTTTTATGGGCCCCATAGGAGAGTCTGAGGTTGGAATAACATCCGGGGGTGGCTTGTAGCCTGAGCGTCTGGCTTCATTTGTTTCTGCTATGTAGGCATCAATCTCGGCATGGTTCCTATCATTCTTGGCTCTTTTCTTCTTTGCCTTTGAAGAATTTATTCTCTTTTCTCCGTTCTGGACGTCCATCTTGTAGAAATATTTTGCCTCGCCTGAGTCGCCGACGATCTCGGCGATTCCATTGGGCGTAGGGAACCTTAGCCTCTGATGGTAAGTCGAGGCGACTCCTTTGATCCCATGGACCCAGGATCGCCCGACAATAGCTGTGTAGGGTGACCGTACATCTATCACACAGAAAGTGGTTAGGGTGAGGATTTCTCCCACCCGAATTTCTAGTGTCACCTTGCCCCTTGGGCGAGTTGAGGAACCGTTAAAGCCAAATACATTGTAGGCGGAGGGTATTACGCAATCGTCTCTAAGACCCATCTGTTTGAATGTCTCATAGAATAGGATTTCGACAGAGCTTCCTCCGTCGATCAAAATCTTAGGCATGGCCCATGGAAATGCTTTAAGTCTCTCTTCCTTGTATTCGCGTAAGGGAAGTGCAATGGCCATCATGACCACTAGTGGGTCGTTGTGGTTTCGACCTCCGTCAGTGCCTTCGAGGTGAGAAGCTGATAGGTAGTTTCATCCACTCCTCCATGGGGGGATCTTTAGCTATAATGAAAACTTCGTCACCTTCAAAGTTTCGCTTGTGAATACGTCCTGTAATATTGCCTTCAGGTATGGGAGCAATGGTAGCTCAATGCGATATTGTATTGCACCATAGATATTGTGCCTCACGAGGGATTTCCGCATTATGTATGGGTGCCCCAGTGGTTGGCTGGATCGCTGGTTGTGCGATGTACTCTTGGAGCTTTCCCTCATCGATCATATCTCGTACCATCTTCTTCAAGCCCCTACACGAATCTGTCGTGTGGCTATGGAATTGATGGAACTCACATAAGTCAATTTTATTTTTGGCCCGCTCGGGCTGATGACCTCTGTTCCATGGGTAAGTAATTTTGTATTTTCCGTCGATCTTCTTGAGGATCTCGGATATGGGAGTATTTAGCTTTGTGTAGACATGGTCTATGAATTTTCCCTTCTTTTGCTGGGCTTGGTCTCGCCCTTTCTATCCTCCACTCCGATATTTATCGAACTGGGTTGACCGTTCTTTGGGTCGCCACTGCTCCTTGGGCTCGCACTGGGGGTTACGTGGTTCTACCACATTCACTCCTTTTTAGTTCCTTTCACCAACTTGTCGTAGGTACCATCTTGAAGTTCTTCAAGAGCCACATAATCCTCTTGAATTTCTCTCAACTTTCCCAAAATATTTGGCATGGTTTCATACATGCGGACGAATATAGAGTCTGTTTTTCTCGAGACTATTTTTGAAGCCTAAGACCGCGTAGGTCTCGGGGACTCTTCCGATCTCGTTTATCCAGCGTGTTACCGAGAGGCGGAGTGACTCATTTGGTCCTTGTGCTAGTTGGAATAGTGCGTCAACTTTAGGTTTAACTCTGTTGTAGTAGCAGGAAATCCCACACTACACCCCTCACAAGAATCCACACAATCAAATCATTTTAAGATGAACAATTATAGTTTGTATTGATTAAACTCATGAAATGTTACAAGATGAAAAGGAAGTAAGCTAGAGAATTTACAACCGCTCTAAACTTTCTCTCTCTTAATGATTTGCCCACCACTCGAAAAAGATCTCTCTCTCCTTAAGCCTATTCGGCTCTTTATATAGGACATTACATAGTGGATAACAGCTAAGCTGTCCTTTATTTTTGGATCTGACTTGCGATATTCTTGCGAGTGTACAAATAATAAATCTCGAACACTCTTAAATCTCGCTAGGTCTTCAAATCTTTCTCGTGTTCAGGCTGTCGTCATCCATTGCGTCATTTATATTACCAGTCTGCGATATCCTCGCAATGCGTCGTTTATGGATTTCGCAAGGGTATTGGTGTTGCGATATTATGATCCTACATCTTGCCTCTTCTCATGTATTCTCTGCGAAGAAGATAATGTCATGAGAACTAGTACCTTCGAAATGCTGCAACTGTTTATTTTTTTACATCTTTCTGCATTGACATGATCTTGTACTCTCACACAGAATTTATTACACGTATCTTTTCTTTTATTCATTTCTTGACACGTCTTTTTCAACCGTTATTTCTCAACCGTTCACGTCTACTATTCGCATTAAATGTGTTTATCTTTTCGAGAATTCTTCTTCCTTTATATATTCTTCTCATTCCTCTCTTCTTCTCTTTTACTTTCCCTCTCGCTTTCTCTGCAACTTTTCTTCAATATCTCTCTGTAACTTCCGCTCCTGCTACTGTAAATCTTTTTCTTTTCTACTTCTTTTGATCTTCAGTTCTCTATTCATTCCCATACTGAAAATGGCTCCAGTTGGTTGTAAATATGAAACTTCTCTGGAGAAGGTTCAAAAAGACTTCGAAGAAAAGGGTTTCACACTAACCACCATTCTCAATCAAGAATCTAAATCCATCCTTTACGCCAAACTTTTCTTGATCATCATTGTGATGATCGAAATCATAATTTTGCAAGGTCAAATCCTCGCTGGCCTTCCCATTCCTCTCTATAACCCTGATCTTCCTTTGTTTATGAAATTCTCGCTCATGCGAAATTCTCATGGGCTGTCTACCAGTTGAGTGGGGACTGTATTCGTCTAATGGTAGGCTTGAAAGAGGTGTTTTGTTTGATGCCTACATGTTAAACCGCAAGTGCACGGTGTCTACAATGCAGAACTGGGCAAATACGGGTCGATCCCACAGAGACTTGTGGTCTGTATGTTGATCTAAAGCTTACTAAACGAGTTTCTAGAAAATGTAACACAAATAAGGTTTGAGTGTTTGTCGATACGACTGAAGTTGATTTGTGACTTTAACTAAGGCAACTAAATGGATTGTAAGCAAGTGGAAAGCCCAAGGGTGGTGAATCCACCTCTAATCTCATGCTCATGCAATGTAATTTGAGCTATATTCTTGTACCTTCACTTGAAGGTTTAAGGTGAATGTTCATTAACCAATTCTACTAACTCCCCCTAGTATGAGTTGTCTTCTTACGGTACAAATCATCACAGGGTCATAAGCTTCATCAGATAATTACTAATCCTAGCATATTGTACATAGCAAGAATAAAACCTAACTAGATATGCTTGACATTGAAATTAGGGGTTTCATCAAACACCCTAGCAAATTAACTTAGAACATATTAAAACAAAATATAAATCAACTACAATTGGTGCTCTGGCTAGCCCAGGCATAAGTTCAAACATCCTCTGCTCAACCTATTTATACATGCAAACTTTAAACCCTAATTTTCTCCAAAACATAAAATAATTCAACACCCTCTTACCCAAAAACCTAATCGGTTGTCTCCTCTGCTTGTGCGGCTCTGAGAACTCCTTACTCTGATTTTCCCTTGATTTGATTGGACAAAAACCTAACCCTAGTTCTTCCTATCTCTCACTTAGCTTCTAGGTAAGAGGCTATGGGAGAGATAGAGAGCAGGTAGGAGGTAGAAGTGGTGCGGTTGCTCTGTCAGGAGAAGGAGATGGTGGTGGTGAGGTGGTCTTCCATGGTATGGTTGTGGTGTCGGGTGAAGAGATAGTGGAGCTCTGGTTTCTGTCGGGGGAAGAGGAAAGAGAAGGGAAGATGGGAAATGAGGTGATGGTCGAAGGGATAAGGGTATAGGCAGTTTTGTTGTGGAGCGGTTACAGCGAGAGATGATGTGAGGGGTGCAGCGAGCGTCGGATGCGGCGAGCGAGATCTGAACGGCTCAGGGAGCATCAGGCTATTTTGGTGTTGAGCGGGAGCATCGAGTGTTGATGGGAAGTACGGAGCGACCGTTGGATGCATAAAATGGAGATCTCAACGGCTCAGGGTGATGTGAGCCGATGCGTGCGCGGGCTTTGGCTTTACTGCTCCTTAGACGCTCGTCTCCAATTTTACTCGCTCTTTTGGCTCCTCAATTTCTCCGAACTTTATTTATTACCTAAAAACACAAAATTAATTAGTACAAATATTTATTCTTGAAAACAAAGAAAATACAGAATCTGGGATAATATCTGATTTCTAAGTACAAAAGATGAGTTAAATGTCAATAAATAGATGTAGAAATATGCAATATTTGGCACTCATCAAATACCCCCAAACCTAAATTTTACTTGTCCTCAAGTGAAACAGAAATTAAGAAATCCTAACTATACCCCTATCGCAGGTCTCTCGAATGCATTTAGCGTATGCACTAAGCCTTTAAACCCCTAGGTGTCCCTAGTGGACGAGTTGTAGTCTCGTGAGGGTTTACCGAGGTGTACCCACAAAACCTTCTCCAACTTCGAGTGTAAAAGAGTCTCAAGCATGCAAGGAGCTATGAGTATATAGAGTTTCGCATGCTAGTAACAAGAAGTTAGAACTACCAAAGAACGCATTCTCATCCTTAAGTCTTTGAGCGAGAAGTAACCATACCATATGAAAGAATTCGGATTCGATTGTGATCATAAGCCTCGACTTCGCCTCACCATTAGGGTTTTATGATAATTTCACTCAAAAAGATCGCTTTTTAGTCTCTCATGTGTGCGAGCAGAATAAAAAGATAAATCCTGCACACGTTGTAGGTAAGAAGGATAACCTTCCGAAATAATTTACGGAGACTCCACGAAGTGTGGACAAAAAGAATCTTTTCTGATGATCTCTAAGAAAGGAAATCAACCATTAGCAAGGGTGGGAGTACTCACTCACCCGATCGGAAATTAACATCATTCTCTCATAGGCACCATAGAAACGTCTTCAATCTTCGGTCTTCGGTTGTTGATGACAAACTTCTGAACTTCACAAAACTTGACAATTTTTTTTTTTTTTTTTTTTTGACATGGTGGTAACTAGACTCAGAAAATAAACTAACAGAATTTTTTATTTATTTTTTTTATTTTTTTTATTTTATTTTTTTAACATAAGATTAAAATAACAATAAAACAATAAAATTTGTATTGTCTTGCTTTCATAAACTTCATTAATTCTCATCCAATTTTCTTTTCTTTGTTGCACGTTAACCTTGGACTATATCAACTTTTCTTCAAATATTCTGATGTTGCTCCGCTTGCTGACGATGATGTGTTTCTATGGGTCTGTTGATTGAGAGAGAGTGATGCTAACTGCAAATCGATATTTAGAAGGAGTTTTCATCTTTAAACGTCACCCTCATGATTGACAAAAATTAGCACTCAAGAGATCAAAAGTAGTCTTTGAAAGTGGTACGAAGTTGGGTAGCTCACCATTCCTACCGGAATTGACGTACGGTGACACACACTCTAACAACTTTTCTAGAAAGTTGCAAAAAATTGAAGGTTGGTGCCTCACTTGATGTAAAATGGGTAGTCTCCACTATGGGTGATCACAATTCTACTACCGAATATCTAAACACACCTAATTCGCTCTCCGGTATGGTTAAATCCAACTTTAACGCTCTAATCAACTAAGAAACCCGATTGTGTTCTCCAAAAGACTTCCAAGTTACTGTTATTTCGGTCGGACTCTCTATGTAAACATAGCTAGAAGCATGCTAGTGACTCTAAAATCTCTAAAAGTTGGAGGTTTTTATTTACAAAGAGTTTTGAATTTTTTTTTTTTTTTTTTGAAATAAAAGACTAAAAACTCTACATGCAAATGCAAATGTACCCCCAAACCTAAATCAAACATTGTCCTCAATGTGTTAACAAATGATAAAATTTTAAACAGTCACATACCAAGAGAACTATGCTGATTAAGAGAAAAGGGAAGAGATTACCGGTATGTCGGCGGGAGCAAGGTTAGAGCTTCACTAGTCAAGGCTAGAATCCAACAGATCATATCGGATTAGCACAATATATGCACAAAGAAGACTCAACCGATTCAAGAAAAGAAAATTTAACAAGTCCTCTTTGATTATATACAAGGAAAATTCACCATACACCAACAATCTAAAGAGTTGAGGATCAACCCAAAAGACGGTATGCGAGACATCAACAGCCTTACACAAATATAACATGAGAGTGTAGGTAAGATTGCATATGTGAACGATTTTCCCCAAACCTAAACTTGTGAACAGATGTGTTTGTGAGCACAAAATCTTGCCAAATTAAAGTTACATCATGCACAAGGTCTAACTCAAAATGAGTTTTGCTAATAACAGGCAGACATACACATTCCAACCGTGGTTCCTTAAAGGTGTTATACTTTGATGCAAAATAGTCCAAGAGGACTTGGGAAGCAAAAAGCTCTAGGCCTAAATTAGGAACTCTCAGAAAAGTTGGTTTTGCAATTTTGTGACAAACTACACCTAGGTTTGGTGGAGGAGTATCAATCATGCCTCGGGAGAGAGATTAGGTACAGCTAAGTTGTTTTCAAGTATAAGATCATTTGCACCATCACACACTTTCCTAAGGTCAGAAGAGGGTAAATCATGTTCACCTGCATATAACAACTCATCAATCTCCATGTCATACTCATCATTATCCAAAATTTCAATCTCATGCACAAGATAACCAGGAGAGATATCATGTTGTAACCTAGGCATGGAATTAGACACATACATTGAATCATTTGTGTCAACAGACAATTCAGCTATTCCTAGGTCACAAACAGGTGGTATAGCATGCTCACTTTCAGACCCCAAATCAGCATCACATGTATGAATATTAGAAGAGGCATCATTCATAGGGTTCACAGAAGAGAGACTTAATGTCTTTGAACCCAAAGATTTCAGTACATTTTCAGTATAAACAAGTTCTTCTAACATGTCATATTCATCCTCATCATCATAACAAAAATGCATCTCCCCATTCAAAATTTGAGCATTTCTAGTGTACTCATCTACCTCTAGATTAGGTTCATATTCAGTGTTAGGTGCCTGAGTAGGCATAGAAGGGGAGTCTTCACTAGTGGGTATGCATGTTTCATATGAATGATCATTACATGGGTGTGCACATGGTTCACTAGAGAAGGGATGATCATGCATTTTCCATCCAAGTATATCATTGTTTTGCTCTATGAGTTTTTCCATTAGTGACTGCATACAACGGGTTGGGGGAGTATAACATTGTTCATCCTCCCATGGTGGTTGATGATGCATGTGTGCATGGTTATATGGGCTCTTAGAATACTGATCGCAACCTTTGAAAGGTTGATTATGGTCCCAATGATTACCAGTATAGTCACTTCCAGACAATTCGTACATTGGATTATCATGGCTTTCCCTAGACTGCCTAAAATCATGCAAAATATAGCAGTTCTCAGCAGGGTGGCCTAAGCTACCACATAAGGTACAAGCATACATTTCATATTGCCTAGGGGAATTAGATTCGACAGATTTCTCATGTAATTGCCTTTCCAAAGCAGAGATACTTGAGCTTCTAATTGATCTAAAAGTGATGACTGGGTATGAGAAAAGTGTTCATTTTCAACTTTGTGGTGGATGATACATGTGCTCATAATGATTAGGGTATGGATATTCAAGGTCAGGGCCCTGAGAAGGTTCATAATATTCCCTAAAATCATCATGGACTGTGGGGAGTTCATATTGTGAGGCATGCCCGTAAGCAAGCTCTCTAATGGATTTGTTTGTATCCCCAGTTGCAGACCAAAATCCTGACATGATCTAGCAATTCAAACAGCCTAGCACACATCAAGCATCAAATAGATTGTAGTGGGCTCGGTTTGGTTTATGTGGGTTTTGGTTTGTGTGGGATTGGTTTATGGGACCTAGCACACATCAAATAAGCATGTATAATGTCATCAACAAACACATTAAAAGATGCGAATATGAATTCTACCTAAAGGAACAACCTAACGTGTAAAAGCACTAATCAAGTTTAATTCCCTAGATGCGTTAAAGTTCTGTGAAATTTCAAAGCAATTGAACGTGGAAAGCGCACTAATTCAATTTAACAAAGGGATCATAAGAATATATCCAATGATGTCTCAAAACAGGGAGCTAAGCCCAAGTGATGCAAAGCCTAGTTGTAGTGGGCTCAGTTTGGTTTATGTGGGTTTTGGTTTGTGTGGGATTTGGTTTATGGGACAGTGGGCTTTGGTTTGGTTTTGTGCAGCCCAGCAGTGTAGCAGGTTAACAGCCCAGGTTATGTGTAGAGGGGCAGAGCCCAGTTTATGTGCAAAGCCCAACATCTTCTCACTCGATCTCTACCGAAATTCAAGTCCTTCTCGGTTCACAAATTCGACACAAAAAATTACACAATTTCAAGCATATAATCTCCTTCCCGACTTTGGATGCTTTGGTGCTTCTCAATCTTACTCGGATGGAGAGTGCCCGCTTCGGACAGAGTGGAAAATGAACACACAATCCCTCCTTAGTTTCTATCACTTTATCCTTGACAGGCCTAGTGCGGCTCACAAGACAATGACATGACAGATTAATCAAAAACTCGCCCTTTCCCTTTCGATTCAAAAATTAACACACCATTTCTTGTACAAAACTAAGCACACAGTGAGAAGTGCTTTGAAAGTCTGGTTAATCAAAAACTCATACAAGTTTCACAAAGCACGAAGTGCTTTGAAAGGTTTGAACGGTTTGAAGTGCGGCTCAGCTTATGACTAAGTGCAACTCGGCTTATGCACTGGTCATGTGCACGAAACAGGATTATGTACGAGCACAATTTAGCGGATGCAAGGTCGGAGTGCGAGATGATTATGCTTACTCAAGTTGCTCAACACTCATTCAAATGCTATAGGTCACACACAAATTGCAAATTTTTGCACAAATGACAGTCACAAAGAAATAAACAAAGCTTGGCCTTTACAACATACCACTGAGTGTCAACAAGGTCAGTTGACCTCAAGATTCAGAGTTTAGGCACAAAGATTACAGGTTTGTATAAGTGAGTACTGGCAGCAATCTTGGCAGATGATAGCTCATACAATGTCTACAACCAGATCAAGTATGCACAAGGGTAGAGGATGTGTGGCATCAACTCACTCAGTTGATGTCAATGGTCTGAGTTGATGTCAATTGTCACATTGACTTCACTTGAGCTTTCACCGACTTGGCTATCCAAGTTGCGGCTCAATTCACGGCTTCAGGGGCTGGAGTTGGGCAAAGGGCAATGGAAGCTAAGAGTATAAAGCTCACGAACAATGATCTCTGGTGTAAGCGGTACCCAGCAGGAAGCTAGTTTATCAGGCAATTATGGTTCAAAGATTCACGGGTCATGCTCGAGTGCGGGACGGATGAAGTCAACTCACTCAGTTGATCTCAGATGGTTTAATGGTTCAGCAAATGACAGATCACAGGGGTATGAGCATGTTTTCAAGTCTTACAAGTTTGCACAAATGAGGTTGACAAAGATGCTCGGCAAATGACTAATATTGATATTGTTACACGGATGCAGATTAGCAATCACACAAGGTTGTCAACAGCTTGAGTTGATGTCAACTATCTCGATTGACTTCAACTTGGTTTGCAACTAGCCTAGTTATCCAAGTTCAACCTCACAACTACAGGGGCTGGAGGTCAATATTTCACGATGTATGCTCGAGGCAATACAAGGTTCATTCACAGCTCAACAAGGTCACAAGATTGCTACTCAAGCTCAACAGGCTACGGGGCTGGAGCCGAGCACAAATTATGTTGAAGCTAAGGGTTTGTGATAAGCACAGGGCAAGTTGTATCAACCGGGTTTAGGCACAAGGTCAAAAATCAAGCATACATGCTATCATTCATTCATTCATTCAAGTAAGCAAGGTTGAGGCACAATACCACCAAAAGATAAAACTGGGTTTAGACAAATCCACTAATTGTTTTGCTGCTCCCTTTTCTCTCTTTCCTTTGGTCTCGCACAGCAAGATGGCAGTACTGTCTTCTCAAAAAACAATATTAGTTGCCGAAATGATACGAGTGAAGAAGCAAGAGAGTATAACACTGCAAAGTTCAAAAGTTTGCACAATGGAAGATGTGATATGCAGATATGGTGGACTGGGGTTTTGCAGGGTGATAATATACTGAGAGCTATGAGTTAAGCAAACAGAACTACAACAATGACACCAACCACTACAAGTTCAGCTATCACAGAGAATGGATTCAGCAATTAATCGCAGGTATGTGCAATGCAGCTGAGTGGTGACAGCTCAAGTTATGAGATGCAGGCTGATAATATGAGAATGCAGATGAAGTTAAGGTAAACTAACTGAGGTGCAATGAACAGGATGCCATTTAGATGAGCTAACTAAAAATGCAATGAGAAAACAGATGAGAATGCAGATGAGCAAATATGAATATGTACATGCCAAGTTATGAGCAGATGAGCAAATATGAATATGCAGATGGAGCAAATATGAGCTAACTACAGCTAAGTTACACTATACAGGGCTAAAAGCAATAATTCAAAGTGAATATGTACAGGGTTGAAATGAAATTCAGTAAAGACAGGCCAACAATCGACAGGGCACACGCCAAGTCCCCGGTAACGGCGCCAAAAACTTGGTAGGCTTGAAAGAGGTGTTTTGTTTGATGCCTACATGTTAAACCGCAAGTGCACGGTGTCTACAATGCAGAACTGGGCAAATACGGGTCGATCCCACAGAGACTTGTGGTGCTGTATGTTGATCTAAAGCTTACTAAACTGAGTTTCTAGAGAAATGTAACACAAATAAGGTTTGAGTGTTTGTCGATACGACTGAAGTTGAGTTGTGACTTTAACTAAGGCAACTAAATGGATTGTAAGCAAGTGGAAAGCCCCAGGGTGGTGAATCCACCTCTAATCTCATGCTCAGGCAATGTAATTTGAGCTCTATTCTTGTACCTTCACTTGAAGGTTTAAGGTGAATGTTCATTAACCAATTCTACTAACTCCCCCTAGTATGAGTTGTCTTCTTACAGTACAACTCATCACAGGGTCATAAGTTTCATCGAGATAATTACTAATCCTAGCATATTGTACATAGCAAGAATAAAACCTAACTAGATATGCTTGACATTGAAATTAGGGGTTTCATCAAACACCCTAGCAAATTAACTTAGAACATATTAAAACAAAATATAAATCAACTACAATTGGTGCTCAAGCTAGCCTGGCATAAGTTCAAACATCCTCTGCTCAACCTATTTATACATGCAAACTTTAAACCCTAATTTTCTCCAAAACATAAAATAATTCAACACCCTCTTACCCAAAAACCTAATCGGTTGTCTCCTCTCACTTGTGCGGCTCGAGAACTCCTTACTCTGATTTTCCCTTGATTTGATTGGACAAAATCCTAACCCTAGTTCTTCCTATCTCTCACTTAGCTTCTAGGTAAGAGGCTATGGGAGAGATAGAGAGCAGGTAGGAGGTAGAAGTGGTGCGGTTGCTCTGTCAGGAGAAGGAGATGGTGGTGGTGAGGTGGTCTTCCATGGTATGGTTGTGGTGTCGGGTGAAGAGATGGTGGAGCTCTGGTTTCTGTCGGGGGAAGAGGAAAGAGAAGGGAAGATGGGAAATGAGGTGATGGTCGAAGGGATAAGGGTATAGGCAGTTTTGCTGTGGAGCGGGTACAACGAGAGATGATGTGAGGGGTGCAGCGAGCGTCGGATGCGGCGGGCGAGATCTGAACGGCTCAGGGAGCATCAGGCTGTTTTGGTGTTGAGCGGGAGCATCGAGTGTTGATGGGAAGGACGGAGAGACCGTTGGATGCATAATATGGAGATCTCAACGGCTCAGGGTGACGTGAGCCGATGCGTGCGCGGGCTTTGGCTTTATGCTCCTTAGACGCTCGTCTCCAATTTTCTGCTCTTTTGGCTCCTCAGTTTCTCCGAACTTTATTTATTACCTAAAAACACAAAATTAATTAGTACAAATATTTATTCTTGAAAACAAAGAAAATACAGAATCTGGGATAATATCTGATTTCTGAGTACAAAAGATGAGTTAAATGCCAATAAATAGATGTAGAAATATGCAATATTTGGCACTCATCATCTAATGCTTGAGTTCGCCAACCATGGTGCTGGTAGAGGATCTCTTTACTCAAATGAAGTCAGGGATCCTGAATTTGCGAACTTAGAAATATCCGCTGAACAATACATAGTAGAGAGCTTCTTCGAGAATTACGAAGTAATAAACATGAAGAATGATAGAACTCTTCATTGGGGTGCACGCTTGAAGAAGAGAGAAAATGTTGCCGCGATAAAATACTAATGCGGGACATAGATCGCATTCCGGCAAGAACAACATTTCTCGTCATACGATAGATGATAGATGGTGCGTCTTCCCGTTGGTTCTGAAAGGACCTTATATTTCAGGTTCCAATGTACTTCCTGCGAATCTCGCCAGTTACCAACCTTGGGTATTTAATTGGCCCGAGAAAGCAAAAGAGGTATTTTTCTTAAATTTCGCTCAGTTGTATAACCTTCACTCCATTTTTATATCTATTAATCTTGCGAAATTTTCAGATTATCAAGCTAAGAAAAAGCTACAAAAGGAATGCTAAGGCAAGTACCCTAGCGGCGCTCCGTTCGATCACGGATGAGGTAAGAAATACTTTCTTTTGCTATTTTAACAATATTGTTGCCTCTTTTTCTTATCTTCATTCGTGTATGAAGGTTGGTGTTGAAGTTGTTGAAGAGGAAGAAAATTCTGAGGTTGCGAAGGCCAAAAGCAAGGGCAAGGGTCCTCTTCGCAAGGGGAAATCTACTGCCCCTCCTTCAAAGAAACGAAAGATTCACTCTCCCTCTCCTTCAAATCCTCAATCTAGCGAAATCTCTGATGATGAAGATGATGTTGATACTTCTCTCTCAAAGGAGAATTTTCCAACTGACTCCTCTATGGCACAACTGTCAAGCATCTTCTCTGACTCCATGCAAGGGATGGGAGATAAACGTCTTTCTAGTACGTGCAAAGCCCTTGCGAGTATCTGTGATGCTCCTTTACTAGAAAATGATGATTCTCTTCATGGGGTCTCCCGATCTGTGACTCCCAGTTTTCTAAACTCTCTTGGTGCCTTGGTATGTCTTTATTCCCTTATTTTTCCATAGTTTTGATCTTAGATTATCTCTTGTTAATTTCTTCATTTTTCTTCACAGTCTGGGAGAGCTTCCTTCGTTGTTGCCTCAGATCTTGAGAAAAGATGTGGGGTTCTTGAAAAGAAGAATCTTCAACTTCGCAAGAAGAACGAAGAACTAGAGGCTGAAACTGCTACTCTTCGCGAAAAGAATAAACAGTTAGAGGTTGATTCTTCCAATCAAAAGAACAAGATATCTAGTATTCAAAGTGCCAACCAGCAACTTTATGGTATGAAACTTTTCTCTTTTTCCTTTGCTTCGTTTTCTCATTATCTTCCCTCATCTGATTTACCATTTTCGCAGACGTCTATAACCTTTCTGATGAAGCCATTCTTATTCACTCATTCCCTGACCCTATGGATAACAATGCCCTTCTTGATCACCTTAACAATTCTTTGAATAGTTTTTCAAATGACAAGATTAAATCTCTTCCTCTAAATGGACTTCAATCCAAATTTCGCCTCTTAGAAGCCGATCATAGATCTAGTTTAGGCTTAGCCAACCAATTCAAGCGTCTATATCTTAGTTCTAAAGATAAAGTTAATACTTTAAGAAAGAAAATCAGTGATCTTATAGATGATAAAGATCGCATCGCTAGTCAAGGTGCTCAAGCATTAGCGAAATTCCAAAAGGCTTTTCTTGAAGTTCAAATTGAACGAGATGAATCTAATCGCAGAAATGCTATGCTTAGTGAAAGAGAAAATCAAATTCGCTCCCTCCTTCTCATAAATAATGATGATGAATTCGCTTGGGCTGCGAAAGTTCTAGATGATGCCAGAAATAACTTAGGTGTTAACATTAGTCTTCAAGTTGAGCATACTGCCTTGGTTAAAGATATGATTTAAACGAGAGAAGGTTGTTGATTGTTCTTCTTTATCTAATTGTTTATCTTTCATTAAATTATTGTTAATTTACTGATTCATTGTCACATGTTCGCGAAAGTCGAGAGATTTCGTAAGAGGATTGAAGAACTTGAGTCTAAGAAGGAGCAGCTCGCAAAGAATTTTTCTTCTCGAAATGATAAGTATTCCAGACTGAAGAAGCAACTACAAATTACTGTTGCGAATTTTAAGAACGATGCTACTCTCTTTCGCAATCAAACTATTGAGATGGTCTGCGACGACAATGGTATCCCTTATTCCAAATATTCTTGCCTTCTTGAAGAAATCCCCAAGAATGTGCCTTCTCCGGATATCTCTGACAGTGATGCTAACGAAGAAGAGGAGTCTGATGAATATGAAGAAGAAGAAGGATCTGATGAAGATGATGAAGAAGAATCAAACGAGAAATAGTTCTATTTTCTTTCTTCTCTTTTTGTAACATCTGTACATTCGTTCTTTCAATCTTCTATTTTTGTAATCTTTTGCTGCGAATTTTTGGATTTTCCAATACAAGCTTTATCCTTGTTGCTCCTTTCTGCACATGTTAAAAAAGCAATTCTTTTTTGCAACACAGTTAATCAATACATTGTCAATCTTTTTCATACCATGAGTGCGTAAATCTATCATATGAAGACTAATAATATGTTCTTATTTTATTCATTCCCATACTTGCCTCTCATTATTTGTTTTCAAATGAGAGATTAAGCAAGTCACTTTTGAATGGCAATATGCCTCAGTCTCGCAACTATTATTCTTTGAATTTTCGTAGATCCCTTTAAAATTAAGAATTCGCAATCAAGTATTTCTTGGATGTTTCCAAGATCCTCTTATATGTGGTCTTATTTTGCCTTCCTAATTAAAGGTCTTACTATGCCACCTCTTGTTATTACGACAAAATCGCAGGACGTCGTTACACTTTCGTGTAATGACCCCTTGATCTTGTCTTATCCTTTCTCTAGTATTGTTGCCTCTGCAGGATATTTTTTTTTGCGACAATATGACAGGCCTAAAAATTCTTGCGAACATAAAGCCCCATGACATTGCCGTCTTGCGACGAAATCGCAGGACGTCTTTACATTTGCATGTATTGACCCATTGATCTCGTCTTATCTTTGTCTTTTGTATTATTGCCTCTTCAGGATTTTCGCACAAATATGAAAAGCCTAATTTTCTTGCGAAAATAAAGTCTCATGACATTTGCGTCTTAAGACACTTATCAGCTCCCTAATGGAGGGTGCCGCCCTTATCTTCCCCCTGGTTGCCCCTTCAAGGAGGCGTACAGCGGCCATACAAGACTAGCTCCTCATATCC
Organism: Papaver armeniacum; assembly: GCA_023531295.1. Lineage (NCBI taxonomy): Eukaryota > Viridiplantae > Streptophyta > Magnoliopsida > Ranunculales > Papaveraceae > Papaver > Papaver armeniacum. The sequence continues at coordinate 311,873 of JAJJWW010004732.1, read as the reverse complement.
GGTCTTAACAACAACCATTTGTTTTCGCAGCCTCTTATCCCTTTTGCCTATATGGCTTATGGTTACAAGACTGCACCCTAAGTGGAGTTTTCTTCGGGCCTAGTGCAGCATACGTCAAGACTTGCCAAGAATGGCCGAGACACTTCAAATGCCTCAGGCACTCTTGGCTCAACCGTGTACCTCGGCGCCTTGATCATATGCGACTCCTTAGAAAAGACCCTCGGTCGTCCAACCCAAGTCATAATCCTAGGTTGAAAATCCAAGGTACCTCTCCTGGATGGACTTTATTGACCCCAAATCTCCATGGCTCAGGTTCCAGGGGCGGTGTAACCTTTCCCATGAGCCATGTTAGCAGGTATCCCCTTTTATGACGTACTTTAGGTCTTACATTTGCCTCTTGCGAAATTTTGATTTCGCGAAATAAGGTGTACGCCATATCGGGTTCGCCCCTTTCTTTGTCATTGATTTTTGATTGTCTCTTGTCATTATCTTTGCGAGATCTTCGCGTATTCTTTCTTCAGTTATCATAGTCTTTGCATCTTCAGCATATCTTTGTTATTCAAAAGATTTTTTTTTTTTTTTTTTTTATTACTCATACATTTTTCGCAAGCCTAAAATCAATCATTCACTCTTTACGTCTCTTACTTTTGCTACTATCTGCTTCTGCATTATTCAAATTTTCTGGTACCTCCTTCCCTTTTGCGAAATCGTCATCATTTCTTACTTTCAACAGGCATTGGTTACGTATTTTCTTCTCTCTTTTCTATTACATCTACCATCAATCTTTCCCTTCTTTGTTCTTCTTTGATGTTTTGTTTCCAATTCTTCTTCTTCGCGGCTCTTTCTTCGCAAGATTTCACATCAACTTCATAGCATTTCTTTCCTTCAATCCAATCTCCTTTTATGAGGCCAACACCATTGGGATGATGAAACTTGATGCATTGGTGGAAAGTCGATGCTACACCTAAAATCTCGTGTAACCAAGGTCGCCCAATCAATGCTTTCCTTCAATCCAATCTCCTTTTATGATGCCAACACCATTGGGATGATGAAACTTGATGCATTGGTGGAAAGTCGATGCTACACCTAAAATCTCGTGTAACCAAGGTCGCATTTATAATAGAAATTTAATTAATCATTATAAACAATCAATGAGACAATCAATGCATTATAAGGTGATTCCACATCGACTATAAAACCAACAAGATTTCGGCTTAACCCCTTAAATTTTAATAACTACATAAATTTTTAGTTTATTTTATAAATAATACTTTGTACCTTTACATGTTTCTTTTTTAAAATAATAGGCCTCCTCAATTCAATTTTGCATATGAGCTTCTCCTTTAGGCTTATTGATATATTCTTTTTGTATTGCAATCACCATTGAAACCATAGATTTTTTCTTGTAAGTTGAAGGTATTATATCTTCATCTTTCCCTCCCATAGTTTTGTTGGGTATGATAAAAAAGGAAATTCACTCTACCTCTTCTACTTCCAAGTAAAATTACGATCAAAATTCTATTGATTGCCCATGAATTCTAATTAATAAAGCAATTATGGTATTTAAGTTGAACTTTATCACCTTCGTCATCACTAGGTTTTGGATTAATCTCTAATCTTACAACTAATGGGTTGTCATGCATCTCTCCATCCTCCTTTGTCATACTTCTTACAACTCATGCATCTCTCCATCCTCGGTGAAATAAATAATGCGCTTTTGCCATTCCTTTAGTGGCGATGTCTTCGCAATATTCATTAACTCTATTATCAGCATCTCTTGTGAAAACCCTACCGAGAATATTATCATGAAAATATTCAATTGTCCCTGTACGAATGTACGATAGAGTTACAAAAAAATTCTTTGACTTTGATCCAACTTCTATTACAAATGTTTCTCCTCCTTTTGTTGTATTTACTCTGCGAATATCTCAGCGGTGGCGGTAATGCTTGAGGTTGTGTTTGCCCTACCAGTAAGTGACTTAGTTTTCCCTGATCTATCATCCTGAGAATGATTATATTTATATTTCTGCAATCATTCGTTGTATGTCCATAGAAACGATGATAAGAGCAAAATTTATTACTTCTAAAGCTTGGAGGTGGTTCGCTTCCCATGTTCCATGGTGCAGGTATGTTTTCCATCAGAATTATAGCTTCCCATATCTTCTCCATACTAGTGTTCGGAGGTGGCATTTTGATTTCTTCCCATACTACTCTATGATTTTGTTGTCCTCTGTTGTAGTTTTGCTTTTGGCCTCCATAAGTTTCTTGTGGCTGATCGAGTCTTTGGATTTTGTTATTTCCACCATGTTATAGAAATTTCTCTCTCTGTCTCTCGAATTCTTCTTGATCACGACTCCCCATAGCTACTAACTTCTACTGACCATCACCCGTTATCCTCTCTTGTTGCCCTTGCGAGGTGCTCGCCACTGCATTTATCAATTTAGGCAACAAGCTTGCATTCACTGCTTTTGAGCTTGTGTTCGCAACTGGGTATGATTCCATCTCATTTTGCTTATCCACTAGAGCAATATACTCCTCCTGAAGTTCTCGCAATTTAGTCATTGTGATTGTATTCTTGATTTTAAAAATTTGAATGTATAACAGATTGGTTGCGAACATAGCGTTGATAAATGATAGAATGAGATATCTCTCATCCACACGACCAGCCATATCACTACACATTGTCTTCCACCTCACGGTTAGATGTTTCAAGCTTTCGCCAACCCTTTGTTTTAACCAAAATACATCTTCGATGCCAGGTCACGAGGAGTTGTTACATATGTACGCCCCTAAAATATAGCTTGCAAATGGTTGAAAGATGTTATGGTATTCTTTGGTAAACCTTCAAACCATTTCAAGGCCTCTCATGTTAAGCTTGATGCAAAATATTTGCATAATATAGCATCATGGTTCTCCCATTATAGCATACATCTCACATAAGCTTTGATGTGTTGTCTTTGCACAAGTTGTTCCATCGAAAATGCTTTAACGCGCAGTAAATTACACTTTGGGGGTATTCCTCCTAATTGTACTTCTTGTGTGAATGGAGTTTTCGCAGCTTCTTTTATGGCTTCATCCAGTTGTCTCTTACCTCCTTCTTTTTTATTATTTAACATTCCTCTCATTTCCGCTGACTCTCTCAAAATTTGTTCATTTATACCATAATTTGGATCCATTGGTCTTTTTAGCTCCGCCTCTCTTCTTCTCGCGTTCATATCTGTTTTGACTTTCTTGTTAATCATTTTCGTCTCGTCTTTCTCTGCGATCTTCTCCTTCATTTCTTTCATGATTTCGCACACCGTTATATCTGTCATTTTCTCTTCTTTGCTGCCTTTCAGCTCTCCTTTTTACTCTTTCATATTCTTCATTGATATTACCATTGTTGCGATTTTGCTCTCGCCTTCTTTCTCGATTATCATGATTGTTTTGGCGAATTGCCTCTTGTAGCACTTGGTCTTCCACTTCTGCTCTCAGTATTTCCCTCTCGCAAACTAGACGTGCTTGTTCAGTGTATTGTCTTTCAATTTCATCTTCAATTTCTTTTTGGTTTCTTTGTGCTTCTCTCCCGTGCAATATTCTCCTTCCCTCTTCCTGATTTTCTTTGTCATCTTGATTATTTCGCCCCTGACGTTGCCTATTTCCTTGATTTCTATCATTTTGCCCATTTTGAAAAGTTTCAGCACGTGGGATATAACGATCTTCCATCATTTCTCTTCTTTCGCGACGGTCTTCGCCTGGATTTTGCGCTTCCTCTCGAGTTTCTTCATTAGCATTTTCTTCATGTGAACTTCGCCTTATTTCTCGCTTAGTTGATCTTGAACTTGACCTTGTAGTGCTTCTTGACCTTCTATTTTGTAATCTCATGTTTTCCATCCTCAACTCGTGATTTTGCCTTGTCAAATTTGCACGTTCTTCTGCTTCTAATCGACTTTCTTCATGTATTGTTTGTCTTAATGTCTCTAATGCTGCGATCTCTTCGTTTCCATGAATTATTTCTCCAATTACTTCCTGGCCTCTCTCCTCTCGTCCATTGTTTCCTAATTGCTGCTCTTCTCCTCTTTCATCTACAGAATCCGATCGCCAAGTGTGCATGCTCACTCTATCATAATCCACAGTTCTATTTGGTATTGGTGAACGTTGAATTGGTGGTTGAATTTGATTTTCCCCATTATTCCTCGTGTTCATTCTTGAAGATTCCCCCATTTCATCTCTCCCTTCTCCAAAGAGTCTCCTACTTCTTCTAACGGTTGTTGGTTGTTTTGATGCATGTCTCCTTCTAGCCATCTTTCAATCTCAATGAATTGTTGAAAATTATATGAAATTCCTTTCCTATTACTCCAAATTCTTTCAAATCACAATATCAATCTTTAATCAGTCCCTGTTTCTGGCGCCATTATGTAGTAGCAGGAAATCCCACACTACACCCCTCATAAGAATCCACACAATCAAATCATTTTAAGATGAACAATTATAGTTTGTATTGATTAAAATCATGAAATGTTACAAGATGAAAAGGAAGTAAGCTAGAGAATTTACAACCACTCTAAACTTTCTCTCTCATAATGATTTGCCCACCACTCGAAAAAGATTTCTCTCTCATTAAGCCTATTTGGCTCTTTATATAGGACATTACATAGTGGATGATAGCTAAGATTTCCTTTATTTTTGGATCTGACTTGCGATATTCTCGCGAGTGTACAAATAATAAATCTCGCAACACTCTTAAATCTCGCTAGGTCTTCACATCTTTCTCGTGTTCAGGCTGTCGTCATCCACTGCGTCATTTATATTACCAGTCTGCGATATCCTCGCAATGCGTCGTTTATGGATTTCGCAAGGGTATTGGTATTGCGATATTCTGATCCTACATATGCTATTGTGAATGTATGTTTCTAAGAACAGCTCGGATAGGCGAGCAAATGATTTAACCGATTCTTTCGGCAAATTATTGAACCACATTAGGGCCTCGTCTTTTAGACTGGATGGAAAAAACTTGCATAACACCACATCATAATGATCCCATTGGGTTAGAGTCATACGGTAAGTTCTAAGGTGTTCAACTGCATCTCCGATCCCGGTAAATGGTGTTGTGAACGTCGGAAGGGAGCATTTCCTTGGAAATGGTTGTGTCAATAAATTCTCAGACAAAGGGGATTGCCCCGCCTCCTGCATGACTTCCGCCAACTTCTTGTTTTCTTGTTTTCTAGTGGTCTCTCTACACATAGCTTATAAATGGCAGAGTCGGGCCTGTAATTGATCGTCTATGAGCCTCGTTCCGGCTTTCTTCTTCCACCCCTGCGCCCTCTCGGGTGAGAAAGAAATTTCTTGACTCCGATATCTTGATCACCCTGAGTTCTCATCCGATTGCTCGGCATACGATACAATCATAGAACGAGTTGACTTCGAGGTCTCCCCTCGCTTGGGATTAGCGGTGGCGATTCTCGACCACGTAATTAGTTTCGTCGTTTTATTCATGTCTCGCATGTGCTTGGGGTCAACATCGGATGATCCCTCGGATGGACTATCCTCCTCATCTAGGACGCCTTTGATTCCCTTGGGAAAGCGATCCGTTGTTTCCTCGTTTGAGGTGTCAGGGATATCGACCCGCTCATCGTTCGCAAGTGCTCGAAAGGATTATCCTCCTCGGGAGTCTCCTTTATGGTGCCGAGTGGCACCTTTTTCTTTGCTTGCGTTTTAGCATGTGGTTTCTCCGTTCTAGCCTCCGGTTACGTCTTTCTAGATTTTTCATTCTTTCATCCTGCGCCTCATGCGCTTTCAGGATGGCTGCGATGGCCGCAGTGGTATCATCATGGTTAGAAGGTTCACCCTTCTTTGGTCCATAGTTCACTGTTTGCCTTGGCAAACCGTTCAATCCTCCTGGTCGAGTTAGATGGATATCATCTTATTCTTTGAGGGGGTTTCCTTCCTCGTCAAAACTGGAGTTATCAGTTAACCCCTCCCGATATTGGTCATCGGGTTGTCCCTCTCCAGGGAGTGCAACGTTGCTCATCGTCTCACCAAGCTCCATATCGTCTAGACCACCTTGGTGGGTTTCACCAGATCTCGCCTTGGCTCGAACGAGCGCGAGATCGTCTCGTCACCATCGCCTTACCGTGATATATGCAATAATACTTAATTTGTCTCTTCTATCGAAAAGGGGGACCTTAGATTTGCAGGTGTCATGTGCATTTTCTAAGTCATACTTCAAACTGGACAGCTTTAGTACAGAAGACTTTGCAAGAAATTTGGAGACATGTGAAAATGTCAAAACAGTCCCTACTTGCACAAGGTGTTAATGATGAAGAAAAGGTGCTTTATCAGTTCTCTTTTTTTGAGAAAACTACCTCCTTCAACACGCTATACCTTTATTGGGATAAAACCAAGTTGTGACGATTGAGCATATTTTCCTATTTTAGGAAATATTTCTCATCATCTTTTAACTTTTGATTTTGAACAAACTTTGAGTTTGATGAATGATTATGTACTCATTAACCCTTCCCATTGACTTAGAGTTAGGTTTCTAAGAAGGAGATCTTGGATTATTGTGAGTGTGTTAATGAACATCATGAAAATATGTCTTTTCAACTTTCATAGGATGATAATTCCCTTATGAAGCTTACTGACTAGTATTTCTTCCCAGCTCTTTCATAGAGGAGAACGTTTTAGCACCGAAGTGTTTGAAACTCCATTTTTACTCCGATCTATAACTCTCCTGAGCATCTTGAGGAAGATACAGAAATCTTAAGAAAAACAAAAAATCTTAAAGAAAATCAAGGAAAATGGTGTAGATTTGTAGATTTTGAGGGTCTTCAAGACTCCACAGATCGCATGAATCGTGAATGAGTCCGAGCTCTACTCATAAATTCTAACAGAACTTTACACAAGGTGGTATGAAATCCACTTCTTTCATGGAGATCATGAAAACAATATAGATATGTTACTAGGGAGGTAGAATAGATTTTCATACCTCCCCGTTTCTAGCGCCAAAATGTAGTTTCATCTTTTCCGATGACTACACCCAAGTAGATCTAAAGTTTATAAACTACTAAAATATACAAGATTCGAGATGAAAAAGATGTAAAGAACATAGAAAGTAAAGATTAACACAAGCATATAACGTGGTTCGGCCACGAATACCTATGTCCACGGAAACAAAATGTTTTCTTTATTGATTATAAGGTCTTACCCTTGAATGAATTACAAATCTCACTTAGATTTCTTACTTTCTCTCTATCTAGATCTCTCTCAGGAATTCTCTGTAGAAAGACCATCCATTGTTACATATGTTGTCCATCTCCTTCTACATGGATTGGTATTTATAGGCAAACTAAACTCGTGAAGGCCTGGTCGGGTGGAGTTGTCTTCCACCGCTTCCGCTGCTTCAGACTAGTTTTATTCTACCCCTCATGATGGCTTGCTTGGTTCTCCCTCCGAGTCGTCTCGCTCTGCTCGTCATCGTGTAGCCCTTCTCTAGTGAATATCGTGCTCTATCACCTCTGGGTTGTAGTATAGATCGCCCGAGCCTCCATTGCGATGTAGATTCGTCCACGTCTATTCTTATCCTTCATTAAATGCAGTCCTTATTTTTAGACTTGACCATCTGAGAGGATTAGACCACTCCTCACACGCTTCATTCATGTGGTGTTGTGGCAGGCGTCTCGATTCAGATGAACTCACCTTTTCAGAGTAGGGTTCGGTGCTCCTATCTAATTATCTTGTTATGTATTCATCCCTTAGGATGTTGACACATGGTCATCGGGTAATTTACCCTCACAATTGGCCTGGCGGTTTACAGTGTACGGCGTGCAACACGCCCATTATGAGAACAGTAGAGAAGTGGTGGATGTAAAACTGACCAGTATTCCCTTCATAATAGGGAGATGGTCCTCACTATTTTTACACGATCTCCACTTCTCCACCACTCAACTACTTCTATTTCTACGAGATTAGGGTATTTCTTATGACTTACTATAAAATAGATTTTTTATCTATTGAACAAAGGACAAACAACTAAGTATTCAGAGAACACGGAGAACTTGCAACTAACCATATTTTGCAACAAGTTCCATATTATGATACAAGCCATTAAACAACCACACCTTGTAGAGCCAGTCTCTCTGATCTCAATACCTTCTCTCGCTTTCCTCCCTAAGATCAGCCATTCTCCTTCATTTTGTGACCGAATCAAGATCGGAACGACCAATTCTTGGTTTAGGCCAGAATTGTACAGATTTATCTCTCAAATCTAAAGTACTCATGTGTAGTACATTTATTTAGGGTCTAGACTCGTTTCTCATCGACACACCCAATTTACCATTTTCAGCAGAATCAGTTTTTACCCTACTACACCTTCATAACAATAATATTTCAACTAAAGTTAATAACTATTCCAAAAACCACCAGATAACAAAAATAAAATCCCAACTGTTATATCCGCAGATAAATCCATAACATGCGGTTCGAGGGTTATCCTTAGCTACTCTATCATAATATATTATAAGGACCCAAGAACAAGAATATTTAAAAAGGTTCACCTTCACAAACAATATCAACGAGTCTGCAACCCGATCCAAAAAACCACCAAACCATAAACATTTCACATATTGCTTTTCGTTCTGAAATTGTCGTAATGGATCAAATTTATTACTTTGTGTTTTATCTTATTAGAGTATAGCTCGGTTGAACTCACCAAGCATTGGTATGTCAAGTTTGGTTGTCATATTTTAGTATCAAAACTCATATAGAGTCGCTTGATTAAATACTAGAGTCAACTTAGTTTAGGTTAGACTAGAAAGTTTAGAAATGTTGAAACATACAAGTATTACTCTGAAGACATGAAGAATTACAAGAAGTAACGAACTAAAACGATGACATCATCCTTCCACTTGAGGTTAGTAATATTGACTTGAACTTGTTTCATTCCTAACGTATCTTTCAAGTCGTGCTATATTGAAAACATAACATGCGAAGTTGTATATATTGTACATATTGTATATAATACTCTAGTGGATAGACATGATCATAGTAGTATGGTCATAATATTAAGGAATTAGACTACGAAGTATAACACTTATCATTTGAACTTCGTAGTTATGACATCAATATAATCTTGTATATAGTTTTATGATTATGTGTATGGGTGTATGGTGAATCTTTTACCCTAGGAAACAATGTTTTACATTTGTTTAAAGGAAGTATATTCGTGAACTTGTTTCATGAATCGAAAGGGAATCAATATGTTTATTGGTTCGGCTATTCATTGCATATCTTTTGATGACCAATATGTGAGTTGGTGATAGGTGTCTAAGACACCTAATTCTAGTATCGTTTTTCTTACGCTTTTATTAGATATTTTCGTAAAATTGTATATTACGTTTGCTTTTCATGTTTTTAGGTACAATGGAATAAACTCGCATAAAGGAAGAGAAACCGAGCTGCTATTGGTGATAAATTGACAACACAGCCTAGCAAAGGGGCACATTTACAGGACCTTGTGATGTTGGCATATGTATGCTATTAAGTTGTTATTTTTCTTTTTAGCTATTCTTTTTGCTTTTTGTTTAACTTTTAGATTACTAGTACAATTTTTAAGAATCCTATTTTCAGGTACTATCTCTTTGGTGAATGCTTAAAGAGGGTAGACCAAGTCCAATTGGTATACGTCTTCGTTCGGGCACTTTACTAAAAGACTTGATTCGAGCAGTGAACACTCCACATCCTCCTAGTTCTTCACCAAGTGAATTCTCGGACTCGGACAAAGAGGAAGACAACAGAATAGGAGGTGACCACCTTTTCCAAGAACACTCAAGGAGCTCACTTTTTCAAACCTTGACCATCAGCCTTTATGCATTCAGCTGAATGGAATCATTGAGTTGAAGCCACAATTGATTCACTTGCTACCCAAATTCAGAGGTTTAGCGGGAGAAGATCCTAATCGTCACTTGCAAAAATTTCATCATATTGTGACTAGTTTGAAGCAAGCAACTGCAGATGCTGATATGGCTATGATGACATCGTTTCCTTTCTCCCTTATAGATGCTGCAGGAGAGTGGTTCTTTTACTTACCCTCTGGAAGTATAACCACATAGAATGGGATGAAGAAGTTATTCCTTGAGAAGTATTTTCCGGCATCGAAAGCAGCAGTGATTCGCAAGGAAATTTGTGGTATTGTGCAAATATCGAGAGAGACTCTCTATGAGTATTGGGAACGCTACAAGAAGCTTTTAGCTAGCTGTCCACATCACCAAATCAGTGATCAACTTGTCATTCAATATTTCTATGAGGGGTTGCTTCCTAATGAAAGACATTTGATCGATGTCGCAAGTGGTGGTGCACTTACCAACAAGACCATTGCGGAAGCTACAAGTTTGTTGGAGAATATGGCTGCAAACACTCAACAATTCTACATTAGGGGTGAACCAATGGTAAAGAAGGTGAGTGAAGTTGGCGATTCTTCACATTTGGAACATATAATGGGTAACATGGAGAGGATGATGCAAAAAATAGCAGCTGCCGTCATACCATCATCACACACCGAAGATGTTGAGCATGCAAATGCTATGTACCAAAATCAGCAAAGGCCAAGATATGACCCGTATTCCAGCACATACAATTCGGGTTGGCGTGATCATCCTAATTTCAGCTTTCGCCAACAAGCAAGCTCAGCTCTTTCAATCCGCCTTTCAATCAACAAGGTGGGTATCAATTCTTGCAAAATCCACGTCAAGAAACTCAAGGTACGAGTATAGATGACAATTTGAATCTCATTCTCAACACAATGGCGCAAGATAAATAAAAGGCAGAGATGGATATGAAGGACATGCGAACACAAATGGGTCAACTAGCTACTACCGTGAGCAAATTGGAAGCACAAGAAGCTGGAAAACTTCCTTCTCAACCGTTGAACCATAAGGAGAATGTCAATGCTATTGAGCTAAGAAGTGGGAAGCAAGTAGAGAAACCGGAACCATCACCGGAGCACCATGAATCTGTTGTAGAGCAACAAGAGGATGAAACAGCCCCTAACAAGGCTGATTTGGTAACAAATTCTCACTCTAAACCTCTTGTTTCTACTAATGTCACTTATCCTCCTTTTCCTAGTAGGTTTGTGAAGTCCAAGAAGGAGACACTATATAAATAGATTTATGAGATCTTCAAGAATATCCAAGTGAACATCCCACTCCTTGAGGCGATAAGGAAAGTTCCTCGCTACGCAAAGTTCTTGAAGGAATTATGCACTAACAAGCACAAATTGGTCGGTAATGAAGTTATGTATGTGTGTGAGAATGCTTCCGCGTATCTTAAAAAGAAACTCCTATCAAAATTGAAGGATCCCGGTAGTTTCACTATACCATGTGCAATTGGTACAACCAGGTTTGATCGTTCTTTACTAGACTTAGGTGCAACTATTAATGTTATGCCTTCCTCAATATATGAATCATTAGAGCTTGGTCCTCTTAAGGATACCGGTGTTATTATTCAAGTTGCTCATATGTTCAATACTTACCCAAAAAGGGTTGTGATATATGTTTTGGTGCAGGTTAACGAGCTGATTTTTCCTGCAGATTTTTATGTTCTAGATATGAGGGACGAAGATTCACCCTCGTCTACACCGTTGTTGTTGGATAGACCTTTCATGAGAACTGCTAGAAATAAAATTGATGTTTTTAAAGGCACCATAACTATGGAATTTTACGGTGAACCCATAAGTTTCAACATCTTTGAGGCTATGAGATACCCGAGTGACGTACATTCCTGTTTTTCAGTGGATGTGATTGATTCTTTAGCTCAACAAATGTTTGAGTTAGACGGTGATGATGCATTATAGAAATATATAATGAAGAGTTTAGATTGTGCAAAGCATGATGACATGAAAAGTGACATAGAAATGTGTGATGAGCTTAAAGAAGTTATTTTCTTTCTTGACGCATTACAAGAACTCTCGCCTAGAAATTATGTTTCTTACATTTCTTTACCTTGTACTAATGATAAACTCTTGCCGTCGATTTTGCAGGCAGCTATCCTTGAATTGAAACCTCTCCCGGATTACCTCAAGTATGTTTATTTAGGTGATAAAGAAGAGTTACCGGTGATTATTGCCAAAGACCTTACCAAGGTGCAAGAAGAATCTTATTCGCATGCTAAGATAATACAAGTCTGCCATAGGGTGGACCATTGACGATATCAAGGGAATTATCCCTTGCATGTGTATGCACCGAATACTTCTTGAGGAGGGGGCAAAACCAACAAGAGAATCTCAACGTCGCTTGAACCCTCCGATGATGGAAGTGGTCAAGAAAGAAATCCTGAAGTTTTTGGATATAGGGGTTATCTATCCCATATCCGATAGCAAATGGGTAAGCCTGGTTCAAGTCGTTCCAAAGAAATCCGGTGTCACGGTGGTGGAAAACGAAGATAATGACTTGCTTCCAACTAGAATTCATACTGGTTGGAGAGTGTGCATTGACTACCAGAAGCTCAATTCTACTACCCGAAAAGACCATTTCCCTTTACCATTCATTGATCAAATGTTTGAGAGATTGGCTGGACACTCTCACTATTGTTTTATTGATGGTTTTTCAGGGTATAATCAGATTGTAGTAGCTCCGGAAGATCAGGAAAAGACGAATTTCACTTGTTCATTTGGCACATTTGCGTATATACGTATGCCATTCGGGTTGTGTAATGCTCCTGGCACTTTTCAACGTTGCATGGTAAGTATATTTTCAGATTATGTTGGAAGCATCATAGAAGTGTTTATGGATAATTTTAGTGTGTGTGGTGATTCTTTTAACAAGTGCATAGACAACCTTACATTAATTCTTAAAATATGGGTAGAAACTAATCTTGTGCTTAATTGGGAAAAGTGTCATTTCATGGTGAATCACGGTATTGTGCTAGGCCACATTGTATCCTCTAGGGGATTAAAAGTGGACAAAGCTAAGATATATGTGATTAGAAACTTACAACACCCCACAAATGTGAGGGAGGTTCGTTCTTTCCTTGGCCATGTAGGTTTTTATAGAAGGTTCATCAAGGATTTCTCCAAGATTGCAATGCCTTAGTGCCGACTTTTGCAAAAAGATGTTACTTTTGATTGTGACAAGGAGTGCAAGAAGGCTTTTGACACCTTTAAAGAGTTGTTGACTACCGCACCGATCATCAAACCTCCGGATTGGAGCAAGCCCTTTGAGTTGATGTGTGATGCTAGTGACTATGTCGTGGGAGTCGTGTTGGGACATCGAGATGGTAAAGTTCCATATGCCATTTATTATGCTTATAGAACTCTTAATGGCACACAAATCAACTACTCAACCACTGAAAAGGAGCTCTTGGCCATAATGTTTGCACTTGAAAAGTTTAGATCTTACTTGGTGGGTACGCAAGTGATTGTTTTCTCCGATCATGCTGCGCTTCGACACTTGCTAACAAAGAAAGATGCTAAGCCGAGGCTCATTAGGTGGATACTACTTCTTCAAGAGTTTCATCTCCAAATTAAGGACAATAAGGGAAGTGAGAATACCGTAGCGGATCATTTGAGCCGATTGAAGAAGCAATTCCTTTGCGTGATAGTTTTCCGGATGAGGAACTCTTTACAGTGGATGGCACAACTCTATGGTACGCTGATATTGAGAACTACTTGGTGACGGGACAAGTACCTAGTACCATGTTTACTTTTCAGAAAATAAAACTCAAGAAAGTCTCCAAGCAATATACATGGGATGAACCATATTTATGGAAACATTGTGCCGACCAAATAATGCGAAGGTGCGTCCTAGACTCCGAGTTTCAATATATTCTTAATTTTTGTCACTCATATGCTTATGGAGGCCATTTTGGGTCCAAAAGAACGGCACTCAAGGTTCTTGAGAGTGGTTTCTATTGGCCCACTTTATTCAATGATGCATACTTGTTTTGTAAAGCTTGTGATAGGTGCCAACGAACCGGCAATCTAGGTGCTAGAAATCAAATGCCACTAACACCAATTCTTCCCGTAGAGATATTTGATGTTTGGGGTATTGATTTTATGGGACCTTTTGTGAATTCGAATGGGAATCTTTATATTATTCTTGTTGTTGATTATGTTTATAAATGGGTGGAGGCTAGAGCCACCAAGACTAACGATTCTCAAGTTGTTTGTGAGTTTGTGAAGGAACAAATATTTTCTAGGTTTGGCACACCTTGAGTGGTGTTTAGCAATGGAGGTTCCCATTTTCAGAGATCCTTCCACGCTCTTCTCAAGAAGTACAACGTTACTCACAAAGTTGGCACTCCGTATCATCCGCAAACAAGTGGACAAGCTGAAATTTCCAACCGGGAGATTAAGTCCATTCTAGAGAAGACGATGAATACTAACAAGGAAAGATTGGAGCTTTAGACTCAATGATGCTTTATGGGCGTACCGGACAGCATACAAAACTCTCATTGGAATGTCGCCATTTAGGATGATTTATGGCAAACCTTGTCATTTTCCCATAAAACTTGAACACAAAGCTTTTTGGGCCATCAAGATGTGTAACATGGAGTTAGATTCTGCAGGGAAACAAAGAAAGCTTCAACTCAATGAGTTAGAAGAAATCCACAATGATGCATATGAAAGTTCGCGCATTTACAAGGAGAAAACTAAAGCTTTTCATGATAAGATGATTTCTTGGAAAAGTTTTGTCATAGGGCTGAAAGTTCTCTTATTTCATTCTCGTTTTCAACCCTAAAACTTAGGTCCCGAAGGGTTGGACCATTTGTTGTTACTAATGTGTTTTCTCATGGTGCAGTTGAGCTTTCTAGTCCCAAAAAAGGGAATATTTTCAAGGTGAACGGCCATCGAGTGAAACCATACTATGAGCAAATTGTGACGGAGAATCAAGAGGTCATAGAATTGAGCGATCCACTCCCTCTGGAGGAGTAATTGGAGCTGAAAGTCGGGCTGATGACTTTAAACCAAGCGCTGCATGGGAGGCAACCCATTGGTTTGTATTTCTATCTTTTGCTTTTAATTTTTTCTTTTGCATATCATTTTAGGATTTCCCTCCTTGATTTTACTTAGGATGAGTCAATTACATTGAGAACAATGTAAGGTTTAAGTGTGGGGGAGTGTTTGGATATTTTGCATATAGATTTTTTCAAAATTTTTTCATAAAAAACCTCCAACTTGTAGAGATTTTAGAGTCACTAGCATACTTCTAGGTATGTTTACATAGAGACTCTAACCGACATAACTGAACTTGGAAGTGTTAGGGAACTACGTTCGGATTTCTTACTTGTTAGAGTGTTAAATAATGGATTTAATCATCCGGTGATGCAAATGAGGTGCAGAGGGAAATTCATTATTAGAGTTGTTGATCAATCATTAGTGGAGACTATCTATTTTCATATCAACTGAGGCACCAGACCAAAATTTTTTTTGTAGCTGACTAAAGAGCTTTCTTTTGAGTGTGTGTCACTGTACGTAAATTCTGGGTAGAATGGTTAGATACCCAACTTCACAACATTTTCAGCACTATTTTTGATCTCTTGAGTGCTAATTTTGTCAATCAAGAGGGTGACATCTATAGATGAAAGCCACCTTCTTGTAGTTTGATTTGCAGTTAGCTCCAATCTCTCGACATGAAAAGATCCATATAAACACACATCATCATCAACAAAGGAGCGACATCAAAATCTACAAGGAAAGTTGAAGACGTTTAAGGGTTTACAAGCAACACTACAAGTAAGAGCAAGTTTCATATCCAAGTAAAGAAACATACAATGAGCAGATTTTATATACATGTTGAAGAATTACAAGAAAGAGCAGAATTCTATATCAAAGTGGAAGACTTAATACAAGAGCAAAGAAAATCAAAAGATGAGAGTTATTGAAGTTTATGATACGAAGACAATACAAGTTGTGAAGAATCAAGCGGTAAAGTACTTCTTCCACGGCCACAGTAATTTCATTGTTATTTTTTTATTTTATTTCTCTTGTTTCGATAAAAAAAATGAAAAAAATGAAAAAAAAAAAAAAAAAAAAAAATGAGACAAAAGAAATTTTTATTATTGTTTTTAGTTTTTGTTTATTCAATAAGCCGTGGGGGAGGAAAAAATATATCAAGAAGTTTCAAGCGACGAGGATTTAAGAGAAAGAGTTATAAATTGTCAAGGATCTAAGTTCAAGAGTTTATCATCAACCGTTGAAGACCGAAGACGAAGACCAAGAAGATGAAGAAGACGAGCCGAAGGAAGACGTTTCTATTGGATGCCGTGAGAATGGTGCTTTCGTCACTGCCGATCGGATGTGAAAGTGGTAAGTACTCTCATCCTCGCAAAAATGGTTGATTTCCTTTCTTAGAGATCATCAGAAAAAATATCTTTATTTTCCACGATTCTGTGGAGTCTCCAGAAATAATTCGGAAGGTTTCCTTCACACCATTCAACGTGTGTAGGATTCTCTCTTCATTCCTACCTGCACACATGTGAGACCCGTAAAAAAGTTGTCTTTTTGAGTGCAATTATCATAAAATCCTTATTAGTGAGGCATAAGTTGAGGCGAAATGCTTATTGATCGCTCTCAAACACGCGTTCTCTCATTATGGTGTGATTATTTCTCACTCAACATTAAGAATGAGAATATGTTCTTTGGTATTTCTAACTTCTTATTACTAGCATGCAAAAAATCTATGTCCTCGTAGCTCTTTGGATGCTTGGGACGCTGGAACGCTTTGAAGTTGGAGTAGGTTTTGTGGGTATACCTCTCGTAGCCCTCAGAGACTATAACTCGTCCACTCTTGTTATTTATGCGAGACCTCAACGACATATTTTTGTTTACTCGAGGACTAGCAAAGATGAAGTGTGGGGGAATTTGATAGGTATCTAGCTAAAAGAAGAGAAACCGAGTAATAAATTGACAACATAGCCTAGCATCCTTGTGCTTTTGGCAACCTCACGAGATACTTCATTGGAAATTTTTGATCTATTTAAAAGGTAAAATGGAATTTATACTTCAAACTATAACTCGTCCACTAGAGTTCCATTGTTCTTTTGCCGTTAAATAATTTCTTGCATCTTTTGTGGTAAACCCAACATTTTGGATTCCACCGGATGATATTGCCAAAAATTCATTGCAAGATTTGTCTTTATCCTTGCTCGACTAAGGTTATCGACAATTTGTTCGTCACTTTTACTCATTTTTCTCAATGATTTGATTATGCCTTTTGCTCGGAGATACAAGAAGATGATTGTGCTCTTCTACAACATGGGTTACAATCCATTTATCTTGTTATTTATGCTAAGAGTAATCTTGAGTCGTATCCTCAAGGTTGCATGGTTTGCAAGTTAGGCTGCAGCGTGTGTATTTGGCGACATGGAGTTGTTGTATTTTTGTTTAGTTTTGTTTACTTGGTTTGGTAGGAAAGGCTACCCAGGACTAGCAAAGATGAAGTGTGGGGAATTTGATAGATTTGCCATTGGCAAACACCGCGTTTGTGGCCGGCATGATTCTAGTATCGGCATGCTTTGGTTTTCTTACGCTTTTATTAGGTATTTTTAAGTAAAATTGTATATTACGTTTGCTTTTCATGTTTTTAGGTAAAATGGAATAAACTCATAAAGGAAGAGAAACCGAGCTGCTATTGGTGATAAATTGACAACATAGCCTAGCAAAGGGGCACGTTTACAGGACCTTGTGCTGTTGGCATATGTGTGCTAGAAAGGACAATTTTAAGGTTCAAATAGAGCTGGACTAAATGTTTCTTTGAAACCAAAATTCAGTAGTGCCGAGAAAGAAGAGGACCCAAATTCAGTAGCAGAGAAAGAAGACCCAAGTATGCTACAGTTGTTACCGAGACTGCAGGTTAGTTTGCCGGTGCTCAGGCCATGGCTTGTATGGCTGTTCAACCAAGGAAAAGAAGGAAGAGTGAAGTCAGTTTCTGTTGTTGTTGTTTTACGAGAAACTCAGGGAAGAAAAGGGGATTTGAGGTTGTGGAATGAATGGGTCATCTGTGGTTGATTTTCTATCATTACAAGCCATGGTTGATAATCATTTGCCAAGGGTTAGGCGAGAACTCAGTGAGAAGAAGATGGATTCGGTGGTATGAGTTATATGGCAAGTTTTGAAGCAAACCAGTTGAAGAGAAGGTGGAACTGTTGCTGTTGATAAAGAAAACTGAATGTGGAAATTATGAATGATTGAATGCTTTCTGAGACATGGGTTTGAGTTAATTTGCGCCGTGCAGGGACTTGGAGAGGACATGAAGGTGATTCTCGATGCACAGACACACCATCAGTTCTTGCTCGTCAGGTGTTTGTGAAAATGTTTAAACCAAGTTCATTAGCTGCTAACAGATGTTGTTGAGAGCTTTGCAGAGTTGCAAGCTGAGATTGTCGTGAAGGTCGAGTCTTGGCAGTAAAAGGCAGTGAAAGAAGTATTGATGTTGCTGGGATATGGAAGAGATTGAAATGGGTACTAACCTGAAGATTGTGGCCTGGAATCGAGCTGAGCTGCAGTTCATAGATTGTTGCTACTTTACAGACATTCTGGTGGTGGAACTGAAGTTGAAATGGTGATTACATGAGAATGAGATTGATGTTGTTCCAGGGAAAGAAGCTCGAACCGAGAGGATGGGATTGCAATGGTGAGTGTTGGTTGTAATTTCAGCCGAGAAACAATGAGGTAGTACATGACCTGTTGCTGGTGTTATGGGCTAGTTCAGGCAAGAAAATGGAGGTTGGTACAAGCCAATTGAGGCTGTTATATGTAAGGGGTTTGGCTGAAAACAAAACAATGTGTAGACTGGTTTGCCATGGGATTCTGTGGTGAGAGTTGATGTTGGTTAGCCGTGGCCAGAAGTGCAGGTGAAGTTGTGTAAGTTCAGGTGGAGTTATTGGCAGAATTCTGCGCAGCTCCTGGAAATGGTCCCATGGCTAAGTACAAGGGTTTTCTGGCAAAGGCTAGGGCTCATATTTAGAAGCCAGCATGATGAGCTAACTTGGGTAACAATTTATGTCAGATATGGAAAGAGTTTTTTTTTTTTTGATAAGAGGAATTTTTATTGGATGAAATATGTTCAAGGTCGTCCATAAGACGACTTTGAACATCAGAATCAAAATCAACATAGTTCTCAAAATGAGTAGAAGATAATCTAGTTGTTCTGGCAAGTAAATCTGCCACCTGGTTATCTTCACGAGGTATAGAAATAAAAAAACAAGAATAAAACTTTGAGATCAAATATTGTATCTCTTTTATTAAGTTCTTGTTTTCCCATTGTGTGTTTGAACTGGAGCCATTGATGGATTCGATAACTAAACTTGCATCAGCTTCTATCTGGGTCTTTTAATAGTTTTTCCTTAACGCCCAGAATAAGCCATCTTGCACTGCCATGCACTCAACAGCCTCTGCATTCAATACTCCATTTCCACTGCTCCCTTTGGTTCCAAGACAAGTACCTAGATGATCACGAATAACAGCACCAATTCCATATTTATTAGTTTCATAATCAAAGGAACCATCATCATTAAATTTAACATTGCCTAGTGGCGGTGCTTTCCGGTTAGAGTTCAAACTCTTGGTGCATAAAGTGGAATTGTTCAAGCTAGTGATGTGGTATGAATGCATATGAGAAGCTAGATGATATGTGATTTTATGCACAAAGGATATTGGGTTTAGTGTAACTCCCTGAAAAACAACATCACATCTATCTTTCCGAGAGGATCCAAATTGTGATCATCTATAGGTACAAAATACTGTTCATCTCGTGTCGGAGCCGTAGCAGAAAACCAACTTATGACCCATCCAGGGACGGTGTTAAAGGGTTCCAAATCATGTCTATATTGACTTCAAGTCTCTTCCAAACTTCTTTAGCATGCCTGCAGTGGAATATAATATGTTCTATATCTTCTTTAGTGTGACTACAGATATCACAATGGGTGTCTAAAGAACCTAGCACTTTTAGGGGCGACCCCGAAAGAATTAGGGGCGACACTAAAAGACAAAAAATGTCACCCAAACGTAAATCTAAGCTACCCCTTATCTCCGATTTTTCGAAATGGCTAATATGCCCTTATATAATCGGTAGGCAACACCATAATCGGTAGGTTAAAGGTGAATCGGTAGGTTAAATTGAAATTATACCTACCGATTATTGTGTAGATACTTCGGCCAATAATCCCTTTTATAATCGGTAGTTTATCCAACTTGTAAGACTACCGATTATAAGGAGCCCCGTATTCAATCCTGGCCAAAATTCCATAGGTTTTGAGGGGTGCGGAGCCAACCATAACCACTTGGCTTGAGCCGTGGATGTAGCCATAATCGGAAGCCTAATAGGTTACATAAACTACCGATTATAAGTTGCCCCAAAATGAGTTTTTTCTAAAATCCTTCACGTAATGAATTTTGAAATCTACCATAATCGGTAGGGTATATAATTATATAACCCACCGATTATAACGAGCCCCAGATCCAACCTTTGCCATATTGCATAGGTTTTGAGTGTATACAGCCAGCCATAGCCACTTGGTTCGCGTTTTGGATGCAGCGTTAAACGGGAGTTAAATATATTACCAAACCATCCGATTATGGGTTGCCCCAAAATGAGTTTTTTTCTAAAATCCTTCATGTGATGAATTTTGAAATATACCATAATCGGTAATCTATCCAACTTAACAACCTACCGATTATAAGGAGCCCCGGATCGAACCCTTGCCAAATTCCATAGGTTTCGAGTGTACAGGGCCAGGAATAACCATGTGGTTCGTGATTTGGATGTAGCCATAATCGTAAGGAAAATAGGTTACACAACCTACCGATTATAGGTTGCCCCAAAATGAGTTTTTTCAAAAACCATTTTTTTTTTAAATTTTGAAAGCTACCATAATCGGTAGATATACTAACTTACATACCTACCGATTATTGGTTTTCCAAGATATCACCTACGTCAAATTAGCCGTTGCAGTTTAAAACAACTTTACGAAATAGCCGTTGTAGCTTTTGGGAAAAAGAAAAGAGTCGTTGGACCCTAAACCTATATAAAGAAACTCATATCTATCAACCCAATTGCAACAAACTCTTTCCTCTCTTGAGTTCTAATTTTGAAAACCAAAAACATGGATATTGCTTTTGCCGAAGAAGAAGATTGTGCTATTTATTGAGCGTGGGTTGTGGTAACTGCTCATGATCGTGTTCACAAGCTCCACAAACGGGAATCCGAAGAGCCGTTATGGAACCGTATTCTAATGGTATTTGAGGCGTTAGATGGTAGGCCTGAGAAGTGTATATTATATGGCCTACGGTAATACCGCAAGTGCACGGTGTCTTGGTTGTAGGACTGAGCAAGTGCGGGTCGAACCACAGAGACTTGTGGTGCTTACAATGATCTATGGCTTGCTAACCGAATTCTAGTGACGTAACAAGTGATAACAGATGGTTTTGCCGATACTATCAAGTAGTGAAATGTAATCCTAAACTAAGGTAAACAAGTGAGAAAGGGGTTGCTAAGGTTATCAATTCCACCTCTAACTCCTCTAATGTGTGCTCAACTAGTTTGAGTTCTTGTTCTTATACCAGACAAGTGAAGCTTGTCACTGGCTACCACTTATCTAAGAGTTTCACCTTGTAAACCTTCAATAATCAGCTGAATAACTAACCTAGAGTACTGGTTGTCTAATGAAGAACAACCAGTCAAGAGAATCGATGTTAAACATAGAAACAAGAGCTGAAACACACTCAACTCAAAGATTAGCCTAACTACGGTGCATCCATGGCGTTGGCATGCACTTTGTGAGAGAAATGGGTTGAGGTGTTAAAATTGAAGCTATTTAAAGCATTGAGTCCTCAAGAACATTCCACAAAGTTTAATACACAGTCATGGAATTAGGGTTTCATCTCAAACCCTAGCAATTTAAATTAAAGCATCAAGAAAAATAAACAAACTACAAATTAATTCTAAAGTGAAGCACTGGCTAGCCCAGGCGTGGTCTCTATCAACACCCATCACTCATATTTATACATGCACAACTCAAAATATCTAACCCTAATTCTCAAAACAAAAATTAAAGATAAAATAAACCAAAAGCAATCGCACCCATACTCTGATTGCGCTCCCTCTTCTGTCTAATCGCCTCAGAGATGCCATGCATCGGTTGTTGGCTAACCCTAGCTCTAGTTTTCTCTAGGTTAGCTTCTAAGGTTGAGAGAAGCTAAGGGAGAGAAAACTAGCTCTAGAGAGGTGGTGCGGGCAGAGATGGTGTAGGCCGGACGAGTTGTTGATGGAGGTGAGAGCGGGCTGTGCGGTGGGTGGTCAGGCGGGGAAGGTTGGTGGTGGAAGAGCAGAGCTCGCTCTGTGTCGGGTGAGGAAGAG
The DNA here is from genome assembly GCA_023531295.1 of Papaver armeniacum. Taxonomy (NCBI): domain Eukaryota; kingdom Viridiplantae; phylum Streptophyta; class Magnoliopsida; order Ranunculales; family Papaveraceae; genus Papaver; species Papaver armeniacum. Next base: position 289,545 of record JAJJWW010004732.1, on the reverse strand, counting down.
AGGAAGAAAGAGAGAATGAAATGGGATTAGGGTTTTGGTCGATGGGGTATAGGTGATGGGGATTTTGTTGTGGGGCGGATGCAGCCAAGATTGATGAGACAGGCCTAGCGAGCGTAGGATGGAGCTGATGGAGATCTGAACGGCCGAGGATGGTAAGCGGTTTTGGTGTGATCTGGTGTAGCGCGGGAGCAGCGATCTTCGATGCACGTGGAAGCAGCGACCGTTGGATGAGGGAGAAAGAAATCTCAACGTCTCAGAAGAGACGGGCTCGGATCCGGGTCATGGGTCGGGACTAGCTCAAGCCCATGTCTTGTAGATGAGTTGCTACTTGTTGGGTTGCAACTGTTGCGCGCGGGCTTTGGCTTTCTGCTCCATAGATGCTCGACTCCACTTCTTCGCTCTTTGGGCTCCTCAGTTTCTCCGAGATTTATTTATTACCTAAAAACACAAAATTAATTAATACAAATATTTATTCTTGAAAACAAATAAAACACAGAATATGGGATAATATCTTATTTCTAAGCGCAAAAGATGAGTAAAATGCCAATAAAAAGGTGTATAAATATGCACTATTTGGCACTCATCATTAGATGGTAATCGAATTCGTAGATCGTCCAATGACATTAAGATGAGAAAGGATGCGGTCGAAAAGGATATTGACAAACTTGAAGATGAAGAACGATTTGTTAGGGACGCTTTTTCTTGGTGGACGTATGAAAAACGAGTAAGTATCTTTATAACTCCGACTCACATTAACATAAGTTAGTACTAACTTGTTACTCATTCATAATTTCAGAGAAATCTTGTTGATCGTCGGTATATGGACCTCTACGGGAAACGATTTGAACATGAAGGATGTTACAAGATCAAGAGGGACAATTTCTGTGGTGTTTGGACGTTATGATCTTTTTTAATACTTTTATGGTCAATTAGGAGTATGGATTTAGGTGCTTTTGACGAAATTGTAAGGTTAAGGTCGTTTGAACTTTATGTAATGGATGTAATCGGAGGATTATTAATATGAAAAATTTCCGATTATAAATAAACGGAAGCGTATTTTGTTAAGCAAACTACCGATTAAAATATTCGGTTATCTTATGTGTCAACTTTGTTTCCGATTATGGTGTTATTTGGTTTCAGGAAACATAAGTTCTTTCACAGAGAATAATCGGACATTAACAAAAACTAAACCTACCGATTCATTTTATTCGGAAGTCAAGGTGAAACTTTACCCTCCGATTATGGTGTTGTTTGGTTCCAGAAACCATAGTTGTTTTTTAAGTAGAATAATCAGAAATTAACAAAACATAAAACTAACGATTGACTATATTCGGTAGTCAATGTGCACAATTACCTTCCGATTATGGTGTTGTTTGGTTCCAGAAAACAAAGTTTTTTTACATAGAATATTCGGAAGGAACATTACAAATAAACCTACCGATTCTTCTTTATTCTGAAGTGAAGGTGCACATTTACCTTCCGATTGTGGTGTTGTTTGGATACGTAAGACAAGTTTTCTTTACACATGATAATGGAGAGAAACGTATATTAGAAATCCTCCGATTCTGACCAAATATTTTGCAAAATCCCCAGAATCGGTAGGTTAATAACATATAACCCTACCGATTCTGACTAAAAAATGGAACATCCCCAGAATCGGTAGGTTAATATATAAACTTATCTTCCGATTGTGTTCCAAAATTCAACACTTTCATGTCTCTTCATGTGATTCGCTTGTGAGTCATTGTTAAATGCATAAAATGTGTAAAATAACTATTTTAATCCATAAACATAACGTAACAACTAATATTCCGACACAAACTTTGAAAACGACATAATCCGACATAATCCAACATAAACAAAGTTATCCATAAAGTTTACGAAAAACATCGAGAGTTTACAACATCGAAAGTTTACTTGTTCCTTTTTGCTTTGATTTTGCGACCTTTACCACCCCTACGACTTGGACCAGCATCGTCATTGGTTTCATCAACTTGAGTGCTCGATGAAGCTCGAGTTCTTTTGTTCACCTTGGTTGTAGGTTTCTTTTGCAATTTTTCCCCGAACTGAGATGCATATTCCTCATTGTCAACGTTGTCAATCAACTGTTGGTGCTTTTTTATCTTCTCAATTGAAACAGGCTCTCCGGACTTTATACAATCAGTGCACCATTTCGACAAACGCTTGAACTTGTTCATCTGTTTTAAAACATAGCATACCATCAAACGGTTATTACTCTATTTTGACCCATAATATTAAACAAAATTAACAAAACAATGTGTACCAATCTATCAAAACCCGCAGGCTTCTCTTTGAGGATACTCTTGTACGAAGCTGGCTTTGCTTTAAGATCACGGATTACAAGAATATGAGAAACATTGCGGTACCAATCCATATAGTTGGGAGCATTTTCAAAACCTTGGTTGGCTGCCCTTCCTTGGTTAATCAAGTAATGCGCCCTTCTATCCCAATGGAATTTACAGGATGGTGAACCCTTGTGAACCACCGTGATAGAATCTTTATCAGACTCGCAGTGCTCCAGATCCAAAGTGAAATTGCCATGGATTTCCTCCTTTGGTATACCTTGTACAAAACCGTGTTGTCGCATCACCCTTGAGGCATTGTACATCACATATCATGTGGGGTGCCACAACGGTCCAAAATAAAGTTCCAAATCGGACCGACCCGCGATATGTCCAGGAGCTCGGTCTTCCTTGTATGGATCAAAGCATACGTCTTGGGCATTAAGTGAGTCCAAAATCTCCCTCAAACGAATCAACTGATGCTCCTTCGTCCTAGAATGGTTGTCATCGAAGACGTACTTTCTTTCTATAGGGTCACCTTTCTCCCACGTCGGGTTTTCAATGGCCAATCCCAAGATAGGGAAGTGGACGTAGATCCAAGTCTATAATGTCATTTTTGCAAGTATTAGGAAATTGATTCTTCAATAGTATAAAAAAATAAAAAAATAACCAAGTATGTGGAGTTAATAAACAATACCAGTAGAGACTCACGTTCCCGGCCACTTGGCTAATTCCAAGCCTCGACGCCTTTCTCAACTCTTCCATCAACCACGCATGGCATGCCGTGCCCCAAGAGTACTCATGCACTTTATCGAGAGGATCCAGAAGTTGTAAAAGGTTGGCGTCGACCCGATTGCCACTGGTATTGGGGAAAATGACACATCCCAATACACATAGGAGATATGCGGTGGCCACGTGGTTGACTTGCTCGTCCGTTAAAGTTCCTTTCTCTTCTTTATCCTTGGTGCCCTTGAACATATCCATCAGAGTACCCATGTTGAACTGTCTAGTTCTATACTTCATGCATCTTTTGAACTCGCTTGTTGATGTTTCTTCATCCCAACCCAAACACTTCTTAGTCAGATCATAAAGATTCCTCCATTCCAACTGCTTAGTGAACTCGGCCCTAACACCCTTTCCATGGACGGGGAGTTTATGAATCTGCTCAACATCATCTTGGGTTATCGTCATCTCCCCAAACGGCATATGGAAGGTGTCGGTCTTAGGATAAAGTCTCTCCACAAACGCCGATATAGCCACCCGGTCATGTACCAACATTGAGTTCCCATGAAAGATCGACCAACCACCCCGAATTTGCAATAATGGCCTTGAACCTTTCACATTCATCCTCCAAAGGCCAATCTAGCATTTTTGTCGGTGCGGTGGTCGCTTTGAGTAAACGAACCGCATCGGAATGATACTATTAAACATATGACAAGTTAAAAAATAAAATTAGAATAACCTAAAACTACAACCCTTAAAAGTATTACGGAGAAAAAACATAATACGTTAATAAAATGGATACGATCATTACCTCGTTTCATATATTTCTCTCGGCCCAGGATTCTTTATATCCAAATAACAATTGTCCTCCATCCTCCTAGCAGCCCAAGGATTACACCTTCTGGAATATCCTTCACTTTCGGTTCATCTCGGACAAGGTGTTTCGCTTTCTTTCGAGGAGGATTTTTCTTTTCTCGGCTTGTCCTACTTCTTCGGGTGCTTCTAGTTCAATTTCTGGTTGTGATGGTGGAGCACTTGGTTGAACACCTTCTTGGATTTGTTGTGATTGAGAGCCACTTGGTTGAACACCTTCTTGGATTGGTTGTGATTGAGAGCCACTTGGTTGAACAACTTCTTGAACCGGTTCTGATTGAGGGGCACTCGGTTGAACAGCTTCTTGGCTTGCTTGTTGAGTTCCATCTTGAGCACTTGAAGCGGCTTTAGCAGTCCTAGCTCTCCTTGCACTAGCTGTCAGGTTCTGACGCCTATCCTTCCTTGCACTATCCGAGATAATTGCATCTTGGATGTTTTTACCTCGCCTATCCCTAAACAACAAAAAAAAGTACAACAGGTTATGAAACTAAATATTCGGTTGGTTGATTTAACAAATTGCCTCCGATTAATCTCAATCGTAAGTATCAGTTCACCTATTGAAACCGAATACGTATAATCGGTAACAAAATAAAAATTTTGGTGTTCGAATATGTTTATCTACAAACAATAATCGGAAGCTAAAGTTCAACATAACCCTCCGAATACAAATAGTCGTAAGGCATAAAAAAGTCCACCTACCGAATGCATAACAATCGGAAGCCTCACAAAACTAATTTTTGGGTTACTTATAACCTACCGATTATTGGAAGCCCCAAATTGAGCATTGGCCAAATTCCCTAGGTTTTGAGGGGTGCAGAGCCGACCATAACCATGTGGTTCGTGATTTGGATTTAGCCATAATCGGAAGCCAAATAGGTTACCCAACCTTCCGATTATAGGTTTCCCCAAAATGAGTTTTTTCGAAAATCCTTGATTGTAGGGAAATTTGAAATCTACCATAATCGGCAGGAATTGTTAATTTTACCACCCGATTATTGGAAACCCTAAATCGGTAGCTTACACATTTTTTTATGGTCCGATTATATAGGAGCCCCAAATTTCACCATTGCAAAATTCACTAGATTTCTTATTTCTATACTTTAACAATCGGTAGTCTCGTGAGGTTATTTCCCTTCTGATTGTTGTAGAAGCCAGATGCGAGTTTGGCACAAAATCGATATTAATCGGTAGTATTATATAGTTACTAAGCTTCCGATTGCTTTATAATAATCGGGCACAAAATAGCTTCCGATTGTGTAAGGGCATTAACGTATTCTCCGTGTTTTTGGACATCCCTTAACGGTGTATATGGGTTGGGAATAAAAAAGTCGCCCCTAATTCTTTCGGGGTCGCCCCTAAAAGTGCCAGGATAAAAAATATTTGGCAGAGAAGAAAATCCCGAGTATTACTGCCGAAGAAAAGAGTTATTTTTGGCGCCGCCGACGCGGACTTGTTTTTAGGGTTTTAGATTTATTTTTTTTGTTTTTTTATTTTTTTTGTTCTTTTTTACTTTTTTGGGTATTTATCTTTTGTCTACAGATTCTGGATCATAAAGAAAATTGAGCCAAGGAGTTTGGTGATTTCTTAAAGACTTGGAGCTAAAGATTAAAGCGAAAAGAACGAAAAATAAGACAATTTTATTTTAGTTATTTTGTTTTTAGGGTTTGTATATTTTTAGGAAAAAAAAAAGAAAAGAAAAAATATTTGTATTAGAGTTTATTATTTTTGTAATTTTTCTTTTCTTTTTGGACTTTGGACTTTTAGACTTTGGACATTATTTTTATTTTTACCCTATGAAAGGGTACTTTTGAATATAAACTGTTTGCAGAGAAGGAGGACAATTACGATATTGTCTCTGCACCTTGGGTTCGTACACTGACATAGGAGTCAGTGGCCCGAGTCGACTATAACTGGTTCATCCCCCGTCTGGAACGGGAGGTAAGATTCTGAACACTCGCGAATCCCCTGTCAGCGAGTTACTGTCTTCCTTCGTTTGCATATATGCTGAGGACTTGAATACGGATGCTTTAATTTTCTAGTAAAGGAAAAGGCCTGGCCATATAAGATAAGGGTTCGGATTTCATCATCGTTCTCTTCTTGCCCGCCTTAGGAACACGTAACCTACGCGAACCTAAGCCTTAAAATTTTGACTAGAACAAGACCGATAGGGTAACGAGTTTAATAGGAAAGTCATTCGAAAAATATTGGTTACTCTTTTAAGCATACTTCGAAGTTCATTATGGTTTCTATGAGTTGAATGCGTGACTGCGCCGCCTTGTAATTCCGGTGAGGCCTTGGGTATCAAAGCTCCACTGAGCTTACCTCGCCTCTATTCAACTTACTTTGACTCGGATTGATTCTAGAGGGGTTTGCTTAAATTGTAACGGATTCCCTTTCGAAGGATTTGAAGCTGGTCTAGAAACAATCTAAGTGGAGCCATCATGCTTTTTGTTTGCTAGAAATCTCTAGGTTCGCTTTGGTTGAGTCGGCCTTGATTTGTGATTGCATAGAATCCCCTTCCTTATTCTTTTGCATGCCGGAACGTAAAAGAGACGCCCTAGGTAGATTTGTTAAAGAGAAACCTATTATTTCTAAGCGTCTCGATTACCTCAATTTAGAAAGTCCGATTTTTGAAGAGTTCGATTTTGAACGTCCGTTTAAGGAGACAATCCCTAATATTCCGATAGTACCAGAAATGGAAACTTTGAAAGCTTTGTTGAATCCAACTAGGACTACTGCGTCCCTCGTGTATCAAAGTTAGGTAAACGGAAGCAACTTATGAAATTAAACCTGGACCTTACAGCCTGCTCCCAATCTTCTTAGGAAAGAAAATGAAAACCCCTATTTCCATGTTAGGGACTTTGAGGAAATTTGTAGTACCTTAAAGATTAGAAACCTTGATGATGGTGCTTTGAAACTCAAAGTTATTCCCTTTCTTCTTGAAAGATAAAGCTAAATCGTGGCTATATAGTTTGGCTTCTGGTTCAATTGAAACATATGAACAACTTACATCTTCCTTTTTGAACAAGTTTTTCCCTAGGCACAAAACATCGTCTATTAGGACACAAATTTGCACGTTTTCTCAACAAGAGGGAGAATATTTGGAAAGGTTCAATGATTTATTAGCCCAATGTCCTCATCATGGTTTAGAAAAGGTTAGGTTAGTTCAAATCCTTTATGAGGGTTTAGATTATTCCACTACGAACACGGTAGAATCTATGTGTACAGTGGGTTTGAAAACCAAACAGTTGATGAGGCGATGACATATTTGCATGAAATCGCCGAAAAGACCCAAAGAATGGGAAAATAGTAGGGAACCCAAGAAAACAATTCTTCTAGGAAGAGGAAACGTTAATAGGCTAGAAGGAGGCTTTAAATCAGATGTCAAAATTGCAGCAATAGCTAAAAGGTTAGAAGCTTTAGAATTGGGTCACGCTAGTGGTAGAGTCGAGCCTTTTGGGAAGGCGAGGAATAATGAAGAGCAAGCCAATGCTCGTATAATAACACTAGATTCGACAACCGTCGAAATTTGACCCATATTCAGAAACCTATAATCTTGGTTGGAAAAACCATCCGAACCTTTCGTGGTCTAAGGGCCAGAGTCAAGGTCATCTTAGTAATTCGAATGTTCCCCCGGGTTTTGGTTATAATAAGAACTCTCCAGGTCAAGTTCAGTTTCAGAACCCTTCAGAGAATAAAATGACTAGCCTAGAGGAATCTCTTAGTATATTAAGAAAGAGCCAGGATATGTTAGCACAGAGCCAGAAATGTTAATAAAAAGCCAAGTTAGTTTTGAACAGAAACCAAGCGGAACTTTCAAACTAATGCTCGGGCTCTTGCTAAGTTAGAACTTCAAATAGGTCAAATAGCTAAGACTTTAAGTGAAAGAGATAACGGAAGGTTCCCTAGTCAAACACAACCCAACCCTAGAGGATTTCATGAAGTAGGTGAAAAACCATCACATCGGTTGAATTCAATTAGAACCCTTAAGAGTGGTAGAGTAGTAGACAATCAGGTAACCATGCCCGATAGTGAGCATACTGTAGTTCACCCCTCAGGACCATCCATCGCTGAGGAGACTGATAAAATCTCTGATGATGCCAATTAGGCTCCTGAGAGGCCCTATTTTATGCCTAGATCCCCATTTCCACAGCTATTAGTACCAACAAAGAATGAATCCAACTTTAATGATATAATGGAGGTTTTTAAGAAAGTTACCATAAACCTTCCGTTACTAGAAGCAATTAGGCAACTTAAAGCTTATGCCAAATTCCTTAAGGATATGTGTACGCGAAAGCGCAAGCTTAGTGTCCCTAAAAATCCTTTTTATCTAGTCATGTAAGTTCGATCATTCGAACAACACAACTCCTAAATATAAAGACCCATGTGCCCCTACCATTGCTTGCACGATAGGAAAACATCGGGTAGATAAAGCTTTACTTGACTTAGGAGCTAGTGTGAACTTACTTTCCGTACCATGTGCACTTACAAACTAGGACTTGGTGAATTGAAACCTACCAAGATAACACTGCAGTTAGCTGATATGTCTGTTAAAATTCCTCGTGGTGTGATAGAAGATGTTCTTATTGAGGTCGACAAGTTTATTTATCCTGTGGATTTCGTGGTCTTAGATACCCAACTTTGTCCCTTACCCGAGAGAACCAGATACCTGTGATATTAGGTCGCCCATTTTTATCTACGTCTAATGGTATTATGAATCTATCTTTTGGTAATATGACTATTGAGTTGAATAATTTTAATGTCAATAAGCTGCATTAAAGAGCTAGATGACACGTGCATTGAAGAGGTGAACATGATAGGAACCTTAGTTCAGGAGTCATTACCAAACATCATATCGGAAGATCCATTAAAGAGTTGTCTAGCCCATTTTAGCATGGATTTCGACGATGATAGCAACATTGAACAAGTAAATGCTCTGTTGGATTCTATTCCTATGTTAGATACCGATACATGGAAAGTTAGGTTTGAACCATTATTAGCTTTCGAGTCTACCTTAATCCCTTGTTTAGAAGAGCCTCCTAAGTTGGACCCTAACTATGCATTTTTAGGCCCATCTGAGACTTTCCCTGTTATTATAGCTTCCGATTTGGATAGTGATCAGGAGAGTAGGCCAGTGACCGTGCTTCAAGACAATAAGGAAGATTTAGGGTGGACCATAGAGGATATTAAGGACATAAGTCCTACTTTGTGTATGCATCAGATGCATTTAGAGGATGAACCACCTGATTATAGCTTAGATAAAGCAATTGACCTTTTCGGAACCTGATGGTCTAGAAATTAGAAATATTGTGATTAGTCTATTTAGAGACACCCAAAATTCTAAGTTTGGGGGTGGAATTGGAATATATGCCTCTACCATTTCACAAGAGTATCTTTATAAAGCAATTCAGGTTGTTAAAACCCATCCTCTGGTTGATGTGGTTTATCCAGGATATGATACCCAAATTGATTTTGTTTTCCCACCAAATATTTTTCTTCCAAATGAGGGAACGTATGAGTTTCAGATGTGTCAATTATTAAGTTTTGAGATTGAGCCTAAGTACTTTAGGAAAATTAGTATCGACACATTTTCGTATGATTGACCGCCGGTTTCATCATGGTCAATTTTGTGAGTCAAAACTGATTGACTTTGAGGATCTGCATTATTCAGGTTACTATTATGCGCTTCTAAGTTTTTACTTGAGTTTTTCCAGACTCTAATACCTGAACCGGATCTTAGTTTTGAGGAAATGCAGACCATGAAAATATTTTATCTCGACCCAGTTATAGAACCTGAACCTGAACCACAACTAAATGTAGTTGTCTTAAACAGGAAACTAGGAAAGGGTGTGCTATATTTATTCTTGGTTTGTTGCGTTTCCTTTGTCCTGTGATAACACTTTTTGATGCGGACGACCCACAATTGTTCCGCTATTTCTATATGATTCGAGGTGATTAATTCTTTCTTAGTCCTGGTGAAGACTTTAAACTTAGCACTTCTTTGGAGGTAACCCAATATTCATGTGACACGGTAATATCTTTCCTTAACTCTTTTACTTCAAATGGTAACAATTTCTCCTTGTTCATGCTTTTAATTTTATCTTTAGAACATTGAGGACAATGTTAGATTTAAGTTTGGGGGTGGGGTAGAAACTTTTGTTACCTTTTTGTTACAATAAATAAACTCCATAGCCTATAAATTTATGTTTATTAAGGATGGCACTAACCAATCTAAGTGGATGGAAGCATTTTGGTTGTAGGAGTTGAGGAACCAATCTGATTAGATGGAAACATCTAAAAAGTCTATTCATAAAAGCACAGAGCTCATGTGTTAGAAATAACATGGTAGTTTCGCCATATCTCGTTGAATCCTTTTCACTTCTATTTTTATTTTGTTTTCTTTAAAATATGTTTCTCTAAGTGATTAGGTGGGGCTCACGATTCAAGTTGTGACCACTGCTAGGGTGAAATAGAGTGATTGAGATACAAAAAAAAAAAAAAAAAAGTGAGACCAGACCATCAGACCAACCGGAATAAATTCAATAAAGTCGACCACTGGAACCCTTGTATATGCCAGTTGAGTTGACCTAGAGTTAGGATGGTCGACCACCGGTTCCCTTGTATATGCCAATGTGTTGATATTAGTCAGACTAGTATATCAGTCCATTAGGATAGGTTCATTTTGGCGGAGGCCTTCAGACAGATATGGGAAACACCATTCACTTAGTAAACATCAAAACCATCTATGTTTTCTCTATTTCCATCTTCTTGATCTATCCATGTGATTAGTTTTGACTACGAATATTGATGTCCATAGTGCGACTATCTCGAGTAGAGCTCGTGACTTATATATGAATTTTAGTATGCTTGAGTGCAAACTCGTGTACGAGAAATTGGAATTTCGCATCAGGGTACTTCCTCTTGTAGTCAATAAGTATGCCAACCAAGGAGATTCTTTAGTGCCTTCCAAGGTTCTGTGTAGATAGCTAGGGTCTGGATAATAAAGGTTTTGTGGGTATATCTATAGTAAGCCCTCCCGAGAATATAACTCGGCCACTAGGTGATAGGTGTCTAAAACACCTAATTTACTATCTAGTAGTTACGCTTTCTTTGCTATTTTTCTTGTGAATTATGTACTTTACGCGTGTTTTTGAGTTATTAGGTACTCTGGAGTCGCATGGAGGAAAAGAAGAAGAAATCACTCAATTTGAGTAAAAAGGGCGGACACTATCTGGAGCTGAGCCACGGTTCAGGGGCACCTCTATGTGGAAGAACACTAAAGACAGGCCAGCTGAGGATTAAGGGGATGCAAATTTGGGTAGCCCTTAGCCAGAAAATGTGTGTGATGTTAGCACCCAATAATTGGGGTGGTTCCTATCTCTGGGGTGTAGTCCTCCAACCCTAATGCCGATACCCTAAAGGATTCTGCCTCTCATCAATTCATTCACCTGAAGCGAAAAATAGTGCTGCTGTTGTTGAGACAACGAGAAGAAAAGTAAATCGATGTTGTTGTGATTGAGGAATTGTTGTTGCCGATTGATAGAAGAAGAGTTGCTGCTCGATCCAAGGAGGGATTTGAGGTTGTTCTTGACCGAGAAATCATCGAGAAGAAATCAGTTCTTTCCCCATTTTTGCAGCAGCTGTGTAAGAAGAGGTAGGGGTGATTTGATTGAAGAAATGAAGGTGATTCAAAAGGGTTTGTGTGTGTTGCTGCTATTGAATCTGAAATTGATGAAGATGAATCCAGAAATAGAGAAGGAACGAGAGCTCGAGTTTGATTCAGAGTTGGGGTCTCCGCGGATTTTTTTGCTGCTCTCGATTGCAGCCAATGGAGGAGAAATTGCAGCTCTATAATAAGCAATACTGATGAATTTTGAGTTGGGTTTCTCCTGAGTGATTCATGGTGGTTCTGATGGGTTCTTGAGCTTGAAATGAAATGGAAGGCTGTGATGCAGCTAAGTTAAGGGGTTGTTTGCTGGTGGTGGTATGTACTTGTATGGCTGGATTTAATCTGTGTTGGCAGAGAAGATGGTGATGGAAACAACTATGGAGTTCAAGCTTATGGAAAAGCTACAGAAAATGCAAGTAATGAGCAGCTGGATTTAACTTCAGTGGATTTGAATTTAGGTTTGGAGGTGTAGAGATTTGATGGGAGATTGAAGCCAGTGAAGAAGTGGAGTTGCAGTCAGGTGGTGCAAACTGGTTATTGATGTGACTTATACGGAGAATGCTTGGTGCTTGTTCAGTGACTGAGGTTTAGATGAATGTTAGTTGCAGGGGAGATTGAGTTGTGTGCTATCAGGCCTGAATTGACAGAAATAGGTGTTGGTCTGAGTCGTTGGTGATGTTTCTCTGGGTTATGTTCATAGGGTTAGCACTTGGAGAAGGTGGTTCTGGGAAGTCTGAGAAATGGAGATGGAAGTATTGGTTTTGGTGGACAGGTTCATTGCAGGATGAGCTGGTGCTGGCCTGGGATTGTGATGGTGTTGAATTACAGGGAGTGGAGTTACAGATGAATTTATATGGTCGAGCCACAGTTGTATGAGCTACAAGTAAGAAGTTGCAGAGTGGTTAGGTTTTGATGGAGTTAGTGATGGTCTGGTTGCGGTTGAGTTGTTGAGGGTGGCACTGCAATGTGGAAGATGTTAGTCCAGGGGAATGGATCTTTGTTGCTGAACCTGATATGAAGCTGAGGTAGGCGCTGGTGAGCTAACAAAAGGAAGCTCAGCTATGATGCTGTTGAATTCATGGAGAAGCTGCTGATAAATGCAATGCAGAGCTGAGGAGGAGCACCAGCTGGTTATGTTGTAGTGAAGGCATGATGCTCTCGGTGTTGCAGTCAAGAAAGGCTGAGTCGATGCAGATGGAGTGCAGGTTAGATGGCTTGTCTGAGGTAAAATTGGCACTGCGGTGAAATGGGACTGAGCTTAAGGTAATGGGTCTTTGATGGAGCTGAAATGCAGTGTTGTGACACAATGGCTCAAGGGTCTGATGGCTGGGTATGCGGAGCTAGTGATGCAACAGAAATGGCAGAGGAAGACACGGCAAAGGCAGTGGAGTTTGAGGCTACAGGGTGGTGTCAGAAGCTGGAAATGCTTGTGCAGTGGACAGGTTTGTGGTGCAAACTGTAGATGTGTAATGGAGCAGCTGAGAATGGGGTTAGCAGTGTAGCAGGGCATTGCAGGTTGCTGTTTTTTGATGGTACACTTCAGAGAGTCGGTGGTGTGATAAGCTGTTGAAGCTGAATTGCAGAAAAGAACAGTGAATGTAAAGGGTATGATGCAAACATTGCGGGTGCAAGTGCAAGTGCAGCTCGGTAGAGTATATATTGCGAGAAATAGAATCGGTTTGTAGGTGGAGTATAACAGTCTTTGGTCTTTGTTTCATGACGACTGAAATGCAATGATGCCGGGATGTTAAGATGGAATGGTGTGAGTGACACGGGGAATTGTGAGGCGAATGGTAGATGGTCATGCGTTGAGTCAAGAGTTGGTGGAGAAAGTTGGAGCTGCAAGATGGTACTGGGAAGGAGTGAAGCACAATGATTGTGCAACACAACATAAAACCTGTGCAAGACTGCAAATGGCCTAGGCCAAGGTGACTCGGAGTCCGACTCGTTCTCGACTCGGCCCTACTCGGACTTTGACTCGGTCGACTCCGAGTTGACCCGGCCGAGTTGGATCGTTGGCCGATTTGACCCGTTGACCGGTGACCGGGCTGACTTTGCCGGTCACCTGAGATGTCTGTCGGCGACTTTTCCGGCCAAGATCCGACCAAAATATCATTTTTTCGGCGACGTCTTTTGAGACATATTTTCTACATGGGTTTTCTCACACATGGGCTTGGTGGACTTCTATCTTTTGGACCATTGGGGCTTGACCTAATTTTGGAACAAGAAGAGCTATAAAGGAGAAAGTTTCTACAAATTTGAAAAAATCTTTTTTTATCTTTTATCTTATATCTTTTTATTATTCTTTTTGCCTCTACTTTGTTCTAGGGTTTACACCATGAAGTCTTTTCTCTTTCTTCTTGTTATGAACTCCATGAATATGAGCTAGAGTTTTATTATTGGTTATGGAATAAGTTGAATTTCCAAACATGAGTTTTTGTGCAATAAATTAGTTTTCTCTCATATTATCGTTTATGATTCACCATGAATATTGTTACATGAGTTGAATGTTATTTAGTCGAGTCGCGAATCGATTGAGTTTCTTTTCATCTCTCTTTCTAGATTTGGATTTATTATACGCAAAAGTGATAGATTCCTGATTACAAGTAGCATAATTGTGATTATTGCTTGTAGTGATACATCCTAGTAGTCACATGTGAATCATAACCTTTGTTAAATCGGATTAGTGCGCTTTCCACGTTCGATTGCTTTGATTGGCCTGATTTCATAGAACCTAATGCATCTAGGGAATTAAACTTGATTAGTGCTTTTACACGTTAGGTTGTTCCTGTAGGTAGAATTCATATTCGCATCTTTTAATGTGTTTGTTGATGACATGAGGAGATTTGCGGGGATATACTTGCGATCAAGGTATTCTAGGGCCTATGATAAAAGTTGAGATTAAAATATCAATTCTAGTTATTGTGTTGAAAACATGTTTGTGATTGAAGACGAAATCCATGACCAATACCTTCTTATCCTTGATTTGATTTGTTTGCTTATTTCTTTATTTGCTTTTATTTAGTTTATTATATAAAAATCACAAAACTACCGGTGTTATTTATAGGGAACCGAAACAATTTGACAACCTAAACCTCTCTGTGGGATCGATCCTTTCTTGCCCTTGCTTCATTATATATTTTGACTAGTAAGAAAGTGTAAATTTATTTTTGACGCTTACGACAGCGATCACTAGGGCCACCTAGGGGTTTAAAGGCTTATTGCGTACGCTAAATGCAATCGACGATGCTGCATGACGATTAGTTAGGATTTTATTTTTGTTTTATTTTTGCTCGAGGACTAGCAAATAATAAGTTTGGGGGGTATTTGATAGACACATTTTTGTGTCTAATTTGACTCGATTTTATATATTTATAGTGCTCATTTTTGTACTTATTATGGTGTTTTATGCGTGTGTAGGTATTTTTGTCCAATAAACATTTTTGGAAAAATCGGCTCGAAAAGTTGGTAAAAGCGCCCGGAGGACACCTGGACTCTCGCTATGGATAAGGGATACCCCAAATTACTAAGGGGCACCTTCAGGTCACCCCCAAGACAGCTACTATTCGCGCCCTACTCTGGATAGGTGGCGATTCTTTTCTTCTTCACGGAATTGGACGGAATTTGGCGGGGAAAACTGAATTCAAATTCAGTTTTGCGACTAGATTTGCAGGCGAAATTTTGCTGAAGCTTTAGCCGGATTTAATGGCTGCTTTGGATTGGATACACCCTGTTATGACTAAACAGGGCTATTGGGTCCAATAGAATCGAAGAAATAGGGGTCCACATCGATTTGGATTAAAACAGAGGAGGTGCAAGTTTATCAAGTTCTGTTGACGACTCGGGAAAGTTTTGGACGGATTATTCTCGTGGTATGGATTAGTATAACCCTGTATCGTCTAAACAGGGAAGGTATGTGACTTGGAAAGGAAGATTTTTGGCTGGACTGGAGCTAAACAGAGAAGCAACTATTCTCGGGATTTGCCGGTGTATAATTGGGAGTCTACGGTCATAGTTGGAAGTTCAATCTGCACGGGACTTATTCTATCCTGTTGGGAGTGTTGACAACTCAGAGAAGCCGCATAAAGAAGACTTGGCAGAGAAGAAAATCCCGAGTATTACTGCCGAAGAAAAGAGTTATTTTTGGAGATTGACTTGCTTTTTACGGGACCTGTGGGCTATATATAGGTTGTTTGGAGTCACAAAAAGAAAAACGTACACTTTGGGGAGGTTAAGGAGCATTGCAAAGAAAAAACACGAAGTTGCAGAGAACATACAGGCGAGGAAGAAGAAGAACCATAAAACAGCAGGTTAAGAAGGTCGCAGAATCCGTGACCTATTCTTTCAAATTCAAAGCCTTTGTAACAATTTTTCCAACAACTATATTGAGTTCGCAACATTCTGCAACAGTTTCTAGAATAAAGGAGTTCTAACAATTATATACATTAAAACTCGCCGCTTTATTAGTTTTCTCTTATTTTTCACACTTTTGAGCTGAGAACACCTATTTTGAGCACGTGAATAATATGAGGAGCTAAACCCCTTAGCCGAGGCGACGGAGGAAGCCATTGTTCCATGAAAAGTGGTATATTTTTATTTTAATTATTTTTTTGCAATTTCTTTTATGATTATTTGCATGGAACTAATATTGGAAAATTGATTTTTATTGAATGATTGTGATTCGTTTTAATGGAGCATGCTTAGTTTAAGACTTTTGATGTTTCATGCTTGATGTATACAATTGTTACTTCGGAAATCTACTAGAGGCAATAAATTAGAATCACTTCAAACGCAAAGAATTGCATGAATATTGATTAGATTGAATCACTTAATTGGTCAATGGTGGAATCCTGGGTCTCGGTGCTTTTTAAAATCTTGATACAACCTTCTTTGAGTTTTCTAGTTTTATTTGAATCTAAAAATCATCATTTACAAGTCTGAGTAACGACATCTTTCTTACCACTTTACAAACAACTTCAAAATCACATCACCATTCATGCCATGTAGTGTTGTGCTCATCCTTCAGTCCCTCTGTTGTCATATCCGACGATTTGTTTTTATTTTTAACGGGAGTAGCCTCCTTAAATTGCACTGCTGGTATGTTTTTTTCCCTATTGTTCTCCATCAGGATCTCTATTATCTTTGTTCTATTGTAGCTGCATGAACAATTGAACAATTGAACTGTTATAGAGGAAAAAAGAATAACACAAATCGCAGAGACAAAAAATGGTACCTTGTAGAATCTATATACCTAACATATGGTTTAATTGCTGCTGAATGAGATGTTTATATAGGTTTTTTTAGGGTTTATATTATTAAAAATATACCTATTATATTTGTAGCTATCTTAAATATATAACTATTATATCTGTAGTTATCTTAAATATATACTTATCATATTTAAATGCATACTTATCATATTAAAATCCATATAATAGCAAATATATTGATTAGCTGATCTGTTGTGTTTGGCAGTGTAAATTTGAACAACCATGCTTGTCTTTCCTAAGAAAAGAAATATCTCAGATTATGACCTTGTTAAGCAGTTTTCTGGTGTTATATTATAAGTTTGTGATTGACAATAGTGTTTTATAAAATAGAAATCTCCGAAAGCCTTAAATAAACTGAGCTAATTTGTTATTTATACCCAAAATATTAAACAAAATCAAAAATTAAAATCCATTGACAAACCATAACCTTAAAATAACCATAAACAATGTTCAGGAAGTAAATCAGATGAAGTAACTAATTCAAGAGATTTTGAAATATCTCTTCAAACACAATATTTTGTGTATACCCGTCTGGTTCGTTCCCATTGTTCTTGATCAATATTTTTAAGCCTTGTCTTCTAGTGGTTCTTGAAATGGCTACATAAAGTTGGCCATGTGAGAAAACAGGTTCTTCCAAGTAAACTCCCACATTTGGTAGGCTTTGCCCCTGACTTTTATTTATTGTCATGGCATAGCAAATCCTTACTGGAAATTGCCTCCTATGTAAAATAAATGGTAAACTTGTCTTAGGTGTAGTCATAAGTATTCGTGGTATGAAAACTCTATTTCCACTACCTAGACCTGTGAGTATTTCAGCTTCTATCACTGTATCTCCTAACTGGGTCACAATTAACCTTGTTCCATTGCATAGTCCATCCGCGTTGCTAAGATTCCGCAGAAGCATAATTAGTACTCCAACCTTTAGAGTTAACCTGTGGCTTGCCATTCCAGATTCCTCATGATTGTTGAGGAATTCTTTATCGTAGAAAACAACACTTGAGTGATATTCTGATGATTCTGGTCCAATTGAATCCGCACTTAAATACGTACGCTCTTCTCCTGGCATACATGATACAATATGTGAATAATGATATATATCAAGTGCAGATAGAACAGTAGATTGATCTAATGAGTTAAATAGTAACATTCTTTACCTGGCACAGATGATAAGACATGCGAATTTATCTTGTGAACACATTCATTCGTGGGAGCCAGTATACTCCGTTCAACAAGGTACTCCTTATCAAGCATTTTTTTCAAAAGTCTGGATACATGGTGTCTACCATTGTCTGAATGTGATTTTCTTTACAGTCAATCAGTAAATCTGATGGTATCTTCATCCAATCTTTGTCTTGGATTCATCCAAGTCGATTGCACCGTGCTTTACCATTTCCAACATCAAGAATCCATTTTGCGAACTCCTCTATTTCATCCTTTTTTTCCTGGGATGTATCTCCGGTGGATAGTCTCATATTCTCTGTAAGTTCGAAAACAGTGAAGTATTTCCAAAATTTTGATTTGCTTATAGAAGCATTTACTATGTCTTCTCTTGTTCCTTCCTCAATAACTGGTAGAATTTGTCGGAAATCACCCCCTAACACCGGTGTTTTTTCCCGAATAATAACTTCTTACCGTTATTCGCTTCCATCATTAAATCAGCAAGAGCTCTTTGAACTTCTTCAAGTGCATCATGTGTATCATTGGTGCTTCATCCCATATAATCAAATATACTTTGCACAATAACTCAGCAAGATCCATTTTTTTAAATAATGTGTCATTCAGCTTCAATGGAATCTTGAACCTTGAATGAGCTGTACGACCACCTGACAATAGCAATGATGCTATTCCAGAAGAAGCTACGGCTAGAAAAATTTTACCCTATGACCGAAGTGAAGAAATAAGGGTTCTCCAGAGGTATGTCTTACCTGTTCCACCACTTCCATAGAAAAAAAAAGACAACCATCATTCATCAACTGATTTTGATGTCTCGTCAAACGCTAATGCCTGTTTTGTGTTTAATACCTTCTGCAATTCCTTTGCCTCTGTCAGTAGAGTATCTCTGTCATAGTTCAGCTCTTCATGAATAAGGGTGTTTTTAGGAACGCCTAATTCAGACATGTCTGGGTATGGAATATCCAAAAACTCATCCTCCCTTAAAGTTCGATTATGTTTCCAGAAAATCTTCTCAATTTCTTGCAATGTATAGTTTTGCAAGACTTCATCCTTTAGGGTTCGCGCTGATTCCCCATAAAGCTTTATTTGTTCATACCTGATGTCTTCTGCTAAAACATCCCAATTATCATGCCATAGTTTTTTGGGTTCTGTTACTTTGCAGTTCAGCAAGATTATAACAAACAATTCACCTCTTGCATGTATGTGTTTCTGCTACTTCCCGAATGGCTCGGTGCCATTCACCGTCATCTTCTAATAATCCTAGTGCCAAACACGCGGCTTTGAATGAAAGATGAATCGTCCCACCCACTGTTTTAATATCATTATAGCTTTGGCATCCCCTTTGCACATTCAATAAAATACGCAGGTAGTATTTCTCACATGCAGTTGGATGCACATAGTAGATACGCCCAATCTTGAATCCCCTTTGCCTTACTTTCCATATTTTTTTACCTTGGTCCCATCTCCAATGCCTAGGAAACTCTGCATATGTCCATTTTCTTGCATCTTCATGGTCTCTATTAGCTTGCATCCATTGAATGAACTTTGATGCATCCGGATCTGCCTTGTCTAGATCATCTCTCAAATTATCGGTATCATTGTGGTATACTAACTGTTCCCCTTCGAGATGTAATGGCAACCTCTTTACGCTTAGATTGCGATAATGAATTTCAAAACCAAGTGTCTTCCATATACATTCGCATCCTGATAGGTATCGACCTTCGAGATATGTATTGACCTCATCCTTACTTGTGTTTTGTATTTCTTCAACAACACCATGGTTGCTTGATTTTTTGTTATTTTCTGGAAATACTGCAACAATAGCAGTTATCATGTCTTTCCCTTTGTGGATGTACTTGAACAAATATTTGATAGTCATACCCCTACAGTTGCAGATCTTGACATTTATGTGTGCATCATATCTCATTATCAAGGCTAGATTGTAGGGCACAACCCATTTATTATCTAATTTGATTCCATCTTTTTCAAATTCCACACCCGTCTGACGTCTCTTATAAATTACAAATCCCGTATCATCAACATATGTTTTCTTGCTATATTTCTTTGGGAATTTTTTCGTACATTTTTTCTGGCGCATACATGGAGAGTCAGGTTTTGCATGTCCACATGGACCATGGAGCATAGACTGGCAGACTGCATTGTATCCATCCTTATTTTCCTTTGGGTCTGGAATCTCCGCGGATATAATTGAATCAATATGTGCTGCGGATCTTGGCTTATCCTTTGGCTGAAGCCACAACAATATGTGTGCATGAGGCAATCCGCGTTTTTGAAATTCAACAGTATAAAGAGCTACAATTTTAAAAAACAATGTTAGTATGTCTTCAATCATATGTAGCTAATATCATGTATTTATCTTTCCTTGGTTTTCAAATTGGTGATTAATAGTTTTGAAATATACCTCCTTGCACTTCTCTGAAATGCCTGCTTCCAATCAAATCCGACATTAACTGTTTGAGTTTGATATGAAACACGCGACTGATTATGTCTGGTCTTTCACTTGGCTTCGCAATTTAAATGCCATTTTGGATTACATGTGAATGTAATAAATAAGTCGGGGGACCCAACTCTCTGGACAGGGCTATAGCATCTTGGTAATGCTGAATCATATATCTTGGTCCACGGGTGAAAGACGATGGTAAGATTACTCGACCTGTGCTCCCTGGTTTGGTGTCTCCAGCCCTTATCGCTTCTTTTATGCCGTTATATAAATCACAACGTATTTCCTTCTGATGGCCTTTAACCCACTGCAATCTGCTTTGCTCAATTGTAGCATAAGCATCAACTACATACTTTTTGGAATAGTCGCCCCCCCCCGAAGGGTCGACCTTCCACCTGCTCTTTGTTGTATTCTCAATGCATAGTAATCCCTCATAGTTATGTTTTTCTCTTCTTTTCATTACCTATTTCATCATTTATTTCGTTGTCGCGCACAACTTTAATTTGCTTATCATACGGAATATCAATATGAAAACCATCTTCACCATAAGGAAATAACAGTGGATACTGCAATGCCATATAACTTGGATGCAAATCGGATATATATATTAGTAAACCATTTTTTAGCTGAATGACTATGTCCCTTTTTCCATCTGAATCAGGACCATCAACTACAATTCCAGCAATTTCAGATGTAGTTGGAAGATTGTATTGCCTTGCATCCTTTTTTGTGTACCAATAAAACGTAGTTCAATATTGCTTAGTTCATCTTTTTTGTACCTGTCCCTCCACGTCCTGAATTTCTGGCTTAGCCAGTTGTGTGTGTCCAGCATTGTAACTAAACCAGCAACAATGTTCTCATCCAATTCCCTTGTGCTTTTCTTTCCATATTCGTCCATGGCTGTCATTTCAGAATCAGCTTTTGAATTTTCATTCTGTTTTTCACCCTTTTTTCCTGGAAATAGCATTCATCCTATTTCTGACTTCATTTTCTGTGTCTATAATGTACAGCTGTAAAAACGCAGGTTGTCTACCATTTTGAGGCAGAAAAGATCCCATGAAGTGATGATTAAGCCCATACATTGTAAATACCCACGGTCCTGAACCATTGTTCTGGCATTTTTTCACTTTGGCACCTTGGGAGGTAAATGCAAACATTGAATTGTATGCCCTAATGTTAATTCTGAAATTTGCTGCCTTTGGCCCACCACCAACATATTGCAATAGATTGTTTAGAAATTTTGGGGCCTCTTTTAACAGTGGTAATTTGACTGCTCTTTTACCACAACAAATGGAAAATTCTGTCGGCTTATTCTTTTGATTTTTGTTGACCCTCTCCTCATCCCACATCATTGCTTGACAATGAGGGAATATTGCAGTTGGCCCTCTAATATTATGCTTTGCCAACACCATCACTAATTAACATTGACAATCAGTCAGGAATAAGCTTTTAAGAATACAGGTATTAGACATGCACTGAATGTATTTTTTAGATTCAATAGAATACACTTACATGTATGAGGGAATTCTTCGTCTGATTCATAATCCCCAGGCTGGTTTTCACTATTGTCACCTTCTTTTCCACCTAATGACTCAATGATTTATCAATTAATTCTTTTGAATTATACATTAATGACAACATACATTCACGTTAATATGCCTAGTGAAGACATGTTACCATCCATGTAACTGGCGGCGAATGTTTTTGCTTGTTTCCTAGGTCTTTCAGATATGTCCTGGAATGATACTGGTATGCAATTGTATGTGTTAGTAAGCAGATCAAAACTTGATGTTTTTAAAATTATATATGAACCTAAATCATGGATGTTTATACCTTTTCTCTTTTTTTTAGAACCTTTTTTCTTGTTTTTACTCCGTAATCCTTTTAGCAACTTTTTCTTGTGTGTCCTGCATCTTTGTTCCATGGTTTTATTTGCAGTTTCCTTTTCAGTTTTGTTTGCAGTCTGATTATTATGTTGTAACCTGTTAGACCTGAAATGGAGATAGAATGGCTTGGTGAGTAGAATAGAAAGCCGTAAGCTCCTGGCAAGTTTATGGTTTCTAGAGTGCAGTATTGATCTCTCGATTGGAAGCACATCATCAGTTGTCTGAAGCCTGAACGATCTCATCCACACATAGAATGTTTTCTTCAGTAAAAGATAAAGCCTTCTACTCCTGGCGAGTTGTTTTTCTTTTTTTGTATCATCGTTAATGATGATTTGTTTTGTAGAGAAGAAACCCTAGGTTTGTTCCTAATATTTTTTTTTTTTTATATGTCACCGGGATGATAAATATAAAACTTTATTTTTTTAGGCAAAAAACGCCTTGTTTTTCTCTTCTTGGAGGAAAAGTGGAATGGAGCAATTCTAAGGGTGGTGAGGGTCACCGTTGAACGTGAGGCCTTATATGAGTTAGGATTTTAAAGGAGTTAGATTACTCGCTTATTTTTATCTTTTGTTAATGGTTAGGATGTTTATATATTATCGAAGTGAAGTTCAATTAGCATTAATCTATTGTTAACTGTGGCCCATTTATTGTAAACACGATTACATGTTTCTCTCTCATGGGTTTGGAACGGGCTGATGTCATTATCAGTAACACTATTTGTTGTATGCCTAATGCCTCCTTGAATTGGGGTGAGCATTTGACCCGTAATCCATGGATTTAACCTCACGAGCATCTAGTCCAATTAATTGGATAATCCAATGGATTTGTTTTAGTTAAAATTTATGATGAAGAAATAAGCCAACATAGAGACTTCTTATTGAAACTAAACATTATATCATTGTCATAAAAGGGTATGAGGTTTGTCTCCATGATAGACGATTGGGAAAGTTACGGGACTTTTAAGTGGGTCGGTGTGGTGAACGAAATATGGGTGGGTGGGTGCGAATCCGTCGTCTAAATCCTAATTTTATCAAACACTTCTCTCTCTTTCACTCTTTCGCCTCAGTAGGAATCAGAGAAAAAAATCACTATTCTTCAGTATCCAAATTAGGGTTATTTCTTTATTTTGATTGATTATTCGTTGGTGATAGTAATTAGGTGAGATCTGAATCATGAATAGGGTGAATGAGTTAGAAGCAATGAATCAAAAATTGGAGGCAAGAAAAGTGGTGATGGGATGTTGTGCGTTTTTTATATTTTTGGGTATTGTTAATTGATTTACATCTCAGAATTTGTCAAATTGTTGGTTCATCGGTTCCTAAATTTGATGGTAATTTTTTGGCTTACTTGATTCGGAAGAATTCCACATGATGTGAGGTATGATTTTGCATTGGATAGTAATTTTGTTGAATTGTATGTGGTCCTCCAATGCATGTAGTTCAACTAGCCCTGGAAGGAAGAATACAACTGCCAGGTTGACTGTAAAAGAAGAAATATACTCCCTCATTTCCTAAATAATAGGCTGGTTTCTATAAATATATATGTTTCAAAAAAATAGGTTGGTTTCCTAATTGGGAAAGTCAAATGTTACTTTAGTTTTCTGGGACCACTTTTCTTTTAACTTCTTTTGATGACAAGTGTCATGTGACCATTTCACTTTACTTCTTTTGCTGACAATTGTCATGGGACCATTTCACTTTATTTCTTTTATTGACAAGTGTCATGAGGACCACTTTCAATGATTAGTTCTCTTAATTTCCTTAATTTTCTCTAAAAACAAAACTAGCCTATTAATTAGGAACGGAGGGAGTAATAAAAGAAATAATTCTGCTAAAATTGAGGTATTGGAGCTGGATCTTAGTTCCATGGCTTTAATGAGAAAGTTTGTCTCATAATTCAAGTCTTTGGATCTTCCACTCATCCACGCTGAACATCTCATAATTATGTGAGTATCTGATAAATCAAGAAGTTTATTTTCATTATCCTTTCGACGTTTCTACTTTCTTATGGTGCTATTTTTGTACATGAGATGCAATGAGTGACTTCTTTCCTAGAACTGAAACAAATTTGATTTTGGTTATGATTCAACTCTCTCTCAAGTATGTCAAGTATTGGAGAAGTGGGATCTCTATATTGATGAAGCTAATTTGTGGATCATCAAGTACGTCTACCACGTCCGGAAGATCGGACATGAAGTAAAGCTTAGAAGTATAGTATTTAAGCCTTGCGATTATTAAATTTCCCCGCTTTGTTTATTATTTTGAAGATTCTTTAATGTTAGGTATAGTTGTGATTCCTTTACATGTTAGAGATATATGATTCGATTTAGAATGGAAGACATACCGAAAATTACGTGAATTTGTGTACATGTTAACAATATTGAAAATAAAAAGATCAGTATATACGTTCATGTTTTCCAAATGGATAAGACCAGTATATCGAAGTTCGTTGAATTGTAAATATACGTATTAACACTTCCACTAATTAAGCACCTCTAACAATTTAACTTACAAGTGTGGTTTGCATAAACAATTTGTTCTACAATTGTCATAGCGTACAAAAAGGTTGGTTCGCCTAAAGCTGTCAGGGAATTTGGAATCTGTGGTCATAGCCTTACTAGCAAGTTGATGGGATTTTAATCCTTATAGGTCTTCCTAACAATAATCTTTGTTGTACAGTTACTGTTGAAGTTGTTATTGTTACAACCACCAGTGTTATTGGAGGAGCTGCTATCGATGCGTTTTTGGAACCCTTCCATCTGTTTTGTATTCTCAAGTATTTTTGAGTTAATGATGTTAACTCAAATTAACATGACTTCTTAATGTTAATTGAAAATTTGTAAAAACGCCATAGGCCTTGCTGTTTTTGTGAGTTTGTTATAGATTATAAAGTAAAATCCTTTACTAGATTAGCCATTTTTTTTACCTATGTTGCATTACTTTGATTCCTGAATTAGGAAAGGTTTATCTCTAAGATTCTATAATTTTATCATGTTCACCATATGATTGCATACTAACTCCAGTGAATATCTCTAAGATTCTATGGCAAGTTGCTGCTAGATGTTTCATAATAAGTAGTTCTTTTAAAAAGTTTCCTCTCTAATCTCGAAATTCAATAATAGGCTCTGTAACATTTTTATTGATATAAAGCTATGAACTAAAAATTAGCGTTCAAAAGTAGAACAAGTAATAATGGGGCCTGTAAAAACTCAACCATGAAGATTCTACCATCTAATTTTGTTAATTTTTGGCCCCGTTAGTATCATTGGTAACTTTATTGATTTTGACTACCTAATTTTCTTTTTTGGATGAAACAACAAAAGGATGAAATATGAGGCTATATGAATGAAGACACTATGGTTCTAATAATTTTTCATATGCGCCACGACAATGTTACCTCTCAGGCCCTTTTTCTGCCAGATCAAGATGCATTATCTCATATACTTATCTTTGTATGATGTAGTTTATGATTATGTCATTTATGTAGAAACAAACTCTGATGATGATGAGTTCACAAGTGATGAATGTGCTTCCCTAACGATACTGTGTATGATAACGTCTATTAATTGGGTTTTTTGCACTTCGTAGATCATGTAAGTTTTGCACTAAATTACGACGATTAGGGTCACAGGGGGTTAATCACAAATGGAGGTATATATGCAGTATTAATTATTGAGATTCGCAATATCAAAAAAATTGTTGAAATTTTGTGTTTGTTTTTCTGATTAAGTTGCATTTGAACTTGAAGTGCTAGCTTCTCTAAAGACTCCGATCTTCTCAAAACATGGGCGTGGAAGATCTAGTGTCATGTAACCTGCTTCAGCAAATCCTCGAAATGAGATTGGTAGCTCCATAACCCCTCTCATATCATTTTGTTTGTTAAGCGTTATTTCCTTCTGTATGTAGTTTGAAAATTCAGTGATTAAGTAAGTTTTCTTTTAGTACTGCAACTTAGTATGGTTGTAACTAATCAAGTAAAAACTATTGATGAGAGCGTATCAGAGGCCTAAACTCAGTAGACATAAATATAGTTCTTCCTGTTTCAGATCATGTGTGCTATATGGTGATGCTCGATGATAACATATGCAACTTTAAAAAGATTAGTTGTTCCAGTTATATGCATTATTATAAATATAACACATATTATATGCACTGTAGAAAGAAGATAATTTACTCTTTTCACCTTTTCTTTTTTTGTTTTTAATTGGATTGTCTTTCTACCTCTGTGATTCCTTTTCCTCTCTTCATAAAAATGATATACCTACGCTTTCTTCTTTGGTTCGTACTTGATATTTGTTTTGTTTTTGTATGTGGAGAGATACTAATTTGAACAATGGGTGTTTCATCAAACAAAACTTGGTACATATTTTTCATTTTGCATTTTTTAAGTCTTCATCAGCATCGACCTCTTATTATTTCATTTAAGCTCATCCTTTATCCACTTTTATCTTTAATTATACAATCCTTTATCCATTTTTATCTTTAATTATACAATTATCTTGTATACAATCCTTCGCTTCGTAATATACAATATTTAGGTAGAAGGGGGGCACATGGGCATGTTCCGTATGTCATTTAGAGAGTCTTGACCTTAGGTGTACATATTGTCATTTGTTATAGGAAAATTTGGTGCATTTTACTTATTATTGCTGACATTTCTCATTTTTTTGTTTATTCCGTATTTTTTTGTTCATGCCCAGGAATATGATGTATCTATTAGTTTCCCAGTTGATGAAAAAGGCCAATCAGTTGTTCTTTAAAGAGATGCATCGTGTTTTTTCATAAGAACTGTTAACTAGCTAATTTCTGATCAAAGAATTGTAGCCTGGACATTAATGTAGATTGTTCACTCTCCTCCAGACTTCTACCTGAAGGTAAATTTATTTGATTCATTATTTTAATAGCTCTTATCCCTGAAAGATCAAGCACTGGATCTCACTAATGTTAACTTGGCAACGCTCAATTATCTGAGGGTTTATCATGCATCACTTATTTAGTTGCATTGAGCATTGAGTATCATAAATGATGATTTCCATTTAAAAAATAAAAAAATTAAGGGATTACACTAAGTATAATATCATTTACCTATGTTTTCTACATAATGGAGAATATTAGGCTAACTACAGAAATAATCTCATGAGAAGCTTGGCCAAACTTTTTATAGAACTTGAGGAGTCTTTTCTAGCTGAGCATCAGATTTCTCAATTAAATGTGGATATCTTACTTGCTTAACTTTCGTATGGATTAGTTTTTCTTTCAGAAGACTTCATTAGATTAAGGTTGTTCGGTGATCGTCAAATTCTAGAGTATATCTTCTAAAAGTTTCTAGGATTCTACAGAGAGAGACCTAGCTGGAGCTAAAGTATCTATAATGAGTGGAAGGCAGAAAATGATAAAATCAGACCTGTTAAGGAGTGGCTTGAAGATTAATGGTTGTTCCAGGTATTTGTTTCCCTTTGAATAACATCCTATGAATCTTTTTCCTTAATTCGTGTTTTAATTATAGATTTTTTAGACTACGAATATAAACTAATTCTGTTTCAGCTTTTCATACAGTGAAGGCTAGATGCCATGGTTGCCAACTTTCTACACATAATTTTCAGGTATACTCTTGGTTCAATTTTGAAGATATAGGATTTTTACTAATAAAAGCATGTAACTTACTGAAAGATTACTTTATTTCTTAGTAGTGCGGGAAGAAAAAATAATCTTTTGGTTTTTCTTTTCTCTTATTTAGAAGAGTTATAACTAATTGAAACTATGCTACAAGAGTGGAGATTGTTAGAAGAGACATGTAAGTCACTCCTTAGCATAGACAATGGTTGACATTGTGCTTAACGTTGGCAAGCCATCTGTTATTTTAAGTTTGTTAATATTGTTGGCAGACAAGTGTGTCTTCTCAATCACATTGTATGTTAGGCAAAATAAGTTGTGGCATTTCCAACCAGCTGAAAAGAGGATGAAGTAAATATAGAATATCCATCCGTAGCTTGGTGGAAAAGAAACCTTCTCGACAATGATAAGTTGGACTTGATAAATTTATTTATGGCATAACAAAGAAAAGCCAAGTCTCTAATTAACAGTCAACTTATAGTTCATCAGGAGACCATGTAATGTAGAATCAGATAGGTAGAGTATAAATAGGTGCTAGCTCGTGGATGATGATCATGTAGTAGTAAATGCATTGAACCGATGGATGTAGTAGTGATACATCCCATCTTTACACATTAAATTGAACTTATCATGCATAACCTCACGAGCTTTTAGTTTTTAATATTTAGCAAAATACTATGTCCGCTATATATGAATATCGTTACAAACCCACAACCAAATATGAAGAGTTTGATTGAGTTGGGTCACCTTAGTCGCGTTTTTGTGACATAGTACATGAATGACATGGTTTAACTATTTTTATGCATACGGAGGGAGCTAATTGACTTGTCTTAATGAAATATTTTGTTATGGTAATCCAACTAAGAAAGAGTGTGAGGGAGCTAATTGACTTGCCTTACGAAATATTTTGTTATGGTAATCCAACTAAGAAAGAGTGTGAAAGTTAACTTGCAAGTTTTTGATCAAACTTAATATTTTTGGGTGCAACTACGTTTTAGTAGATTTGTTAAAGCAATTGTGTGTTCTTCCTTTAGATTTTTGATTTTCACATGTTAAATTTCTTTTAGAACAGTTTCATGGCTCAAAACGTTTATTAATGAATATGAATCGGTGGAACAATGGTACTGCGTTGACATCAACTCAGAAGGTTGTGTGTTCGATTCACACCAGATTCAGTCCTCTATGGTTATTGTTTGCTATTTGCATTGCTAACTTACAATATATGCAAGTACAAATCCTCACTCTAAATTTATACAACTATATGCAAGTACAAATTCGGGGAGGTAAAAATTTCTAGCTAAACGTCTCAACGGCTTGGTTTTTTAGAGGAAAATCGGGCTCCAAACGAAGTTTTTCAATAAGGGTGTGGAGAATTCACTAGGAAGGCAGCTCAATAAATGTGATAGTCATTTGTATACATTTCCGGTTGTAGTTTGTAAACTGTATTTGTTCTCTTTAACCAATACATAAAGGGTTATTATCTGACTATATTGTTGATTTAGATAATGGTAGAAAAAGTCGGCCTGCCTTATGTAGCGCGGCAAAGACGACAGGTAAGAGAGTGGATGACAATGAAAATGTTGTACTGCTCATTGGAGGTGATAATTTGTCGCAGAAAGGATAGTTTAGCATGGAAAAAGACACAATAGTATAGTGCGACAGATTCCCAGAATTGCATTTGAGTGCAATTTACATAGTTTGGATATTGTCAAAACATGAAAATGGAGAGTTTGTCCAATTACCTACCTGTAGAAGTTGTTGAAGATGATATTTTCTCAACTATATATGTACATATGGTGACCTACGGTATTTTAACTGGATGAACAGGATCATTAGTATAATGAAACAAAAGGTAGTCATCACTGATTTAATTATCCGTTACTTCCTAGATTTTGTCTACTGGATAATTTTCATCTATTGTGGCAGTGATTCCCTACTACAGTGAGGATACATTGTATACTAAGTGTGACCTTCGGATGGAGAATGAGGATGGTGTATTCTTCATATATTACTTGCAAAAAAAATTCCCATATTTGAAATATCATCAGATAACTAGGAAGAATTGACAGTGCGACTTATTATGGCTATTGTTTAAATTTTTTGTAGTTGGTATTGTTGTCACTAATGTTGTATCTGCAATTACTTGATTCTACAGATGAGCGGAACAACTTTATGGAAAATATCATTCAACCATAAATCTGAGTTATACTTCATTCCATTGAATTTATTTCGTATTTGTATAATTAATTTTGATATGGAGTTTGGGGATACTATTCAAATGCTTTAATCTTTTTAGTGGCTAAACTATGGATTGGGTTGGTTATTGTTTATAATGTAGGTTGGTGAATAAATGATCAATCACACTGCTAACCCATGAAATTCGAAGGGCTTGGGACCCACAGTTTGTAATATTTTAATAAGTTATATGTAAAGCCAATCCAAATCTATTGGAACCAGTGAAAACTTGATAATTATTGTTGTTGGGGGTAGTAAGACAGGTATCATCTTCTTTTTGTGCTAACATACTTTGCATGGTTGGTTGTGAAACATCCTTAATCTTGTGACCTACCATCTTAAATCTTGTTGAGTATTAGTAATTACATCATAAGTTCTACTAGACTAGGGGTCTATCTTTCTTTTGATGTATACATGCTTAGTATATTTTTTCAAATTTTCCATTCATGTAATTCGATAGTCTAATTAGTTAGTTTACTTTGGAGCCACTGGATACACCATCTTTAAGGATGCAAACAATTGCCTTTAGGAAATGAAAAGAGCTCCGGGATTTCCTGTCAGATGCACATGGAGTAGGCCTTTGATGGGCTTGGCATTTCGCTGCTTTTGACCTCCAATCAGCAGCTATTCAGGTATTCTTCTGTACCTTCAAATATGAAACTTATATATGTAAAGATCATGTGCAAAGCCAAAGAGGAATCATATGTAACCTATACCAGGTGGATATTAATGTCTCTATAGGTGGGGTTGTTGATGAGATTTTTTTTTTTCATTTGAACATGATCCTGTCATTCTAATGCGGAAGTCGTCCTAAAAAAGATACTTGATCTGATGAATGTGGAAAAAATAATAAGGCTTGGCATTCAAATTTTTAAAAATGCAGTTAAGATATCAAACACCCGAGAGTTACAAAAATGGATAAACTTTGATGTCTTATAATTCAATAGCACTTCTCATAATGTTATATAATATGTAGTCATTACTTTGAAGTTTCAACACATAATATGGAATGCTTTACCTCCACGACCAATTGTTTTAATTCTTTACCTTCTTGAACCTCATGGTCTTCTATTTTCAAGAAGAAAAAGAAATACTAAAAGATAGTTTTTCTTTTCTCCTTTCTCATTGTTTTTAGAGTAAATCTCAATTACAACTATAATAGCATTTAACCCACCATCATAATTAACGTTTAATTCTTCGCCAAACTTAGCGGAAGAGGAGGAAAGGGTTTTTTTTTTTTTTGAGTCCTATTCAAACGATCGTTAACACAAATAACACCATGTCTCAAAAATGACGTATTTGGATTCCCGGTCAAACAGTTAACTCCACATAATCCCGGTCAAAGAGTTAACTCCACATAAACTAAGTAGTTCATGTTGGTCGCCAATGAGAGTTAATCTAAGACATTAATCATACACTCCAAATTATTGTTTAAAATTCAATGGATAGCTTTAAATCTAGCGATTCACTAAGCATGGTGTTTTATCCTATACTTTTTTTTGCTTCTTTATTGATTTAAATGTTTGATTTGATTCCCTGGAGGCCCCTCTATATTCAAGCTATATCACCTATTAGAAGACTTCGGAGGCACCTTACAATTTTCATTATGTTTGATTCCGTTTATGTTTCTAATCTACCATAAAAAAAAGAACGATATAATTGTTTCCTTAACTACAGTTTGATCTTTATAGTAGATGTCCAATGTTTTCAAATTTCAAATTTCTAAAATCATTCAAATTTATTTTGATTAATTTGAATTTAGGTTTATTTGATGTAATCGATATAGCGTAGTCAATAAGTATGATAAGATTTGGTAGATGACCCTAATGATTAATGTGGAAGAAGCTAAAGGGAGACAATGTAGATTAGAGAAGCACGTTTTGCTCTATTACCATGCCACACCTCGCATAATATCATTGTGGTCTCTTTGTTGGCATCATATCGCCATCTATTTTACTTTATGGACATCAAAGTTTCATTTGACTTTGAGACAATAACTTTACGTAAGTATGGATCTCATATTCTAAAATGTTATCAAATTAGTCATTTGCGGGTGATTATTTCAAATTCTCCATGAGGTTCTATTGGGTATAATATATATTGTTTCTTTCTTAGGATATAGTAGAGGTACTGTGTAAAACCCCCTTATCCTAAACTAGCATATTGTTTAGTAGTAGCTTTGAGATTCTATTTTTATCCCGCCAGCAGTATTAATCGTGATATTATTTTTTGGAGGAAACATCTCACCTGTTTGGGAAGTTTTGACAAAAGAAAAGTAACACATATATAGTCTGTTTGGAAGATTAGGGTTTTAATACATTTCTCTCAAAAACAGCCGCACTAAACCCTTCTTTTTGAAAGCCTAGCTGCTGAAAGGAAATAATTGAAAGACCAAGGGAGAATATTTGAGGCGAAAGAGTGATTCTGGTCGGGATTCTTCTTGCATGGTGAATCAGGTAGGTTTTCTAATCCTTATACTCATTATGATTGGTCTAAGTAGTTCTAAATACGAAGAATTTAAAGGGGTTTTTCTTTTTATTATTGTAGTGAGTCTTTGATCGATGTTGCCTAGATGTTCTAATAGACTGTTCTTAGTTGATATGTGTTGAAATGAATAGATGCATATACTACCTTTTGGGGTTTTAGATGATATTGTTTGTTAATCGGTGGAGTAGTTAGATCAAACCAATTAGTTGTCCTCATAACGATTTCATTGGCTTACTTATGTACTCGACTTCATGATTAAGTCCTTGATTTATTGGTTAGAAGGAGTTTTTGGTTTTGATTAGCATTTCCAGTTTCAAGGGATAACTTAGTTCCACCGAATTAGTTGCGCCCATTTGTTTTCGTGAGGCTCTGGTCTATAGAATCTATACTAATATTTGTACAGTGAGATTTACATTGGATTTTATTTATTAATATATACGCTACTCTACTGGTAGCCTGGATTGGTGAGGAAAAATGGTGACTCGTACATGGTGGGATGTTTAAAGAAATCTTAGTATACAATGGATGTTAGATTATTGTTAGATATCAGTTTGTAACAACAAGCCCAATTGGTACTAGGTGGGTTAAGTACAATATTTTCCACTTGATAGGGATAAGTTAATTGAGCTTAGTTGTTTGGCAGTGGTGAAGTACAGTCGTTTTCGTTGGCCTCCAATATTTGAGGTGAAGTCATAAGAGAGTGTATGATAACAATTGTCGGCAGGAGTTGTATGTGTAGTCTGTTTGTGTTGAATGTTGCCCGTAGTTGGCTCGATACCCATAAATTTTGCAGCGATGACCGAGGGGTCTCCTAAAGATATGGATCTATTATCTTTGGATGGGTTCGACAACACCATGTTCTCCGGCGCACGGTAGGAGAACTAGGTGGACTATAAGAGGGATGGTACTTTTTGACGAACGGTTAGACTAAGAGTCTGGAGAGGGGTAGACAACAACGTATAGGACCAGGGTATAGGTAGTTTTCATGAACATTTATCACTCATTGACCCGTTTTCTTAAATGATACAGACTAATTTTCACTAGCCTATTTTACTCGTCAAATTGTTGCCATTGCTATGACATTTTAAAAGCGTATTTCATAAAAAAAAAAATGTTTTCTTTTTACTTCCAGTCAATGTTTATGAATTATCTGGGGGTTGTTAGATTATCCATAAAGGTTATAAGGGATTGAAAGCCTACTTTTAGTTGGGGCTGACCCAACTTACTATTTTTTCAGGAAACCGTGATCGTGGAGCAACCTAACTTGTAGATTGCACTTCTGTTTCGAAGGGATACTTCGTCATTTCTTTAAGGTGTTAAATTAGCTAAACATTTTATTGGAATTCTCTTAAATATGAGACTTTACTTCTTTTAAATAAATTCTTTGCATTTATCTGGGAGACCGACCTGCGAGTCAAGGATTATTTATTTGTTTCCAAAAGATTTATTTTTTAATTTATAATTTTCCTTATCAACTTTATTTAAATAAATTATTTTATTTATGGATTATTGTCAATGTGCTCCATACAATAGCCCGATCTCCATTTGTTGGTATGACGGTTTGAGTGTGTAAAATGGTCCATGAGTATGCCACACTTGGAATTTTAGGGCGGCCGACCTAAAATTTGAAGTGGGATGTTACAGAGTGGTATTAGATCCCTGGAAACATAAATCCTTGGGAGCGGGTGTAGGGTGTTATTTGATCACGTTAGGCACGAGTTGTAGGTGCACTTTGATTATTTTCTTTTTGTGATTATGTGTTGATAGTTTCTTGTTTTTCTTTCCATTCTTAGAGGATGGATGGTCGCGGTAGACGTAATATGAAGGTCGTGGTCGTGGTAGAGGTCGTGGCCGAAGAAGTGAGAATTTTGTTGAGGATTCTATAGCAGAAAGTAACTCAAGCAATGTTGGTAGTAGATCTCGTATGGAAGATGAGACTGGGTCCACAAGTAGCTCTCGATCTCGTAGGACTAGGTCCGCAGGTAGCTCTCGATCTCGTAGGACTAGGTCCACAAGTAGCTCGCGATCTCGTAGGACTATGTCCACAGGTGGCTCTCTATCTTTTCATACGGAAGAAAGAGAGGGTAGGCCTAATGCCTTAACGTTAGAGAACCTTCATACAATGTTGAATATTGCGATCACAACAACATTAGATCAGAGGCTTGGTCCACGTGAAGGTACAAAAAATGTTGCACCTCCAGAAATGAATGGACCTGCAATTGTAGAGAGAAACACGAAGACTTGGGTATTACCAAGATTTTCTAAAGATGAAACCCCTTTCGTTCACAGGAAAGGGAGGTGCAACTGAAGCACATCAGTGGTGCACAAAAGTGGATAGGATACTAGCTTAGTTTGATTGTCTGGGGATTATAAACATAGGGTGGTCGCTTTCCTATTGGAGGACAATGCAGCAACATGGTGGGATTCGATGGGAAGGACGGTTGATTCCATGGAGGTTACTTGGACTAGATTCAAAGATTTGTTCCTTGCACACTTTTTTCCTTCGGCCGAGCGTCAAGCTGTGATTAGGCAGTTTGAAGAACTTATGCAGAAGGCATATCAAACGGTGGTCGAATACGAGTGTGAGTTTTATCGCTTGTCGATATTTGTTGCTCATCTTATGCCTACCGGCGAGATAAGATCGACAGTTTTTTGGGTGGATTGCATAATGGGATTTCTCGACACATTATTGGGAACCCTAGTTTTAATACTTATACCCTGGTTGTAAATTGTGCTAGGGCACATTGCTTGAAGATTCAAGAGACAAAGAAGAAGAAAGTTGTTAAAGTGGGTACCAAGGTCACCGAGAAGAAAGATAATAAGGGTGGGAATTCCAATAGACAGAAACGTTATTTTCACCAAGGTATTCGTGGATGGAAGAAGCCAAAAGGAAAAATAATGGTATTGGAGTCATGGTTCATGCACCACACCCATGAGAAGCTAGGGTTATGTATTTAAGGGATCTTGTTATCACTTCCCAAACACCGGACACAAGGCTCGTGATTGTCCCCAAAATGGAAAATCTCCTCTAGGGGTCAATTACGGGCCTCAACCTCGGCCTCGGTTGAATGATGTCTTACCTCGAATGGCGAGGGACCGGTGGTAATGTTTGAAGGTACTTTCCTTATTTACACTCGCCATGGTAGAGTATTGTTGGATACTGGGAGCTACTCATT
This sequence comes from Papaver armeniacum, assembly GCA_023531295.1. Taxonomy (NCBI): domain Eukaryota; kingdom Viridiplantae; phylum Streptophyta; class Magnoliopsida; order Ranunculales; family Papaveraceae; genus Papaver; species Papaver armeniacum. Next base: position 253,677 of record JAJJWW010004732.1, on the reverse strand, counting down.
CTTTTATATCCGCTATGTTTGTGAAAACTTTGCTGTTGTGTTAGAGCGTTGTTCATATGTTGTTATGTCACCGATGGGTGGCTCAAAGATCTATTGATCACATGTGTAAGTCGTGCATTATCCGTATGGGCACGATAGACTTTGCTACAGATCTCTTCGTTATGAATCTAGATATGTATGATGTTGTCTTAGGCATGGATTGGCTTGCTTCCCATCATGCTAAGTTAGATTGTTATGCTAAGACAACCACTTTTCCTATCCCTGAGGAAAGTGATGTTGTTGTGTCTGACTTGTCGGGAAGTTCGAAGAAGACTCTTAAATTTTGTAATGCTTTGCTTGAGGATTCATCAGCGGAGAGTATGCCATTGGAGTCTACTAAAGTGGTAAGGCTATATTCAGAAGTGTTCAACGACATACCAGGCTTGCCGCCACAAAGGGAGGTGGAGTTTATATTGAGTTGGAACTTGGTACTGCACCTATATCCAAAGCTCCGCATCGAATGACACATGTAGTGATGAGTGAGATGAAAAAGCAAATTGAAGAATTGCTTACGAAGGGATTCATTAGACGAAGTAGTTCTCCTCGGGGTGCACCGGTATTGTTTGTGCCAAAGAAATACGAGTCGTTAAGAATGTGTATTGATTATCGTAAGCTTAATGAGGTTACAATTAAGAACAAGTACCCTTTACCGAGGATTGATGATTTGTTTGATCAATTAAAGGATGCAAATTGGTTTTCGAAGATTGACTTGAGGACTGGCATCAGATGTTAATTCGGGAAGGTGATGTTCCCAAAACAGCTTTTGTGACCCGTTATGGCTCGTTTGAGTTCTTGGTAATGCCATTTGGGTTGACAAATGCACCTGCGTTTTTTATGGATTTGAAGAACCATGTGTTTCGGGAATTTTTGGACCAGCTCGTAATTGTATTTATAGATGATATCCTGATTTACTCTAAGACTCCTGAAGATCACGCAAAACATCTTCATATAGTGCTTCATACTTTGAAAGATCACTAGTTGTATGCTAAGTTTGAGAAGTGTGAGTTCTGGAAGCAATAAGTGAAATTTCTAGGTCATGTCATATCAAGAGATGGTATATCGGTCGGTTGATAAACTGGAAGCAACCAAAGACTGAGTTTCTTAGGGTTGGTGGTTATTATCGTCGATTCATCAAAAGGGTTTTCGGTTATTCTTTGGTCCTTTGGCAAATCGACGAAGAAGGATGTTGTTCAAGTGGACTATTGAGTGTGAGAGATGGGTTTTTAGCTTAACCCATTAGTCGAATTTCATTTAGAAAGCCTAAAACTCTAATACTCAAGTGTTTATAACACTTTTAGGTTGCCTCAAAAATTAATAGTGTATTTAGATAGAGAAATCGCCTTAAACATGACCTTGTGTGCCTTAATAGACTTGCATGCATGATGGACACATGTCTAGTAGAGGTATGTTAGGGGCACTTTTGTCTTCTCATCAATGATAAAAACAAGAAAAAATCAATGGGAGGGTTCCCTTCTTTTTTTTTTTCTCGCTTCTCGAGGAGTTTTCGCTTCTTCCTATAAAATCTATAATATATGTAAAAATCACATCCAAAGTTTTGTTTGTTGGATGGTTTTATAAATGGGGTAGAAGATTTAGAGTCCATCCTGTTCTTCAATTTAAGAATTTTGTTTAGGGGATTTTGGTTTTGGGAAATTAATTCTTGTTCATTGTTTTAGCTTTTATATCTCTTTTTCTTTAATGGTGATTTTTACAACTTCTTGGAAAATCGGGTGACTAGAGGAGCCGTGTTGTTGACCTTGTTGGTGCATGGTAAAGATTAAGGAGTAATTAGAATCCTTGAAAAATTAGGAGAAGTGGGTTGGTGTTTGATATGAATTTGGTTGGATTTAGATTGGAAGATCATTGAAAAGCTTGGCTTTTATGAAATCATTAAGGTGTTTGTCCCTTTGCTTCGAAAGTTTCTCTTTAATCTTACCGAACATGCAACAAACTTACTAAATTGGATATGTATACTTTGCTAATTTGAAATTTGGCTAAATGATTGTTAATCTTAACTTACTTGCATATGTGGAGCTTCCGTTAACCAAAACTATGAGTAGATAATTGCATCCAAGTTTAATGGAATTTTGGTGAGTATGCATTTTCAATTTCAACAGTGTTCATGTACAAATGCTGCTTATGTATTTGAATCTTGGAGGACTAAGTTTTGTTCTTAAAATTTAGTTTAGAAAGGCCTGACTTGACTAACAAAATTCGTCCATTTGTAGGAAAAATGTGAAATGTCATTTAGACTACATTTTAATCTTTTTTTTTAACATTTTGTTAGTTTATCTTTTATGAGGATATATTAGTGTTTGCTATATGAAATGAAAGTTGTAGAGGATTGTCTCACCTTTCCGGCATTTCATGCGAATTCCGTTATGTAACAAAGTCTATAGAAATTTTACAAAATAGGCCTCATAGAAAACGGAGTAACTATCCCAGCTTATGGTCTCTTCTGATCAACTCAAAATCTCCTACAACGATTCCGAACAGATATTAAGTGTTTCGTTCCGAGTATGGATTGTTACTTGCACTGTTTTTATATCCATAAAGTTAATCAAGTAGTCGGACTAAATACGGTTTGGTCATTTACCTTGTCATGATCTTTTAGGCTTATAATAGGTCAAGGGTTAATACAGATACTATTCACATTTGGTTGAACTACTACCGTAGTTCTACCAACCATGGATCCTTTTAAGGTTCCGTCACGGTTGATCGAGAAGTTCCGTTCATTCGGGAATTTGTGAGTTTTGGACTCGTCATCGTTTACTTGTAATGCGACTCGGGTAATCTTCCTTACTTCTATGATTTATTTTGAACTTTGGGGACAAAGTTCTTTTTAGGGTTAATGGTATAACATCAACCTTTTCTCGACAAACATGACCTTGTGTGCCTTAATAGACTACACATGTCGGAAGCAACCAATGGTTTTATAAATGGGGTAGAAGATTTCGTATCCTGTTCTTCAATTTAAGAAATCTTTTTCTTTCTTCCGTGGTGATTTTTACAACTTCTTGGAAAATCGGGTGACTAGAAGGAGCTGTGTTGTTGACCTTGTTGGTGCATGGTAAAGATTAAGGAGTAATTAGAATCCTTGAAAAATTAGGAGTTTCTTGAGGTTGGCTGGTTATTATACTTGTTTTCTGTCGATTCATCAAAGGGTTTTATTGGTTATTGGCAGCCAAACCGGTCCTTTGACAAATCTTAAGAAGAAGGATGTTCTAGTGTAAAAATGAGAATTTTATGGAGATAATTGTTGTTTTATTGATTGGAGGGCTTGCGTATGTATGGAAGTTCGGGCTAATTTGGTAGAATTTATAATCTATTGAGTGTTAACAAGTGTACTATTGAGTGTGAGAAGGCTTTTGTGAACTTAAGAGAAAACTAACTAAGTCGTATTTTTGTTCTACCTTATGCACATGAAACACCTATTTTTATAAAATTTGATCATTTGATGTTTACTCTTAATAGGGTTCTGTAGAGTGGGGTCAAGAAGGTAATTTATACCCGATTTAAGAATGGAAAAATTTATAAATGATTATGGGATATCGCTCAAATGGAATTCAGTTCATACTATCTAAATTAATATGGATTGGGGTGCGTGTTCAAGCACACATCTACGAGGTTGTTCATGTCCGGATGCATAGTGAAAGGGTAGTTTATTATGCTTATGAGAGGGATGGTTTGCTTTGCGCGATTGCTGGCTCTTTGAGCATTTATATCATCTCTGAGGCCTCATGAGCTTGAAAACTATCCCACACATGACCTCGAGTTGGCAATTGTGGTATTTGCGCTTAAGATTTGGAGACACTACTTGTACGGTGAAAGGTTTGAGCTCTTTACTGACCACAAGAGTCTCAAATACCTATTTTCTCAAAAGTAGTTGAATATGCGTCAGAGGAGATGGATGGAGTTGATTAAAGACTATAACTTCAAAATGGAGTATCATCTTGGGAAATCTAATGTGGTTGGTGATGCTTTAACCCGACAACCAATGGGAGTTGTGGCTTCAATGATGGTACGAGAGTGGAGTATGTTAGAAAAGGTTTCATGTTTTAACTTCGACATGAGTACAACTGGAGGACAAGACTTCTTCTTTGGTAGTATGGTTATCAAACCATCTCTGATGAGTCGTATAGTGGAAGCTCAAGTTTATGATGAGTGGTGTAAGAATCAGCTTGAGAAAATTCGAGAGTTAGCGGATGAGAACTATGTTGAGGGACAAGATGGTGAATTGAGATTCCGTGGAAGGATCTGTGTGCCCAAAGTTAATGATCTGAGACGAGCTATTTTCGATGAAGCTCACCGAAGCAACAGTACTGGTGGAAATATGATGTACAAGGATTTGAAGCGACAATGATCGGTGGTCGTGGAATGAAGCGAGATGTGGCCAAGTATACATCCTGTTGGAAATAAGATGTACAAGGATTTAAAGCGACAGTACTGGTGGTCAGGAATGAAGCGAGATGTGGCCGAGTATGTCCAAAAGTATTTGACCTGTCAACAGGTTAAGATAGAACACCAACACCCAGCTGGTAAACTGCAACCTTTACCTATTCCAGAGTGGAAGTTGGAGAACATATCCATGGATTTTATTACCGGGTTGTCGCGATCGAGTAAGGGTCACGACGCAATTTGGGTGATAGTTGATAGATTGACGAAGTCCGCACATTTGCTACCAGTCAAGAAGACTGATACTGGTGACAAACTAGCTCAGGTATACATTAGTGAGATAGTCAAGCTTCATGGTGTGCCGGTATCAATTGTTTCTGATAGAGACTCGTCTTTTACATTACGTTTTTGGAAGAGTTGTCAGTTGTCTTTGGGGTCTTCATTAAACTTTAGCACGGCCTTTCATCCTTAGACTGATGGTCAGACAGAGCGTGTGAATCAGATACTTGAGGATATGTTGAGATGCATCATTATTGATCTTGGAGGTAGTTGGCTGAATCATTTGCCCTTGGTAGAGTTTGCATATAACAATAGTTATCATTCTAGCATTGGCATGGCCCCGTTTGAGGCATTGTATGGAAGACCATGTCGTTCACCCTCATGTTGGGCGGAAGCTGAAGCTGCCAAGCTCCTAGGCACAAAAATTATTCGTGAATCCTCCAAAAATATTGCCATAATTAAGGAAAGACTACGCACGACACAAAGTAGGCAGAAAAATTATGCGGATAGGAAACGTCAAGATAGGGAGTTTGAGGTGGGAGACCTGGTGCTTCTCAAGGTATCACCTATGAAGGGTGTCTTGCGTTTTGGTAAAAAGGGTAAGCTTTCTCCTCGTTTCATAGGACCGTTCCCCATTGTTGAAAGGGTTGGGAAGGTCGCTTACCGTCTTGCTTTACCATAGAGATTAGCTGGAGTTCATAAGGTGTTTCACGTATCCATGCTTCGAAAGAATGTACGCGATGCGGATCAGCACTCATTGATAGATTATCATGATTTGGAGTTACGAAGGATGCATCTTACGAGGAGAAACCGCATAAAATTATAGACCGTAGAGAACATGTTCTTCGGAGGAAAACCATACCAATGGTTCAAGTGCAATGGAATCATCACAACGATAGAGAAGTTACATGGGAGCGCGAGGATGACATGCTAAAACGTTATCTTGACCTCTTCGATGATCCAGTAAGTACAATTTAATTTCGAGGGCGAAATCCTTTTTCTTCTAGAGGAGGAGATTGTAAAACCCCCTTATCCTAAACTAGCATATTGTTTAATAGTAGCTTTGAGATTCAATTTTTATCCTGCCAGCAGCATTAATCGTGATATTATTTTTTGGAGGAAAAATCTCACCTGTTTGGGAAGTTTTGATAAAAATAAAAGTAACGCATATATAGTCTGTTTGGAAGATTAGGGTTTTAATACATTTCTCTCAAAAACAGACGCACTAAACCCTTCTTTTTCAAAGCCTAGCTGCTGAAAGGAAATAATTGAAATACCAAGGGAGATTATTTGAGGAGAAAGAGTGATTCTGGTCGGGATTCTTCTTGCTTGATGAATTAGGTAGGTTTTCTAATCCTTATACTCATTATGATTGGTCTAAGTAGTTCTAAATACGAAGAATTTAAAGGGTTTTTTCTTTTTATTATTGTAGTCAGTCTTTGATCGATGTTGCCTAGATGTTCTAATAGACTATTCTTAGTTGATATGTGTTGAAATGAATAGATGCAGATACTACCTTTTGGGGTTTTAGATGATACGGTTTGTTAATCTGTGGAGTAGTCAAACCAATTAGTTGTCCTCATAATGATTTCATTGGCTTACTTCTGTACTTGACTTTATAATTAAGTCCTTGATTTACTGGTTAGAAGGAGTTTTCGGTTTTGATTAGTATTTACAGTTTCAAGGGATAACTCATTTCCACCAAATTAGTTACGCCCATTTGTTTTCGTGGGGCTCTGGTCTATAGAATCTATACTAAAATTTGTACAGTGAGATTTACATTGGATTTAATTTATTATTATATATATGCTACTCTACTGGTAGCATGTATTGGTGAGGAAAAATGGTGACTCATACATGGTGGGATGCTTAAAGAAATCTTAGTATCAATGGATGTTAGATTAATGTTAGATATCAGTTTGTAACAACAAGCCCAATTGGTACTAGGTGGGTTAAGTACAATATTTTCCACTTGATAGGGGTAAGTTAATTGAGCTTAGTTGTTTGGCAGTGGTGATGTACTGTCGTTTTCGTTGGCCTCCAATATTTGAGGTGAAGTCATAAGAGAGTGTATGATAACAGTTGTCGGTAGGAGTTATACGTGTAGTCTGTTTGTGTTGAATGTTGCCCGCAGTTGGCTTGATACCCATAAATATTACGTCGATGACCGATGGTCACCTAAAGATATGGATCTATTATCTTTGGATGGGTTCGACAACACCATGTTTTCCGGCGCACGGTAGGAGAACTAGGTGGACTATAGAAGGTATGGTACTATTTGACGTACGGTTAGACTAAGAGTCTGGAGTGGGGTAGACAACAACGTATAGGACCAGGATATGGGTAGTTTTCATGAACATTTATCACTCATTGACTCGTTTTCTTGAACGATACAAACTAATTTTCACTAGCCTATTTTCCTCGTCAAATTGTTGCCATTGCTATGACATTTTAAAAGTGTATTTCCTAAAAAAATGTTTTCCTTTTATTTCCAGTCAATGTTTATGAATTAACTGGGGCTTGTTAGATTATCCATAAAGGTTATAAGGGAGTGAAAGCCTACTTTTAGTTGGGGTCTGACCCAACTTACTATTTTTTCAGGAGACCGTGATCGTGGAGCAACCTAACTTGTAGATTGCACTTCTGTTTCGAAGGGATACTTCGTCATTTCTTTAAGGTGTTAAATTAGCTAAACATTTTATTGGAATTCTCTTAAAGATTAGACTTTACTTCTTTTAAATAAATTCTTTGCATTTATCTGGGAGACCGACCTGCAAGTCGAGGATTATTTCTTTGTTTCCAAAAGATTTATTTTTTAATTTATAATTTTCCTTATCAACTTTATTTAAATAAATTATTTTATTTATGGATAATTTTCAATGTGCTCCATACAATAGCCCGATTTCCATTTGTTGGTATAACGGTTTGAGTGTGTAAAATGGTCTATAAGTATGCCACACTTGGAATTTTAGGGCGGCCGACCTAGAATTCGAAGTGGGGATGTTAGATACTGATAGTGAGCGATGGGTATATATGTATTTTCAAGTTTTGGAAGTACCCAATGTTTGATGAGAAGGTGGCGGGTTGGAAAATGCTAAAAGAAAACTTGATGAGATATAACTTTGTATCTATATTATGGATTAATAGCTTGATGACTGATCATGTCATTTTGACAATACTGATATTTGTAAGTACGAAATATCCTAAAAGTTTTGATTTTCGTTAGATACGGTTGCATCTACATAAAAACCTAAATGGTATTATGCTTTTTTCTGAAAATTATTTTTTGTTGATTGATTTTATGGCAAACATAATGAACATTTGTTGATTATTTAGAATTAGGATCTTGATCTATGTTATTTTCCTCACAAAAAGTAGGACACAATTGTTTCATTATCCAGGTGTCTAATGTGGAAGGTGGAAATATCAAAGATTTGGTTAGAATTGTGAAGGGGTTGAACTTAGCGCTTCCAAGTCAACGACAAAGAGTAAAAGCAAGGACGTTTCCTTAGAAGTTAGTTGGAATCACAATTCTCTTTTACTTGAAATATCAAAAATTATTTTAAGTTTTTCATGTACATGACCATGATTAAAAGTCGGTTTCAGAAGTAGAAATACTTGATGTGTTCTGATTTCTTGACTAATCGATTGTAAACTACTTTTACTTTCTCAATTTGTATTTCTTTGAGACTTGACATTAGAAATACAATTATCGAATCTGCTCATGCACATAAAAGAACACCATAAATAATGTTGAAAGCTACTTGCCAAAATTGTTTCAATAACAACATCAGGTCAAAGTTTGAAAATGGTGACAAAAACTTTTATATATAATTAAAGAGTTATCCAACAATTTATATTCAGGTAACATTATTAAACAAACAATTAGTATTAGTATATTCTAACGATACTAGATAACATAAAATTGTATTCAAATGCAGGTGGCATTGTAGATGGTAAAACTCTAACAACAACAGGAGAGAAACTTGAAGAGACAAAATAAGTGAGACAAAATGAGAGTTCCTGACACCAAATGTAAACTTCACTTATGAAGCTAAGTTGTAAAATATAATTTTAATTATAATTTAATCTTCCCTTATAGAACAAGTTGTTTATCGTTTTGTACTGCATGCTTCAGAAAAATTTACTGTTTTGTGTTAAAGCTGAGATAATAGAAGCTACCAAGATAGTAAATTTCGTATTAGTAATGCCGGTATCAGGTGCCCATTTTATTAGCGAGGTCTCTCACACTCCAGGAGACTTTTAGGTTGTAGTGTGTTAGTGCAAAGAAGAGTAACTTATCAATTTGAGATTCTCTTTGTTCCCAGTTTTACTTCGTTTATTTTGCAGGATTTTGGTTTTTACGGTTGGTTAGTTGTTGTAATTGAGTTGCCCTTTTAGTTATTGTAGTTGAGTTGTCATGTAATGCCTTTTTCCTATATTTTTGTGTTGCCTTTTGTGATGCTTAAATGTTCTTGATTATCTACATAATCGCAAACTATATGGTGCTTGGATGAACTAGCTACAAGATAACCAACAACGAGATTCAACAAAAATAATATTTATTCTATATTCCGAACTATCTCGATGCTAATTACCTCCTGTATTGATTTACTATAACAGTGTTGTCAAAGGTACATAGGCTCACATCCTTTCTGATGAAGGTATACCCTTGAAGGGGCACTCCTATTATAGTTGTTGCACATACAAAATTTAATATACACTTATTCATCTTGACTATCATCGAATTAATTTAGAAAACCTTATACAAATAACGACGAATAATTGTCACAATACCGAAATGAGAGGTCGAGCCCGGGCCGTAAGGCCCGGGTGATACCTAGTATATATATATAAATATAAAGGTGTCATGGACAACACTCTAAGTAACACCTAAAAAATTCCTAAGCTATCTATATATTTCATAAAAACTCTACAAATGCTCTTAATCTAAGGATTATGGATGTCCAACGGATTTTCAAGGTTGTATCCGGACCTAATCCGTAAACCGTTGGATTCCAAAAATCTCATATGCATTCAATCCATTAGCGAACGGTTCGGGCATCCATCCGCAAAAATGTTGTTAGTCTCCCGGTTAAATCCGCCGGCCTACCAAATAACTCGATATAAATGTGGAATTTTTATTGTTCTGCTCCTCTTCTTTTCGTTCGTCTAGGTTATTTGTTTACACCATTGAAAACATCATTATATTCAGCTGCAAGTGCTTCTGGATGTAATTACAAGGAGGAAGAAAGGGATATTTCCACTCATGCCTTGGTTGAAATGAGTAAACATGACAATCTGGGCTCTATCGAAGTGTATTTATCATCGGTTCACATACTTGCAACTATGCTAGATGAAATTGTATCATTCACCGAGAAACCGGCTACTCAGCTCAACCATATACTAGTACTTATTCATGGCACTCAACTAAAGGACACATATTTCAGTTTTGATGATAAAGGTGGACCGGTGAGCCTAGTAGTGAAGTGTTTAAGGGCCTCAGATGGGGTTTTATCAGTAATGTGGTTCTGGTCTTGTAATGGGTCTCTCTCCAATACTCAAGCTAACTCTTTATCTCATATCCTTGAGGACAAGGATGATTTAAAGGAGTGGGTATTTTTCATATCCCATGAAGTAGTAGGGGCACCCTTATCTGTAGGTAGTGTTTTGTAGTCTCACTTGTGTGAGTGGCACATGTCCTGTAGATGTTGCCCTATTTAGTTTGGCAGATGTATTCTCTTGAATCTATCGAATAAAATTTGTGTGTTTGTTTTTCCTCATTTTAGGTTTTATCCTTTCAATCTTACAATGTAGATCTTGTAGATTGTGCCCGATTACTCATTTGTAATGTAGATCACTACAGTCAAAGTCAATTATTATTGACAAAGTCAATAAGTCTTAACAGTCAAATATCTTTGACTTAGTCCTGTAACAGACAATACTTAAAGTGTATGAATATTATTCTGTCAGTAAGTTCTATTATTTTGTAATACAATTTCTTTATCTCGGTCTCATTTATCTTTGTCTTTCTTGAATATCATGAGAACACATCAATTATCAACATATCTTAATCAGTCTGGGTGTAACGAAAGATGAATGGATGTGAGACCGGGTATAACCAGTCTTCAATTCCATTTAATACCAAAGAAGATGAAACGGAACTTTGATTCCTTAGGTGCGTTTTTTTCTCAGCGTTGGGTGAGGGAAGAATAACGGGGCTAGCAGTTATTGTTCAAAGTCAAACGGGTAAGCGAACGGTCGAGAGTGAGGCGACAAGGAAGGACCACAAACTTGGGTAATTTGGAGAAATTTTTTGATGGGGAGCGATTTTGGATGGGGGCATGGATGACCAATAAAAACCATTTGTTAATCTTATTAACTGATTCTGGATAGTTAAATTTTTAAGAAAGGGTATCTTAGAAATTTATCACTAATTAATCTTTTTTCATATCGTTGAAGTATTATCAGAAAAATTAGGATCAAAAAAGTATTAACCTTAAAATTGAAAATTTTCGATAGTGTTATTTCTATTGATTGGAAAAAGGTTAAAGATTTACTGATTTGATTAACGATAGTCATATACCTTGATAAAATAGAGAAAATTAGAGAAAGATCCATTTGAAGAAGATGGAATATGAACCTCTTGTTAAAAGAATCGAAAGGTTCTAATGCCTACTGGCTTGGAATTCTCTCTGCATGCCTACCAACGTTTATATGATTGTCTGTGACCTTTACCGTGTTATAGTCAGGATTAGCTTTTTGCAGATGAAACGGAAACTGCCATGGTACTAGAAATTTCATCTAGTTTTCGTTAGTATCTTGGATTTTATCACCCATCTTAATTGGAAATGTAAACGTGTTAGGAGACAAATAGAAATCATGTACAAATTGTTAGAAGAAGCATATCACCCATTAAAACGTAGTTATAGAAGTCCATGATAAGAAACAGGAACAGTAGTAACACCACACGGAGCTGATATTGTTGCTTCCATTAACAACCACCTTGAGATGATAATCCCATTAATGAAGAAGTAAAATAAACATATATTTCAATCTTTTCAATGAAACAAAGCTCACAGGTGTACTCTTCGATAATACGAAGAGATTAATGACGACGAACAAAATTAACAATTGTTTGAACTTTGCTGGCATTAAAAGATTTGTTAGAATCAAGATCCAATATCATGAAAAAGAACTTTAATCTTTTAATTTTGCATAATAGTTTTCCCTAATACAAACACGGTCGAAAATCATTAAAAAAAATCCAAACTGAACCCAAAATTTTACTTCTAGATTCATTTAGATTCAAAAAAAAGTTTTCTTTTTTTTTTTGACCCTGTTTGTTTTATTTTAGAACTCTATGGAGACAAATAGAGGTTTTCTTCCTTGGTATTTCTTCCCTTAGTAGTATTAAAAAAAGGCTTCTCTTAAATGTAGCCCATACTTTTATTAACCATAACCCATTTAAAATAAGCGTTTTATCTAACCAAACAAACCTTTAAAATTTTACATAGCCCACAAAATTATACATGATCATTATACATAGGGCTGCACATGGTTCGGTTTTCATCGGTTTTTGACAAAACCAAAACCGAAACCATAGTACTTGGGTTTTCAATATTAAAAACCAATGAAACCATATAACCTATTCGGTTTCACTCGGTTCGGTTTCTACTCGGTTTGGTTAAAAACCGCATTTGGTTTTTGGTTAACCAAATGATTTATAAACAATCTTTTATTTTGGTCAGTTTCTCATATCCGACAGGTTAAATTTTCAATAAAAAGTGTCAGCAAGACAAAATTCCACCTGCTACAAACATAGTTTTTACTTTTTAAGGCATGAGATTTAATACTAATACAAAAGCTAAAACAAAAGCAAAAACTCCAACAGATTCGGCAAAGATCATCGTCGTTCTTGCGAGTTGCGAGCATCCAAAGTCTACACATAAAAAAATTTGAAAAAGGTTTCAATCAGCTCATGCACCCATTCTGCCATTCATGCATAGCCACTAATAGAGTAATAATATCAATTGGTATTCGAAACCATACAAAAGAAATGTAGGATCAGAATATCGCAACATCAATACCTCGCGAGATTAATAAACGACAACATTGCGAAGGCGTCACAGGTAAGTAACATAAATGACGCAATGAATGACGACAGCCAGAACATGAGAAAGGTGTGAAGACTTAGCGAGATTTAGGGGTGTCGCGAGATCATACACTTGTACACTTGCGATATTTCGCAAGTCATTCCCGAAAATAAAGGACAACTTAGCTGTCATCCATTATGTAATACCCTATATAAAGAATTGATTAGGCCGATTGGTAGGAGAGGTTCTTTTTGAATTGTGAGGCAAGTCATTAGGAGAGAGAAAGTTTTAGAGTGATTATAATTCTATAACTCATTTCTATTTCATATTGTAAACATTCAAGAATTCAATTAATAAGAATCGTAATTGTTCATCTTAAAATGGCTTAATTGTGTATATTCTAGTGAGGGGTGTAGTGTAGGATTTCCTGCAACTACATAATGGCGCTAGAAACAAGGAGAGATGGAAGATTGAAGATAAAAGATTGTAATTAAAGTCATTCAAATCAAGAAAATGAGGAAACAAAATGTTAAATCAGATGAAGTAGAGAAGTTAAAAACCAAAGAATGTGATGAAAATACTTTAATATAGTTTGATTACAAAAATAATGATTAATGAATTTCATGAAAACATCAAAGGAAGAATACATAAATGAGATTTTGAAGGAAAAAAGATCACAACCATGGAGAAGATATTGCCTTTGAAAGATTGGGAAAAAACAGAAGATAACATTTACAGCAACAGAGATACCAAAAGAAAGTTTGAATCACACATCTCCACTAGTGATTACGATAAATGCACGTAAAGAAGGAAGAGAACCAAAGAAAAAAATAAGAATGGGCGATAAATAGAGTTTTGGTGGATACAGGGAGTATGGTAAGTATCATGTTTTACCATGCCTACAAAAAATTAGGATAAAAAAATGAAGAAATGATTCCCCCAACGTATCATATCCATGGTTTTGGTAAGTCTATAACGAAACCTAAAGGGGAGGTAAAATTACGAATCCTACTAGGAGAAATTGAAACACAGGTGACGTTATGTGTAGTAGATATGGAATCGCCATACAACATGTCGTTAGGGAGACCATGGGTACACACTATTAAAGTCAGCCGTAGCATCAACATATCATCAATGTATTAAATTCCCAACGCCAAATGGGGTTGGAGAGATCAGAGGAGATGCTGATAAAGGAAGAATGTATTATCAAGTCGAAGTAAAACATTATGAAGAACAGGTGAAGAAGCGAAAAGATCTCAAAAAGATGGCAAAAGCAGCTAAAAAAGAAGAAGAATTTAGAATTTATATGATAAGAGCAAAAGAAGGAAAAGGAATACCTAGCGAAGTTTCGGAAGAAGAGAATGAGCTTGCGAAAGAAATGAAAGGACCAACACCTATGGAGAACCGAAGGCTAGTTACATCGCAATGGAACAAACAAAGGAAGTGAACGTTGAATCAAGAAGAACCCAAGATGTTAAAAATTGGGACTAAGATGGAAGCGTATGAAGAAAAAAAGAACTGTTGATTTGTTGCGAGAATACAAAGATATTTTCGCATGGGATATGGATGAAATGCAGTATAGATCCGATCGTGGCGTGCCATAAATTGGAAATTGACAAATGCAAGACCATTCAAACAAAGAATTAGAAAAATCGCAACAACATATCATCCCCAAATAGAAGAAGAATTGCAGAAGATGCTAGATGCAGGAATCATTAGACAAGCAAAATATCCCGAATGGATAGCAAATATGGTCGTAGTCCCTAAGAAGAAAAAAGGGATAAGAATTTGTATAGATTTTACCGATCTAAATAAAGCTTGTCCAAAAGATAGTTTTCCGTTGCCAGATATCCCACAAATGGTTGAATCAGCGGCAGGAAATGAAAGGATATCATCCCTTGATGGATACAAAGGATACAATCAAATACCACTCGCCGAAGAAGACCAAGAACACACTGCTTTCTTCGCCCCAAGAGGATTAAATTATTATACAAAAATGTCGTTTGGTTTGCGAAATGCAGGAGCGACATACCAAAGGATGGTAGAAAAGGTGTTCGCGAAATGGATACATAAAACACTGGAGGTGTATGTGGATGATATGTTAATAAAAAGTAAAGAAGCAAAAGACCATGTACAGGACTTGAAAGAAATTTTTGAACAAATGAGGCAATCTAACATCAAAGTAAATCCAGAAAAATGCACCATTGGAGTGGCATCAGGAAAATTTTTAGGTTACATTGTGTCAAAAGAAGGAATACAAGTTGACCCAGAGAAAGTACAAACAGTTCGCGATATGCCAAAGATACCCAAAAAGATGAAGACGAAAATGCAGTGGTGGAAGATCTTTAGCACATAAGGCGAAAATGCAAGGCTATTAGTGGCCATATATGTATGAAGACGCGAAACAAGTATCAAGACGTTGCGAAGATTGCCAGAGGCATGGAAAGAGAATACATGCACCAAGAGCATCATTAAGTATGGCCTTTTGGAAAGTGGGGGTTAGATATTGAGGACCATTTTTACCGTGCACGGCGTAAGAGATATCCGATTGTCGCTACATTATTTCACAAAGTGGGCGTATAAAAGCGGTACAACACATTCGCGATAAAGATGTTTTTACCTTCATATCCGAAAACATAATATGTAGATTTGGAATTCCAAAGACACTTGGTATCCGACAATGGGAAACATTTTGAGGACAAAATATAGAATTGCCGCTTAATGCATTTCAAATAAAATGTGGGAAATCAACTCCTCTATACCCACAAGCCAATGGACAGCTAAGCAACAAATAAAATAATTGCGTATATATTAAAGAAGAAGTTAGAAGGACATAACAGGGCATGGTGTGAACAAGTGCATAATGCAAAGTATGGGCTTACAATACAACAAGGCGAGAAGCTACGAGGATGTCACCATTTTGTTTGACATATGGAGTTGAAGCTGTACTTCCGACAGAAGTTATTATTCCAACAACAAAGAGAGAAGCTTGGGAGAAAAATCTTAGTGCGGGTAACATTTTGGTTAAATTAGATGAATTAGAGGAGAAGAGAGAAAGAGCACTACAACATATGGAGAATTATCAGCGAAGATTAGCCGTAGAATATAACAAACGTGTCAATACACGCAAATTTCAACCTGTGATATGGTATTACAGAGAAACACCAATATATCGTGAAAGTGGTGGCAAATTGGCGAAAAATTGGGATGGACCTTATATCATCAAGGAGATAGTTGGAACAGGGGCATATAGATTAATGGATCCTGAAGGCAAAGATGTGGGCCAAAGATTGGATAGACCATGGAATAGGTTATATCTCAAGAAGTACTACCCATAGAAGATGGAAGGGAAAGAATGAGTTGTGAAATATTAAATGAATGAAATGAAATGAATTCATATGAAATGTTCCTGTGATGAATGATTGCGAAAGTGCATAAAATAAAGCAAGTCTCGCGAATATATTGCAAATAAAATATCAAGAGATAATCAAAAATGAATGATTGAACGAATTGACAAAAATGAATGAATGAGTGAACGGGACGAACATTTATGGCGTACACCCTAGTTCGCGAATGATATTTCGTAAGAGGAAAATGTAAGACCTAAAGTGCGTCATATAAGGGGGTATCTCTTGACATGGCTCAGGGAAAAGGTTACACCGCCCCTGGAACCTGAGTCATGGAGATTTGGGGCCCATGAAAGCCTATCCGGGAGAGATACCTTGGATTTCCAACTATATATATATATATATATATATATATATATATAAGGTTATACCCTGGTTGGACGCCCGAGGGTCTCTTCCAAGGAGTCGAGTATGACCAAGGCACCAAGGTACACGGTGGAGCCAAGAGTGCATGGGGCATTTGAAGTGTCTCGGCCATTCTTGGCAAGTCTTGGCACATGCTGCACTCGGCCCGAAGAAAACTCCACTTAGGGTGCAGTCTCGTAACCATAAGCCATATAGGTATAAGGGATAAGAGGCTGCGAAAACAACTGGTTGTTGTTAAGACCGGATAGGAGGAGCTAGTCTTGTATGGCCGATGTACGCCTCCTTGAAGGGGCAACCAGGGAGATGATAAGGGCGTCACCCTCCATTAGGGAGCTGATATAGTGTCTTAAGACGCAATGTCATGAGGCTTTATTTTCGCAAGAAAATTTAGGCTTGTCATATTTGTGCGATGATCTTGAAGAGGCAATAATACTAACGCGAGGGTAAGACGAGATCAATGGGTCCTTACATGAAAGTGTAAAGACGTCCTGCCATTTCTTCGCAAGACGGCAATGTCATGGGGCTTCAAGTTCGCAAGAATTTCTAGGCCTGTCATATTGTCGCAATGAAAACATCCTGCAGAGGCAATAATACTAAGAAAACGATAAGGCAAGATCAATGGGTCTTTACATGAAAGTGTACATACATCCTGCGATTTTATCGCAATGACGAGGGGTGGCAAAATAAGACCTTTAACTAGGAAGGCAAAATAAGACAACACAAAAATGAGTAAGCAAATAAGCTTGCGAAAATGATTATATGTAAACAAATAAGTTTGCGAATATATACATGAAAATGAGTCTCGAGACAACGAAACTTACAAAGAAGTATATTTTAATCTCTCAAGTATTATTCCGAATCTCTCAAAGAACACTATTTAGAATCTCTCGAGAGTGTTATTCGAAATCTCTCAAAGTAACTATTTAGAATCTCTCAAGAGTGTTATTCAGAATCTCTCAAAGTAAGAGTATTTATAATCTCTCGGGGTGTTATTCAATCTCTCAAAGCGGATCTATTTATAATCTTTCAGAGTGTTATTCGGAATCTCTCAAAGAAGATTTATTTATAATCTCTTAAGAGTGTTATTCGTAATCTCTCAAAGAATATTATTTAAATCTCTCAAGGTATTATTCGACTTCGCAGAGGTATTCATAATTTCGCAGAGGTATTCATAATTTCGCAGAATGAGTCGAAATTTCTCATAATGTGATTATTTTGCAAAATGTGGTTATTTTGTACAATTATTTCGCAAAATTATAAGAAACTTGAAGATATTATACTATCGCATGAGCACAAAGCATGAGACAGAAGCAAAATGAGAATGAAGACACAACTCGTTCATTCAACATTTTCTCAAAGATTCTACCTTCATAGATAAAGAACAGAGGCAACTATGGACTATCGAGAAAACATTTTATGTTCTTTATCTTCTCGGAATCATTTCCAAAATGGACGTTCGCTAATGAACAACAAGAATCCTCATCAAAAATGGAGTAATAATTTCGCATGAATAGAGGCAATACTTATTACTCGCATTCAAGGATGGATACTTCGTATACTTCTTCAAGGATACTTCATACTTCTTCTTCAAGGATACTTCATACTTCATACTTCTTCAAGGATACCTCATACTTCGTATACTTCAAAATGATACTTCTAATTACTTTTCAAAGCTTTGGAACTTCGCAAAAGAATAGAGGCAAGTACGTACTTTTCGAGTCCAGTATTGTTTCGCTCATTCCTTCATCAACAAAGGTTAAAAACTACTACAACAACGGATTTTTTCTTAAAGATCGCTCTTCAAGCAATATTAAAGAAAAAAAGAGACAAGATGTGGGATCAGAATATCGCAACATCAATACCTAGCGAGATTAATAAATGACAACATTGCGAAGGCGTCGCAGGGAAGTAACATAAATGACGCAATGAATGACGACAGCCAGAACATGAGAAAGGTGTGAAGACTTAGCGAGATTTAGGGGTGTCGCGAGATCATACACTTGTACACTTGCGATATTTCGCAAGTTATTCCCGAAAATAAGGACAGCTTAGCTGTCATCCATTATGTAATACCCTATATAAAGAATTGATCAGGCCGATTGGTAGGAGAGGTTCTTTTTGAATTGTGAGGCAAGTCATTAGGAGAGAGAAAGTTTTAGAGTGATTATAATTCTATAACTCATTTCTATTTCATATTGTAAACATTCAAGAATTCAATCAATAAGAATCGTAATTATTCATCTTAAAATGGCTTAATTGTGTATATTCTAGTGAGGGGTGTAGTGTAGGATTTCCTGCAACTACAAGAAACAACAGCAAGAAACTAATGAGATGAAAAGCATCTCAACTGAAAACCAAACAACACAAGCATCCATCACTAGCTATGTAAAAATGGTGATGCATTTCATACTATAGTTTACACTGGAGTCATTTGGCAGTAACATGAGCATGTTCAATCACTGAAGCGAATAACCAGAAACTTATGAGATGAATAACAAAATTTGAAGAAAGTTATAAATAGAACATCAAGTAAAGACCTAAAATATGCAATAAATGATACAGAGTTCTCCAAAGATTCTCGTAAAAAAAGAATTACCCCAATTGAACTAAGATTCTCCTAAAAAATCAGTACCCCAACCAATGAATGTAACACTTTTTTGGTCTATATAACCTGAAATCTTGAACCTATGGTCATGTCGTAACAGTACAATCACTGCAAAATCTTAGGCTACCTAGCTTGACTACATATACTATGCTTCATCAAATATAATAACAACTGCATAACAATTTTTGGGAATCCAAACAGGAAAAATAAAAGACCATAATGAAAAGAATCTGTGAGTAATGATGCAATGTCTACTGAGTATTGAGTTTCAAGATTTCGATCTGTGTAGAAGCAATTTCATGTGCCTCACTTTCAAAGATAGTGCGCTACCTATATATAGATAACCTAATTTTCATTAGACTTGAATTCTCTATACCTCAACATCTCGCATCTAAATTATGATAGACATCCAAATGCAACAAGATAATAACATATTTTTCCATTAAACAAGAAAATAAAATTAGAAAGACTGGAAATTCACTATGCACATCCACACGTACACAAAAACAAGTTGACGAGTTATTATTAAAGTATATTTGTATGTGTTCTGCGCTTGTTGTGTGATAGTTTCTGAAGTTAGTCTGAGGAGGGATAAAAAAATTAACACTGAGTTTTCTTATTTGGGACAAATTTTAGTTTCATATATAAATGTTTTTGATAGCTTGAACCAGTCAAACAAGAAAAAAAACTAATTGTTTCTGTCCATTCGATTCAGTTAACCTAAGTTTTACCTATCAAAGCCTATACGTATCAGTCAGAAATTACACATACACTGTATTTGTTTACCCAAATGTGTACCTTTTTGCGTATAACAATCATTAGAATTTCAAAATTGAAGTCATAGTTCATAATAGGGCAGATAGGCAACACATTGCATAGACAAGACATAACCGATAACAGACTAGAGAAGAGTTAACTATATATATCATCATTATGTACAGGGTGTTTGAATTCTGATAGACATCCAAATGCAACAATAATAACATAATAACTCCATAAATCCAGATTAGGTTTGCAAGATAAAGACACAAGTCTGAGATGAAATGCTGATAGCTTCAAACAAACCACTAACCATTCCCCTGTAAGCCTAACTACAAATTTTTCATCCTGCAACCATAAAAGGAACTATAAACAAGCAAACCACAACAGAATCAAGGTGGTGGATATGATGGATAAACTTGTCAGTGAAAATGATGAATTCCAGACAACCAAAAATTGATCAAAACATCAAAATCAACACTATTGATTTCTAACCAAGTTGTGTGTTTACTAAATAAATTGACCTATTTAAGCATAATCCAGTTCATAATACTATGTAAAACAACAAAAATGAACCCTAATTTTGAAATATCCCCAAAAAAAAATTAACATCACAAAACCCTAATTTGCAGATTTGTAAAATCATATCTTCCTCATAATATCAAAATCTATTCAAACCTAACGCTCATAGAGTCATAGTCATAGTATCATAATCTTTGAAGAAAAGAAGATAGAAAGAAACATTGAATACCTTTATAATATCTGAAGTAACTTCTAGTCTTCGTTTGTTGCTTGATTAAACTTGAAGAAGAAGAAGAGAAGAAGAAGAAGTCGTGGTAGTTTACTAGTTACTAGTTAATCTTAGAGTGGTGGTGTGACTGGTGCTCGAGCTCGACTGCTAATGGAGTCATGGAAAAGAACTGAGGAGAAAACTGAGAGCGAGAAGAGAACTGATGAGAGAAGATGAAAGTAGGAAGATACAGCCTTGGGGTAAAATATCTACTAACAAGTCTAACATCCACCGCTAATATTATTTCAATCCTACGGCTAGTAATAATCGGTTAGCCATTAGGTTTTCGGTTCGGTTTTGGGATGAAACCTAAACCGAAACCGATAGTGTCGGTTATCTGGAACTGACAACCATGAATGAACCATTGGTATATGGTTTCGGTTCGGTTCGATTTAATTTCTTCGGTTCCATGGTTCCGGTTCGGTTTTGTGTAGCTTATACATAGCCCAAAACATTAATGGTGTGTTTGTTTGCAAAATTCACAATTTTGAGGATTTATAATCCAATGAGATTATAAATTCTGGGATTCATGTGAATCCCTCGTGTGTTTGGTAACTCAGTTAAAATTCCTAGGAATGAGATTATCTTGTTTTAAAGTCCATATAATGTTTGACATTATCTTAGATCTTAAAATTGTATATATATGACATTAAGAGTTGAAAAAAAGTAGGTCCTTCAATCTCTTGAGAAATTTCCCAGCAAATCTTAAGGGGGAGGGGTCGGACTCCATATGGAGGATTTGCTGGTAAAGTAATTCCAATGGGAAACATGATTCCAGGGATTTGGGCAACCAAACGTACCGAGGAAAACGTAATTCCACCAAATCCCTGGACCCATAAATCCCACCTTTAAAATTATGCATCCAAACCCACCATAAGATGATCATTAAAACCCTAAATCAACAGAAAAAGTTATTTATCTAATTTTTTTATGATTAAGTTTATGTAAGATACTTGACATGATTAATAATTTTGAAGAATAATCAATTACCCTCAATCAATTTTGGTACAATCAGGATTGAGAAAAAAATCATCTTGGAGATTTTTTTTATAGATTGTGTTTATGGAGTTTTAATGGTCCTGGAAAAGAATCATACCCTAGATTAATTTTGTTTTGATTGATGTTGTTGTGGAATTTTTTGAAACAATTAGAATATACACTCTTATTAATTTTAATACAATATTATATCATGATTAAGAAAAAAGAATATCATTTTAGAGAGAATTAAGAATTAAGATTTTTGTTGTTTTTAGGGAAAAGTAAGAAGGTTTATAATGTGTGAGAATTATAAAAGAACGTTTACAACCAATTTGAAATATAATGAAGTATGATTAAAAGAAAAATTAGGGTTTAAAATTGATTTTGTGGAAGTAGAAAAATTTAAGTTAAATTGTTAATAAAATTAAGACATGTTTGAATTTTCAATTTAGCTTAAACTTTTTGGGTTATGATTAATAAATATGTGGACTATATTTAAGAGAAGCCTAAAAAAAATAAGGAAATCAACCACGTATTTCCCTAAATACCCTAGTTATAAAAATCAGATGACTAGTTAGTTACAAAATTTATTGACAAGTGGCAGTTTTCTACTGGTCCCCGTGCCCCCATCCAAAATCGCCCTCATCAAATATTAACAGGGGGTAGTCAAACAAGATTTATATGGACTTATGTAGATTTTAATTTGAGTGACTCCCAGAGATTCTCTGAAAATCTAGAGACTTCTAGTGATTCTCTGAGAGTATTTTAGAGAGTATTTTAGAGAGTCTTTATGACTCACAGAGACAAAAAAATGAGATTTGCAAAGACTCTTTGTGATTTGTGGAGACAAAAAATGTATAATATCCCATGAAAAATTTAAAACATCTACCAATTTTTTATATCCATGTTACAATGTTTATAACAATACCATGAATATCTGATCAAAAAATTATAGATGGAAGATCACTGTATTGAAAGGAAACTAAAAAATTCTTTATGAAAGATTTCCATGAGAATATTTATAATTGTTGTGTATAGGATAGATCTAATCAATTATAATCTTGCATATCATAATCATAATCTTTGGAAATCAATTATCTTTAATCTTTAAAATAAAAATAAAAAAGATTTGCAAATATCAATTATCATATTCAGAATTTTGCATATCAATTACTGCTTCTGCTGCTGCGGTAATCAACAACCCTTCTATTCATTTCTTCCCTTATCTGTATCTTCCATCTCGCCATAAAGAATTGGACCCACTGGTGACAAAGGCTACATACTAGAATAAAGAACAGTAGCAGCTCGAATGAAAAATGGAACTTCCTATCCTTCGATTCAGATGCACCTTCTCCCTAAGTTGGATAATTAAAATAAGGTGGATAAATGGA
The DNA here is from genome assembly GCA_023531295.1 of Papaver armeniacum. Taxonomy (NCBI): domain Eukaryota; kingdom Viridiplantae; phylum Streptophyta; class Magnoliopsida; order Ranunculales; family Papaveraceae; genus Papaver; species Papaver armeniacum. The sequence continues at coordinate 230,572 of JAJJWW010004732.1, read as the reverse complement.
TTCATGCAGCAGGGACACTTGTTTGTTGGATAAGTGTATCCATGACATTTGTAGGCAAATAGTTCACAACTTGTAATGTTCAATTTTTTATAAAGGCGTCACAACTGATAATTGGGTTGTATGTAACCCTCCATTATTCCGTTGACAGGGAAGAATCGTTATCTTGAGTATGATGTTTACCAAATATTCTCCAAATTTCAAGTCTCTAGAAATATCACCTATTGAGTAGAGATTTCAACTATGCCTATTTTTTTAGAAAAGTCTCTCCAAATCTCTAAACATAATAAATCCATGACTTTCAATTCTTTTTCGAATAACAGGGGTGTTGAAGTGACTCTTACGAACTCCTAATCCAATAACATGGAGTTTCAGAGAGTTTAAATGACTTAAAAAAAGTCTCTAACCAATAACAAAAGACATTTGGGGACTCTCCAAAAATCTCTATGGACTAACAGGCGATTTGGAAATTCTCTGGAAGTCATTTGAAATCACGTTTGACTACCCCCTGTAATTTGATGGGTAGGACTAGAGCCGCGTGTAAACGAGACGGGTGATTTAGTCATTCATTCTGGGCTTGGCTAGCCCTACAGGCTACCAAATAACTCGATAAGTGTGGATTTTTTATTGTTCTGCTGCTCTTCTTTTCGTTCGTCTAGGTTATTTTGTTTACACCGTCGAAAAACATGGAAGAAGAAAGAAAAGTTCCTCTCGGCCGTCTGCAATTAGGTAATTCTTCATTCAATTTGCAACAACCTTGTCTCAGGGTTATGTTTTCCTTACTTTCTATCTGAGTATTGATTTTAGTCTTTAATTTGCCGATCAAAAAAAATAATAATTTAGTCTTTAATTTAGGGTTTTGGGTATTTTGTATAGATTGCTGCGGATTGTGATTTCCTATGTTTTCATATGAATTATGGTTTTTCTAGTTATGGAGCCCAGCAAAAGACAGAAGACACTAGGAAAAATGATAGATCGAAAATTGCGAAAAACTTTTGTCTTGGCCTATCCTTCTCACTTCATCTATGGCGGTATCGGTAATTTCGTGGCCGAACTTGAGAAACTTAGTTTGAAGATTACAGGTAAAAATGATTTTCTTATAACAAGTTTATTTCTTTGGTGTTTTTTTCATGTCATCTGAATTGTTAGACTTCAAGTTATCATGCTCACATGTCTTCTTTTTTTCTTTTTCCTTACAAGAGATGAGATGTATGAACGTGAGTGAAGATTTCGCTCGAAAGCACCTCGTTAAGATTGGCCTTATAGCTGCTGAACATCTAGCTTCCGAGAAATGGGTTGACTACATAACTTGTGGTCCTGTTGTTGCTATGATTGTTGAGGGAGATAATAACTCTGTTAAGCAATATATCGAATTGGTATCTAAACAGCAACTTTTGGTATCTAAACAGCAACCTCCCTATAGCAGGTAAGCTTATAACTCTTATTCCATAATCTCTTTATTGTTTGCATATGTAGCCGCCTTATTTATATTAAAACATGGTCCTCTAGGGTTTAAAATAGTTGTGGTTGTTTTATTACCATACGGTATAGGGGCTACGAGAAATCATTAATGATAACTGTCCATATGCTTGATACGGCACTCGCTTTTATAGTTTTATGAACGCTGCCAATTTATAGAGCACCTTTTCTGCGTGTATATATGCATAATGAAGCAGCCAACCATGGTTTGTTTACTTTTTTTTTGAAGGAAACATCTTGATTTCATTAATATTGTAAAATTGAATACATCAATTCCAGATACATCAAAGATGAGAACAATAAAAACTTACATATATCTTGTTTCATAGATGAAACTGATATTTGAAACATGGCATGTGAAATAAGTTTCTGCCATCTGAATTCATCTTCTACATTAAGAGTAAAATGTCCCATAGGGGAGTAATCTGCCCAATTCAATTTTTCTTCTCCTTTAAGAGTAAATTGTCTCAGAAGGGAGTAATATGCCCGATTCATCGTTATCACGATCGCTTCTTGTAGCCACATATCTTCAAAAATTTGTAGAATCATGACCACTTCCGGAAAATCATTCACAATGATATATCTGTGATGAAAGCATCCAATGGAACCGCCATTACGGCTATAATAATCTTCTAATTGGCAAAGATGAGCCAATAGAACTGAAATCAATTGATTACAAAATAAAAATAAAATAAACATATATATACAAACCCTAAAATCGTTTTAAAGAAAACGCTGATTTATTTAATAATACTACTAAGTAATACTTGTAACCAAATCAATCAGAAAGATCTGAAAAGATCAGATCAAATCTGATAGATTTGGATCACAATTGAACGAAATCAGAAAAGTTGTGGATCAGGAAGAGGAAAACCAGAGAAAACGGTTATGAGATCAGAAAAGTCTTTTCTATGTTTTATTTATGCCATGGTTTGTTTGCTATATTCAATAGCAATTGAGTCTTACAAAGTTCACAAGCAAACATTTGACATTGAGGGAATGAAGAAGGAGATCAAATAGCCAACAGTCATAAGCCAGATTAGGATCCATGTAGAGGTCATGTCTTCAAATCCAACTATCACTCACAGGAGGACCTTTATTGTTTTGCACGTTAAATTTTAATGGCATCAAGCCTCTGCTTTTTATGCTTCATATATCTCAATTTCTATATGACAGGATAGGGACGGCTTACACCAGCAAATCAGATAAGCAGGCGAAACTAGATATTGCTTTCTGGTTTGGTGGGGATAAAATTGACGTTTGTACTAGTAAAAAGGTCGTATTCATTCTTCCAGGGATGAAAGTATACGGCCCACTGAACAAAGCTGCAAATATATTAAAGCTAAATCAGTTCTACAAGAAAAGAAAGTAAGTTACCGTTTCAGAATTCGAGTTCCGAGTATGTTTTAAATAAAAAATTTCTGAAGGGTAACACGTCAATCCTGAATTTTGTTTTAGAATGCTATTTACTTGACTTGCTAGGTAATAAGCTGTCTTCTTAGTTCACTCGGCTTTGATAGTGCTCCAAATTATATACTTAATAATACTTGCAAAAAGTAGTTTCCCTTATTGCTGGTTAATCGCCTTTTCCAGTTACTCACAATTTTATTTTCAGGGACTTGAAAAACTTTTTTTTCATGCAAGACATGCGTGTCTTCATAATCCAGCCTTTAGCTTTCCAGGAGCGCTGCGTTGGTCAAATTTTAGATGCTATCGAGTCCAACTGTGTTGGCTTAAGAGGTGTGCTAGTAACCCTGCATCTTTGGTTCCATCTTATCACGTGATTACTGTTGATGTCATGCTCAAATTCTATTTGATTGGACTTTGTGTTAGGTTTGACGCTTGTGAAAAGAGGGGCTGACCGCCGTAGCAACGCATGCCTTACTGATTCTGGTTCTTTGAGCAAAACTGACGATGATGAGTATTGTGTTGCCGTGGTTGCTGAAGGTGTCAAACCATGCCTCCAAATCGTGGAAGGGGTGGCCAAGTATATTGATTATGGTTTGGATTTGTTTCAGATTGGCAGGTAAGACATAGATTGACTAGTCGTGAACATTAAGAATATTTTCTTTTATATTCATGGTGTGTTTCTTTTGGGACCCCTTACATTGGTTCATTTGTTTGCGCAGCTGCTATCTTGACAAAAAGGTGACGGGTCAAGGAGTATTGGAAGATGCTAAAGAGTTTTTCAAATATGGTTTCAGTTTTTGGCAAACTCCAGGTCACTGTTTGTTGTCTGGTTGTATTTTTCAGGCATCACTTGTTGGCCTCGAGTAGCTCAAGTAATTAAGTTGATGTGTTCTCTGTGGTTAATTTGTTGGTTGAAAGACAGTTTTATTCTCTGCAAGTGACAAACAAGACCCTGTGCTTTGTTTTTAGTCATCGGTATTACTACTACCTTTGTTTATATCTCTACCTTTGTTTTTGTCTAATATGTATCTCTATCTTTGTTTATATGTGGCAGGAGGTTTCTTTATATCTCCATCTTTCTTTATATCTCTATCTTTTAATTTATATATAGCCAACAGCAAAAGAATAACCAGTTTGAACAAGAATTATGTGGGAAACTAAATTGTCAGTCTTGTAAAACTGACAATTGAATGGTGATTACTCAGGGCGCTTGCGTTACTGCTCAGGACAACCTTCTTAATATAAGGGGGGTCTGGGGGAAGCAGCCTCACCCTATGAATTTTTTTAATCTGGTTTTGAATTTGAAAACCTAATTCGGTTTTCCAGATTTTTTTACAAATGCGTCTCTTTTCATAAATGGATGCCTTATTAAAGCGTCTATTGGAGATGAAGAGACATCTCCGATAGACATGAAACTCTCTATAAATAGCAAAGGCTTTCTCCCATTTCAACACGTTAAAATTCTCTGATTTACTCTTTCCCTAAGCATCATCACAATCCATAAACCGTGTGTTTTGGCCGGGTCAAGGGAGTACAACTCTTGATCATTGTTAGAGTTTCAATGTATCCTGAAAGCATTGTTTCGTGGACCGATTGTACTCACTACTAGCTTGAACCCATGCTACGCACCGGGACTGATGGAATTTCTTACATCGGCAGTTCATGTTCACTGAGGCGGGGCTTCGCCCCGCACCCGTCCTAATAAGAGTTCTAATAGGCTTCTAGAATTACTATCCAATAGATTGACAATAAACAGTTAAAACTTTATAATAATCAAATATATAATATTATTATGATTTGAGGATCTAACATGGTTTTGAAAACTAATTTCATGCAATATAATAAAATAATAATCAATTTTACAAATAAACTAAAATATTTTTAAGCTATAAATACACAATTAATTATTTTTGTTAGTATTTAACCCGTGCTTCGAACCGGGTACGACAGAATCGATCCTTAGTTGGGCGAAGCCCCGCACCTGTCCAAGAAAGGATCTCAATTAACAACTGCATTGTACCATGAAAACACCAATTATCATTTATTTATTTATTGAAGCAATCATTTAGTAGACTAAAAATCAGAACCAAATTATTCATCGATTACATATTGTTTAAAGGGTTTGAGATTAAGAAATCCTCTTAAATAAAATAATTTTGAAAAATTATACTGACCTTTGAAATCAATCAGTAGTTCATTGCATTACATGTATCAGTACTATTGGTAGTTAACTGAAACATCATACTTTCTATACACTTATATCAATATCCGATATTGGAGACACTAAAAAAAACACGATGTTAATATAAAATTGATTGAAAACTCTAAATGGTGCATAACATATGAATTGCCCCTGTCAAAGAAAATGTTATCAAGGAAATGCATTGATATATGTTTCTTCGAAAATCATATTTTTGTGTTAAGAATTAAGGGACCAACTTAACTTCTCTTCCAAAAAGCTCAAACTTGTTATAGTTAAATGAAAAACCACACTCATTAGTCATTATATAGGCATCGATATCTGAAGTTAGAGACACTAAAAAATAGATTGTCGACTCTAAATAGGGAAAAGCATATGAAATGTTTCTCGTCAAAGAAAATATAATTAAGGAAACGTACATATATATTTTTCTTCTGAAATCATATACTTGCGTCAAAAATAAAGAGGCTAACTCAGCTGTTTTTCTTAGCTCCAACTTCTTGTAGTTGAATGAAAAATTACACATATTATGTAGTTGTGTTGATATCTTACATTAAAGACACTAAAAATAACACGATATTAATATACAACATATTGCCAACCCTAAATAGTCCAAAGCATACAAAGTGCTTCCCGTTAAAGAAGCAATCAAGGAAATGTCATTAGTCATTATATAGTCATTGATATGTGATATTAGAGACATTAAAAAAAAATCAGGATATTAATATAAAATAGATTGCCAGCTCTAAATAATGCAAAGCATATGAAGTGCTTCCCGTCAAAGAAGTAATCAAGGAAATGTCATTAGTCATTATATAGGCATCGATATGTGATATTAGTGACATTAAAAAAATCATGATATTAATATAAAATAGATTGTCAGCTCTAAATAATGCAACGCATATGAAGTGCTTCCCGTCAAAGAAATTAAGGAAACACACATATATATTTTTCTTCAGAAAATGTATGCTTGCCTAAAAAATCAAGCGGGTAATTTTCCTGGCTCCAACTTCTTGTAGTTGAATGAAAAATCACACATATTATATGGTTGTGCTGATATCTGACATTAGAGACACTGAAAATAACACGATCTTAATATAAAATAAATTGCTAACCCTAAATATCGCAAAGCATGTAGAGTGCTTCCCGTCAAAGAAGCAATCAAGAAAATGCACTGATATATCTTTCTTAAGAATCATAAGCTTGTGTTAGGAATCAAGAAGCCAACTCAAGTTCTCTTCCAGGCTCCAAGTTCGTATAGTTAAATGAAAAATCACACTCATTATATGGTTGTATCAATACCTCATATTAGAGACATTAAAAGAACACACGATAAATAACATAAAAATAGCTTGTAAATTATAAATAGTGCAAAACAGATGAAGTGCTTCCACAAAGAAATTGTAATCAAGGAAATGCACTAATATCCCACTATGACCCTTTTTGAATATCCGTGATTGTTGCTTTAACCGTAAGGATCGCCTATTGATAATTGGAGTTTTTTTAATTGGCAAACTAATCAATTATATTGGCTATGAATTCTTATCATTTTTTTCTTTTCCTATTTATGACTCTTCTTAATCGAATTGTATTTATTGTTAATATAAAATAGATTTTCAACTCTAAATATTGCAAAGCATATATATGAATTACTTCCCGTCGAAGATGATGTAATCAAGGAAATTCACTGATATATATCTTTAAGAATCATATACTTGCGTTATGAATCAAGCGGCCGACCAACTCAAGTTCTCTTCCAGGATCCAAGTCCCTGTAGTTAAATGAAAAATCACACTCATTGTATAATTGTTTGGATATCTGATATTAGTGATACTAAAAAACGATATTAATATAAAATAGATTTTCAACCATAAATATTGAAAAGAATATAAAATGTTTCCATTCGAAGATGTCTTTGTAATCAAGAAAATGCATTGATATATCTTTCTTCAAAACTTGTGCTAAGAATCAAGCGGTCAACCCAACTCAGGCACCAACTCCTTATAGTTAAATGAAAAATCACACTCAAATATTAATATATGATATTAGAGACATTAAAAGAACACACGATATAACATAAAATAATTTTCCAATTCTAGATAGTACAAAACAGATGAAATGCTTACCGTCAAAGAAGTTGTAACTAAGCAATGAACTAACATCCCACTAAGACTCTGTTTGAATACTCGTGATTGTTACTTTAACCGTAAGGAGTGTCCACTAATTAATAATTGTCCCACAAAGAAAATCTAAATTATATTGGTTAATTAAATAATTTAGTTGCTGGATTTTTAGTGATGCATATAGCTAATTTTACTATGTATGTAGCTTGATACAAAGCATAAAACTCACATCAACCTTAGGTCAAGATAACGAAGTGTCGTTACAGCATGGTCTATTAAACAAAAAAAATTTATGCGTATATCATGTTCGAGAAAGAAAAAAAAAATAAGAATAGGTTTCACAAAAAACTATAATTCAATAATTTGGCATAACCCCATCAAAAATATCAGAAAAATTTATAAAGGAAGGCCAAGAGAGAGTAGAATGCTCTTAGGACAATAACTTAACAATGTTGTTTGGGATTTACATCCATCCTTATTCCTATTTCCCTATTTCATATTAACATTTATCCTTTTTTCCCCACATAGAATTGAAAATGATGGACCGTGCCAGTATCATCCTGGTTTATAATTATATATTACTACATCATCGAAAAGACTTGTACATGTTGAGAGAATATATCTAAGATTACAAAGAGAATTATTCATTTTACAAATATCCATGTCAATGTCCTTAATATAGGCCTTTGAGACTCGTCTGCAAAGAAAACAATGAGAAATGAGAAATGAAATGGAATTAAAATGCTTTGCGTGGCAACAAAATATAACAAAAGTAATGAAAAGATTTTTCTTCCCTAAATTAATTCAAAAATACAGGGTAGGAAAAAGATTTTTTAACATACTAAATATTTAAGCTAGCCGTTTGGGATTCTTTTACCATAAGTAGACCTCTAAAGATTTTTTTGCCCTAAGGTTTTTAGATATTTTGAGTTTTATAAACACTTATTTAAAATTTTCTTTCCATTATATAATTATTACAACTGTTGAAAAGATTACGTCATTAATATGTATGAACAATTACATACTGCATGGTAGCAGCTTCCATAAATAACTTAAAAGTATTAGTCTACAAATGGTTTCTTCAAAATTGCTCACCCAAATGATCCTTCACATATGTACCGGTGACAATCATCACCACAGGTACATTTGGACGACCATCCAATATCCCATCCTTGATAGCATGAACCAAATCACCCCATAAGGTTACTTTCATTGTAGTTCCCCTAAAGACGAACAAAAATCCATTAGGCTAATCCACTCAACAAAAATTATTGAATCAAAAACCCATAAGATACCGTGTAGTTTACCTCTCATTCTCAAGCATAATCTCCCTCATAAACACATCACTTACTTTCTCAAATTCTTCAACCGATTTCACACAACGTTCGACACGAAATTTAGCCTTCCAATCACAAATGCAGAATTATATAAGAAGAGGTTAATGTTTGTTGTTTTTACCAAACAAAAAAAATAGTTTTTTTCTTATTTCCGACTGTTTACCTGTATAATACGTATTATCATTTTTTCTGGTCCCAATATTCTCCAGAGCAAGGAAACTAAATATCTCTTGGGGAAAAGTCGAGATGTCAACTTTCAGATGTTCCACCTTGCTAAACCTGTTCAACCACATTACATTTTCAAAAGGACACAATTCTATAAACGGATGATGGCTTGGCAATGCTAAACCTCTGAATGGAATACACATTTCCCTCCTCGAATTTCTCTTCAAACAACTGTATATAATCTTTTCCTACCCTAGCATGCATTTGAGTACCATGTATTATATCCAATCAACAATTAATTTCTAATCGGCTAAAAAAAAAAAACAATTAACTTTTACCGTAAATATGCAACAGAGGTCGACTAACTTACCTATTGGTCAATGGGATATAGGTCCAAACTCCATAATTAACCTGTTTTTCTATTTTCAAACCTCCATTTTTTCAGAACCAAAGCCCTCACGGCTTTCTGTTGTGTCTGATTCCTAACCAGACGCTTGAAGGGGTATAAACTGTTCCCAAATGTTTCTTACCTACATATAAACATCATATATTTTAAAATTGATTAGATAAAAAAAAACATCAACCTATTAATATAAAGAAAAAAGATAAGAGAAAGAAAAAAACAAGAACCTATGAATCCAAATTGCGACATTTGAATAAGTTTACATACCACCTAATCAACTACCATTGCTTCCCCTTTGTTCCGATTTTCTTCAAAAGTCATAGTTGATATCTTCTTTCGCTACCTCCTTTTCACACAAAGTACGTGGTTTATGTAGGAATAAAGAGTGATTTGCATTCTTTATATAGATGTTAGAAACTTAGTTCCAAAGAAAATCTTTAAAATCATTATGGAATTAAATCCAGTTATATGGTTTGTTATAAAGAAAATAGGGATGAAGAATGATTTCCATCCTTTATTAACTATTGGCTTTGTTTTTATTAGTAAATTAACCGTATTAATGGAACTTGTTAGATTGTGTTCAGGTAAATGATTAGATTTTTTTTTATATTAATGGATATCATTAACATAAATATAAATAGTAATTGAAATATCAATTAATGTAGTATTTTTTATTGTGGGTTTTTCCTTTGTTAGATATTTATCATTAATACTAAAAATTAATATAGCTATTTCTATATTTTTTTTTCCTTTTAAAAGATTAAAAAAATATAAATCTATTTTTATTCCGTAAATACGTCGATTTTATTTTTTATTCTAATTATAAATGTCCAAAATTATAATGTAGTATTTTGTTAATTCTCTGGATCTTTTCAATAATTACATGAAGCTATAAATGTAATTATTTTATTTCATAAATATGTTAATTTGATTTTTTTTATTATAATCATAAATGTCCAAAATTAATATAGTAATTTTTTTATTTTTTGGATTTTCAGAAAATTATAAAAGATTATTTAATTCCATAAATATGTTGAATTGATTTTTTTTTATTTTAATCATAAATGTCCAGAATTAATATAGTAATTATTTTTATTTTTTGGATTTTCAAAATAAATGCACGAAATTAATATAGCAATTTTTCTAAACAATGGCGTGTGTCCCACCAATCCAGCCAATCTACACCGCACATTGTTAGATCAACGCACCATATATAACGAAATTTCATCCGACGAATACGAATGGTTTCTCAATTAGCCAATGAGAGCGCGAGGTTTCGCTCACCAGCCAATAGGAGGGAGGGTAAGCAGCACCAGTGCTACTTTTATTCTGGAGTGAGGGATGGTATTGAGTTTTTAGGTTGTTGATTTGGGAAGGGTCGAAATATTTGCCGAAAAGAATCACAAGACTTTGAAGTCAGTGATACAACATTCTTTTCTTTCTTTGATTTTTAGTCCTCTGGTACCCAATTCCAACAGTTTTCTGCAGATATTTATTTTTGATTAATGGAGGGTGAAACTTCAAACGTAAGTGCTCTATCTTTGCAAGTCATGAACCAGACTCTGAATCGTTTGGTTACTCATTGGAAAGGGACCGTGAAATTTTTCCTGATCACCATCAAGTTGTGGTACATTCTTGAAGATGGATTTGAGGAAATCTCTGCTCCAAAAATGGACGACACTAATGATTTGAAGGCCAGACGTAAGAAGCGCCAGGAAGATGATATCACGTGTCGTGGTCATATTTTGAATGCCCTGGAGACTAGTATTTACAATTCCCATCGAAGTATTTTGTCTGCAAAGGAATTATGGAGTACACTTGATAACAAATACAAGATTTTTGAAGCAAGCAACAAGAAATTCCTAATTTGCAACTTCATGGACTTTAAAATGGTTGACAGTAAGTCCATTATTGGCTAGGTCAGTGAACTTTTACTCATTTTGCTGGAATTGAACTTGCATCTGCTTTTGTTGTAGGGTTTATTATTTCTCCTCTCCCCCCTTGTTGGAATGATTACAAGAAGAAACTTAAGCATGTTGAGACTGACTATGACTTAAAAAGTTTTACAACATCATCTTCGAATAGAAGAGGACTCGTAAACGAGAAATTAAGGATAGTCAATAAACTGAAAACCATTTTAAGGTTAATAGTATGTAAAAATATAAGATACAAAATTCTTTGAAATCTAGGAATAATACTCAGTTTAAGAAGCAACATCTTAACAAGAAGAAGAAGGGCGAATGTTACTTCTGTAAGAAACCCGACCATTATGCTCGTGACTACCGTCGAGGAAAGAAACAAAAGAAAAATGAGGCGAATATGGTCGAAGACAAACTTGTAATAGTAGTGCAAGCCATCAATGATGTTGCCGATAATATAGTGGATGGTGGTACGATAGTGGTTCAACTATTCACACCTGTAAAGATAGAAACCTTTACAAGACATATGAATCAATTACTGAAGAAGGAAACAAAGTTACTTTAACAAACAACCTTCGTAGCAAAGTAATTGTCAAAGGCACTGTTGTACTCTCGTTTACTTCGGGAAATACTGTCAGTGTTACTAATGTTTTACATGTCCCTGACATTGTGAAAAACCTTATCTCTGGGGACCTTGTTATCAAGACTGGATTCAAGACGACCTATGAGGATAATAAGTTTGTATTGTCCAAAAACGATGTGTTTTTTGGACAAGGATAGGCTTGTAATGAGATAAGCTTAATTTGATAAATAATGGTTCTGCTTATACTATTGATGACTTGATTCTACTAATATATGGCATGGTAGATTAGGACATGCGAATTATTGTTCTCTTAGAAACATGAAAAGTTTAGGGTTGATCTCTGATTGCAATTTTGATAATGTTTCTAAATGTGAAATTTGTATGTAAGCAAAAATACATAAAATATCTTTTAAATATGCAATAAGAAATTCTGCCTTGCTTGAATTAGTACATAATGATATTGATAATCTTAAAAAGCATATGACTCGTGATGGAAACAAATACTATGTCACTTTTACTGATGATGGTACTAGGTACGCTGATAAACACATTTTTATATCGGATTTGATCTCAATTCTCTAAATTGTTAGTGCTAAATTTTGTACTTATTATAGCATTTTATGTGTTTGTAGGTATTTTTGCAGAAATAAACTCTTGTGGAGAAATTGGCTCAAAAAGTGGTATTTGAACCTCCGAAGAAAATTACTAATGCACCCAGATATGCGTTAAAGGCACCCGGAAGAGCTGATAAAGGCACACATAAATTTTACTATTTATACCCAATAATTACTATTTGCACCCCAGTGCTAAAGGGACATCGCATGGATAGGGGGCACCGATCTTCTTCCCCCTTTAAAGAAGAATTTTGGTTGGAAATAATTTCACTGTGTGAATTCTCTAGATCGATCTCTCGAGTGATTCCATGAGATTTTCTCATTGTTCCTGGATTGGTTTGGACCTGTTTATCGAAACATGGTTGGTGCATGTGTTTGGATCAACTAGATTGGACTGGATTACTAATTTGAAGCAAAACAAAGGTGAGCATATATCGGGTTTCTTTTGGTCTTATTTCGGGAAGTCAAGTGTTGTTAAGGAAGTTATAATCTTTGGGATTCATATTTAACAAGTTTGGCAAGAGTACTCAACATGGGTTTGTGTAGTTGAGCTGTTGCATCAGCTGGAAAGGTTGCCGTCTGTTGAGTCCATGGTGTTGTAGATGGGATGATGAAGGACCAAGCCAGGTAGAACTGAGGATATTCCCCCCTTTCTGCATTTGCGGTTTTCCTCGTTAACAAAATTCGATGTCTCTGTGTTAATTCTTTTCCGCATTATATTTTGTTATATAATTGAAATATCACAGGTTGTGCGTTAAGATCAATCAATTATATAACCCAACCTTTGGTTGTTGATTTAAATTGATTGACACTTGAACATTGGTCTTTGGTACCGTTCAAGTTACTCCTCTTATATTTAATCGGGCTCGCAAATTTTTATTTACTTTGCAGATTGAGTTAAGAGTTAGAGATATAAACTCTTTGATATACTTTTCTCTAGATTGAGTCTGTCTGTCTAGTTGATTCTCTAGAAACTATATTGGAGTAAGTCCTCTCAGATTGCCAAACGAATTGTTGGGTGTGGTTGTTAGACCCCCGCATTTTCACTAGTTGTGTAACATCGCAAAAATTTCTCTTGGGCTTTGAGCCGATCCTAACCCATTTGGCTAGAAATGCGTAATGAGCACGTGCGATCCTAGTATCAGATGCTTATAAAAATGGAGAGTGCCCTAAACCAAGTTTAGGTTTTCTTAACTAAGTGGTTATCCCTTAGTGAATTTAATAGGTGTTATAGAAATGGATGCATGAATGCCACGTAATGGACATGAGCAGATAGAAGGGCAGTCTTGTCTTTTTGTTATCAAGTCTAAATATGAAGAAAAACACCTTCTTTTTTCTTCAGTGTTCCGCTGAAATTTTCTCCCCCCTTTTTCCACTCAAAACAATCTCAAGCAAGTAAGAAGTTGTTAGCTTTTAAATCAAAAATTCAAAGTTCAACCCAGTCTCCGTTTCGGCTGGATGTTTCTTCTACGCAGAGGTAGGGGTTCTTTCTCTCCCAATTTCGTTGTTTATTCCTACTTATTTTGATGTCATGTACTTGCACAATTCTTCATGTTTATTACCATTTCAAAATGATTATTTTTGATGTTTTATTAACTACAAATTTAATAAACGTTGTCCATGATGAATCTCTTTCAATCTACGCATGATTTTGGAATGATTTCTCGTAACAGAGATCTTGTTTGAATCCTATCATCTTTGTGTCTTATGCTTGCACTTTGAACTGCGTAAATTTCAACTTTTTCAAGTGATTTCGTGAAGATTAAAATGTTTTCTAGTCTTCCAAGTTAGGTTTTCTATCAGCCATGAAGTCTTGAATTTAAATTTAACTAGCCTATTTCCTGTTTGCTAAAATGACCCAACGAGCTCCGTATTTTGAAATTCAATTTGAAAATACGCATGTACCTAGAAATTGAAATAAAAACCTCATTCCTTCAAAATAAATGAATTTTATGGTTCTCTCTTGAAGGTATTTGTCTCTGAACATTTTATAGGCTGAAAACTTCGTGTGTTTTTTTTTTCCTTAATGCACTTGATGTCTCTTTGATATTTAGTATGGAGTTCTTTTTATAGTGGAAATGGAACTAGTAGCTTCTTTATGTTTTAACTTGATTTTTTCGCCTGAAGCCTTGGATATTTAAACAAACTTAGGTGAATAGAAGGAATGGGTACCTGTTTAGTCCTTTTGTCTTACTTAAATTGGGTATTGTGTTTGCACTTTATCTTCTCGTCAACCCCTCATCAATATTGGAACTAACTTGTTTTGGTTGGATTTTGAAACTTGTGAGCATGTGCTGTTTTATACCTTAAATCCAGTGCACTATCTTTTTGGGTTCCTTGATAATGCTCCTTAATTTGTTTAGCCTAGAAATTTGATTTGGATCATTGCATATTCACGGTATGAGCATTTGTTTTTCTTATGAATCACCTACTCGCTGTTGAATGTCGTGTCTTTGTGAAATGATCCGCTGCATACTACTGATCGGATGATTTACTTGCTTTATGAAGTATAAATACTTGCCTTGAAAATATTTTACAAAATGACCCATTATCGGCAGTTAATTGGATTATTTTTATTACTGAATTTTGTGTATGTTGATAGGTGTAGAATACACCGTATTTACTATCTAGTAGTTTATGCTTTCTTTGCTATTTTCTTGTAAACTATGTATTTTACGTGTGTTTTTGAGTTATTAGGTACTCTGGAGTTGCACGGAGGAAAAGAAGAAGAAATCACCAAAATTGAACAAAAAGGGCAAAACTTGTCGTTTCATCAAGGGCGAAGACTATTTGGAGTCCGAGAGGTGGTTAAGGGGCTCTCATTCGGGGTACCCCTTATCACTCAGCAATGGAGTGTTACTAACACCGGGTAGCCCTTATCCAGAGGATGGTGATGATGGATAGCACCCAATTGGGTTGGTCCTATCCATGGCCCAAATCCGGATCCAAACCCGAAATCGGATCCAGACCCACTTCACAACCTAACCCTATGTCCGAGAGAACTTGTCTCTCATTCTTCATTTCATTTTTCCCTGAAATTGAGAGTTTAAGAGAGGAAGAACAGATGCTGTTAATGGTGGAATCAAGAGAATTGATGAAGGAATTGGTGGGGGTTTTTGATTCATCTGATGGTACAAGCTTACACAGGTGATGATTAAAGATTTCAGTTAGGGTTTGTTTAATCCGTTTAGATGGCAGAAATTGTGAGATTAAGGGTTTGTGTTGATCTCTTTAAGAACTGAAATCGTGAATCGATTGAAGGGGGAACTGGAGCTGCCGTTGTGTGTGAAGGGTGATGATTCAAATTAGAAGAAGATTAAAATGGGTTTTTGCTGTTTGTAGGTTTGGTTCGGATTTGAGATGATGGTTCGATAGAATTGCAGCTCTGAGAATTAGAATGGGTTCTGGTGCAAATTGGTTGTAAGATGATGTTAATTTTTGATTGTTACAATCGAGTGAAGAGAGCAAATTGTTGCGATTGGAATCATAGAAGGTGGCTGTGGTGATAAAGCGGATGGGTTGAGTTAGGTTACGAGAGAATCGAAGCCCGAGAATGGCAATGAACTGCGCATCTACAGTGATATGACATTTGTCAAAGTTGCGATCGAGCAAAACAATGGTTCAGAATGGTCATGATGATTTGAAATGTGGTTCTGAGGATGAATTAAGAAGTTGATGTTGCAAGAGTCAATGTAAGAGAATGAACACAGTGAGGCGGATGAGTAATTGGTGAAGCTTGCACAAAGGGTGGAGATGAACTTGGAGGCAGGGAGTTATTGGTGTTTTGTGTTGGTGGCTTGTAAGATATTTCGATGTGGGTTTCTTTGTGGTAATGAAAGAGTTAAACATATGTTGCTTGCCATTTATGAGATCTTTGTTGGTAATGGCATCGATATTATGGGTGCTACTTGCGAGAGATGAGTTCGAGAGATGCGGTGATCTTTATCAGGTTCGGTTTGTGGAGGCAATGAAGACCGATGGAGAGAAATTTGGTTGAGCTCGAGACTGTGAACTCGAGATGAAAAGGGAATGAGTTTGGATTAGCAGGAGAATATGAAGGTAGTTGGTTACGGTGCTGCCGTGGCTCGAGCTGGAGAGTGCTGGAATTGAGTAAGCGGTCATGGCATTTGGCTTGATTCGAGGAATGATGTTAACGGAGACTGTGATGTTGTTACCAGGACGTGTTCGATGGCGTGTCTTGTGATAAACATGCGGGTTAGTCGACGCCATGAAAGCCGGAGATGGGATTAGCCGAGAAAATGGAAGTACGGTTTTTGAGATTGTTGAGTGATTGTGTTGTCATTGGAGCTAATGGTGCTACATGTTGATGGTTTTGGCAATACCGGAAGTGTTGTCTTGAACATATCACAAAGAAGATGAATTGGTCTTTGGTGGCTTGATGGCAGTGATGATGTGATTGAGTTCTTAAAGTTGTAATGTGACATTGAGTGATCCTGTGAATTGGTGTTAGTGGCGCGAAACTGATGATATGCTTGCCAAGAATACAGCTAGGAAGCTACATAAAAAGTTTGTGCTGCCAAGGGATTGTGATAGAGATAAAGTTGTTCAGCTGCAGAATGGATATGAATTTATGATGAACTGTGTTGAATGGAGTCTGCTTGGTGGTGTTGCCCGGTGATTTTGAGATTGAAATGGAGAACGAATGATCGAAGTGGGTGATGTTTATCTCTGCTTTGGCACATGTCTTGAATGAAGAGAAGGTTGAGATGATTTTGTGATTGTCATGTCGCAGTGTGTATGGGTTACTGAGGTAGAATGAGTTGCAGCAATTGAACCGAGCCGAATTGGTGGTTTTGAGTTAGAAGCGGCTTTTGCGAAGCTAAAATGCAATGCGGATGCGACCATCTTGGTGGAACAAAGTGATGCATCATCTTGGTGCGGCGAGAACTATAGCATGTGCAATATGGCCTAGGCCTATGCCAGTTAGACCCTGACTCATCTTAACTCAGCTGATTCACCCATCTGACTCACTGACCAGGCTTGACTCGGTCTGACTCTGAGTTGACCCGGCCGAGTTGGATCGTTGACCCGAGTTGACCCGTTGACCGGTGACTGGGCGGACTTTGCCGGTCACCTGAGACACTTTCCGGCGACTATTCCGGCGGGATTCCGGCCATAATCCCAGTTTTCCGGCGACCGGTTTTTGGGACAATTTCTACACGGGTTTCTCTCACTTGTGGGCTTGGTGGACTTCTAACTAATGGACTTTGAAGACAAAACCTAATTTTGGAAGGAGTAGAGCTATAAAAGAGAAGACTTTCTCAAAACACAAAAATCTTCTATCATTATTATTCTTTTCTCTACTTTGTTCTAGGGTTTTACAACATGATAGAGTTTCTTTTTCTTCTTGTGATGAACTCCATTAACATGAGTACCTAAGTTTATTATTGGTTATGGAATAGTTGGATTTCACATAATATGATTCTTTGATTCAATATATTAGTTTTGTCTCATATTTATCGTTTGCAATTCTCTGAAAATATTGTTTTATGATTGATTGATTGTTTTGTCAAGTTGCAAATTGGTAGAACTTCTAATCACATCTATTGCTAGTTTAGGGTTTATTATACGTAAAAGTGATATTCCTTGAATACAAGTAGCATAATATGATTATAGTTTGTAGTGATATATTCTTATGATCATATGTGAATCGTAACCTTTGTTAAATCGGATTAGTGCTTTTACACGTTCGATTGCTTTGATTGGCCTGATTTCATAGAACTTAATGCATCTAGGGAATTAAACTTGATTAGTGCTTTTACACGTTAGGTTGTTCCTTTAGATAGAATTCATATTCGCATCTTTTAATGTGTTTGTTGATGACATGAGGAGATTTGCGGGATATACTTGCGATCAAGGTATTCTAGGGCCTTTGATAAAAGTTGAGATTAAAATATCAATTCTAGTTATTGTGTTGAAAACATGTTTTTGAATGAAAACGAAATCCTTGACCAATACTTTCTTATCCTTGAATCTATTTGTTTACTTTTATTTATTTGCTTTTAGTTTATTTTACTTTCATAAAAATCAGAGAACACCCGTGTTTTATATAGGAAACCATGACAATTTGACAACCTAGACCTCTCTGAGGGATCGATCCTTTCTTGCCCTTGCTTATATTTATATTTTGAGTAGTAAGAAAGTGTAATTATATTTGTGTCGTGTGACAACCGGTCATATGTATATTGTGAGTATTTCCTTCTTGTGAACAAGATTAAGTAGGAAACTAGATGACTCTACTATAGGAATGTCAGGCCTTAATTGGCCCCCCACTTACGAGTGGCAACCCGGAAGATCGTTAGCTGTAACGGTAGCTGGTATCTGACTACCCTGACATCGGCGCTGGCCAAAAGAATAGTAGATTACCTAAACTTGATTTACAACTATTTGTTTCATTATGAATTTCAGTTGTGAAATGCTTTTCATTCTGGTACACCATTTTAGTTGCTGCTCTTGTCCGTTTATTTACGCAAGAATTTACATTTCTTCGCCGTTATAACTCCTACTGGGCTGTGGGCTCACCCCGTTTTTGTTTTGTTTTCCCACAGAGTACGAAAGGAGCTTGCAGCAGTAAGCCGGGCAGGGCTTACAACAGGCTTTTAGCGCGTCAAAGTTAGTATTTTGTTGTTCATAATATGTATATCACGGGGATAAATCTGGGGTAGTCTTATGTTGCTCATGACCCATGCTTTTGATATATTTTGTTGTACATAAAAATGTGGGGATCTTGTCTTTCTGGATGGCTTTCTATCGGTGATAACTAATATACATTTGTCGCATTTTGCTTTGTAAAATGTATGTATATAGAAATGTGCTAGCCTGTGGCTCCTTTGCATGTATTTCTAACTCTTTAAGTTTCTGCTACTTAAGTATCCCAATGTTGAAGTCAACAGTGGAAGTGGACTTTGTTTAGTTGAAATGTACTGTACTTGATATGTCTCTTCAAACGAACTCTATGTTACATCTACTGCATATTTGCTACGGTCACCCATTTATGTATGAGTACTTTTAATATATTTGTTAAGAAAGCTTAGATTTAGACAAACACATTCTTAAGTGTAGTTTGTTATATTATGCATTTGAACTGTTTTCGGCACCAAGTATCTACTTCCATTTCTAAGCTGCTGATTTCTTCTCGACTTGAGATTCAACTTTGACAAGTACTCTCAAAGATTTTACAAACTTCTAATTATAAGGTCTGACTTATATATCACCTTGGGCCACATTTAAACCAAGCTTGGTCTCCTTAAAGTTTGCATTCTTGCTTTTGTTATAATTACCTTGACCTTGCCAGTAACCGGGATGAAGTGATTTTCGTTATCCATTTTTATTTTGTTGCCGGCTTCGTAACCATTGTTGCTTTTGATTACTGAATTGTGTGTAGATATTTATTGTTTTTAGCATATTTGGGCATCTCTCTTTTATCCACTGCATTTTGTTAGCCTGACATGTACTTGTTAGACTAAGCTATTTATCCATGCACTTTCTGTGATTTCGCTAATAACTGATAGACGCATTTATGTGTCTATTTTGGTCTCAATTATGTGTATTGTTAGTGCTCGATTTTGTAGTTATTTGATTATTTTATGTCTTTGTAGGTATTTTGGAGAAATAAACGATTTCGGAGAAATTGACTCGAAAAGTTGCTAAAGGCACCTCCGGAGGACATCTGCTAAAGGGACTCTCAAATGGATAAGGGGAACTCAGTTGATAAGGGGTAGCCCATCGTTATTTGCACCTCGAGGCATCCCAAAGACGTCTGCTAAAGGCACCCCTACTCTGGTTAGGGGGCACCCTTTTCTTCTTCGTTCAAAGCTTATTTTGGCGGGAAAAGTAACCAACTCACCTGCGAATATTTGGATTAAAGTTTGGACGAGTTTTTCTATGATTCTTACGTGGATTGGGTTTGTTATGGGCTCAGTTCAACTAAACAGGGATGGTAAGAGTTTCACAGTCGAAGAAAAAGGAAGTTTCTACGTGGTTTTGATAAAACAGGGCAGTGGAGCTATTCTCGGAGTTTTGGTTGTATTTTTGGAGATTACGTGGGCTATAAACTTTCTTAGCATTCGTATCTATCTGTCTGGGGAAGGTCGGGTCAAAACAGGAAGGCTACATGTTTTAGGATCGAAAAAAAGAAGATTTCCGTTCTCGAAAGAAGATTTCCGTTCTCGACAAATCGTTCTCGAAGACGATATATTTTGAGTTCTCGGAAAGTACATGGGAAACGGAGAAAATAATATCTTCTGAGAGATTTTTTTCCATCACAGAGGAGGTTAGGACGGCTCGGATTGACTCAGAAGTTGTGCAAAGAAATTTCGGAGAATAAATACCCCGTGACTTACCGAGGGAGAAAAAAGACGATATTTTTGGAGATTTCTTACTATAGAGGGCTCCTGTGTGTGCATAAAAGGTGAGGGGGCATCAAAAAATGGGGCAGTCGAGAGTTTGGGGTGAAGCAGAGGTAGAAAATCACGCTGCAGGAGGAGTTGCAGCAGAGGTAGAAAATCACGCTGCAGAAGAGTTGCGATTTACGTAATTGTAAGTGTCGTTCTCAAGAACACGAAGAACAAACTCATACGGATGGTCGTTTATTCCCGCTACACAAAAGATTTATCGTTCCCTGTAACAGTGTCTTTGTAACACTAATATCCGTTGCGATTTCATTGCTTTATTATTTTTCACCTCTTGTAAATACTTTTTGAGCTATGAATATCAATTTTGAACGTGTTTTCACCATGAGGAGCTAAACCACATCATTGGGATGACGGAGGAAGCCAATTCTCATCATTGTGGTAAATTATTTAATTGTTTTTATGACTTTTGCATTAATATAAATTGAATTATGATTTTAAATTAATTAGTTGTCATTTAGTTTGATGGGTTATTCTTAGCTTTAGTGTTTTGATAACCCATGCTTACGATTTACAATTAATGTTTTATAAAATCTACCTTGGCAAAGATTAAGAGTCAATAATTGTTGTTTTTGGAGCTATAATTGTATAAGAATTAATATTGAAACCATAGAATTAGAGTTTGGTGAAATCCTGATTCCCGATAATCATCAATATCATTATCATCCTTTGTTTTATTCACCAGATTAATTTTATAATTTAAGTCTAAAATCAACTTCACAAGTCCGAGAATCAAACCCTATACTTACCACTTGTAAAACTACATCAGTTTTTGGCGCCGCCGACGCAGACTTGTTTTTAGGTTAGGTTTTAGATTTTATTTTTTAGGTTTATTTATTTTATTTTATTTTATTTCTTTTGTTAGATTTTACTTTGGGTATTTTTGTTTTTGGTGTGCAGGTTTTGCTCGAAGCTAAAAGTGGAAAGTTGGACTTGCCTAAAATAGTACAGAAAATCCTAATTTTTTATTTTATTTTTGTTAGTTTTTATTTTCTTTATTTTTGGACTTGTATATATTGTTTGTTTATTTTTATTTTTTTAGTATTTTATTTATATAAAAAAAACACACGTGCACACACCAATTGCATCATCAGACTACCGAGTTTAGGAAAGCTCGTGGATTAATAAGCTGAACCCGTGCTTTGGGCCTTATGGGAGTTACCAGTTAAAAGTCGACAAACCTCAACCTCGTACCTTTGGGTATATTTTGCTGTGGTAACCTGAGCCTACCCATTTTAGTCGACCTTGCATTTGCATGTGCACAAAATAATGTCGAACTGGTATTACAATAGCCAATACAACGAATATCCGACTGATTTTCAAAATGTACACTACTACTTTGACCACAATGTGCATAGTGGTTGGGAACACCAACTTTTTCAAGGTTATGGTTCATATCATAGTGAGCCCAATTACTATTCGCATGCGCACAGGTCATACGAGCAAGAAAATAAGGAATATTATAGTACTAGTTCCTTGTCTTTGGACGACTTAATTAAACAGCTGAAAACTAGTTCTTATTATGATCCTTCCGTTCCTATTCTCCCCATAGAAGAGTCTCTCAAACTGATGGTTGTTCCTTCTGGTCCTATTCTTCCTCCAGAAGAATCTCTCAAGCTGATGGCTGAGAATACAAATAGGTTTGTGTTAGAAACGAACGAAAGAATTGCTCGAAATAATCTTGACTTCCAATTTAGCCTTAAAAATGAGAATAGTTATTCGCATAATCAAGATGACGAGGTTAGAATTGGTAACACTACTTGTTTAGAAGAGGTTCAACCATTTTCATGTTATTATAATGATGATTATGATGAGGATAGTGTTGATGAAGAATCTGAAATATGTAGGCATAGTAATCAGGAATTTGTTACTCCAATTGAGCTTTATAATGATAATGTTATTTCTATTTCAAATCCAAATAATTTTAATAATTATTCACCTATTCAAAAGGACGAGGAATTGACTAGAGATACCCCCGTTTTAGACGATGTAGTATTTCCTTTTGATTACGAAGCCGATATTGGCTTAGAGGAACGAGTTTATTCTAAGAATAATATTTTAGAGTCTGATTTAGAAGCAACTTGATCTTACATGAAGAAGATGAACTCGTAGAGCTTTTAAACATGTATGAGGATGCGTCACCCGAATATGACCTACAAGAAGCAATTGGCCATTTTCGGGGATTGTTGATCTAGAAATTAGGGAAATTGTAGCTAGTCTATCTAGAGACACCCAAAACTCTAAGTTTGGGGGTGATTATCATTCTCCACGTGCCTTACCTTTAGCTCTTAGAGAAATCCCTCACTTGGGATTTGACATATGTACCTCTACCATTTTAAAAAATCATCTTCAGACACGTTTTCCTGAACCTAATGATGTCCAAGAAGAAGTTCAGTTATTAGAAACCCATCCTCTGGTTGATGTGGTTTACCCATGATATGATACCCGGATTGACTTTGTTTTCCCACCGAATATTTTTCTTCCAAATGTGGGAACGTTTGAATTTGAAATGTGTCAATTATTAAGTTACGAGACTAAACCTAATTATTTTAGGAAAATAGAATTGACACATTTGCTTAAGAATGACCACCACTCTCATTATGGTCAACCGTGTAAGTCAAATCGATTGACTTAGAGGATCCTCAATTATTCAGGTTATTATTGTGTGCTTCTAAATTTTTCCAGACCTTAGAACCTGATATTTCGGATCTTACTTATGAGGAGGTGCAACCCATGAAAATATTTTATTTAGACCCCTTTATAGAACTCGAACACGAACCACAACTAGATGTAGTTGTCTTAAACAGAAACTAGGCAAGGGTGTACTATGTTTATTCTTGGTTTGTTGCGTTTCCTTTTATCTCGTGTTAACACTTTTTGATGCGATGATCCACATTTGTTTAGGTTATTGCTTTATGATATGAAGTGATTAATTCTTTCTTATGTCCGGGTCAAGACGTTAAACTTATCACTTCTTGGGAGGTAACCCATGCTCATGCAACACGGTAATATCTTTCCTTAACTCTTTTGCTTCAAATGGTAACGCTTTCTCCTTGTTCATGCTTTTAATTTCATCTTTAGAACATTGAGGACAATATTAGATTTAAGTTTGGGGGTATGGGAGAAACTTTTTAGTTGCATTGTTAAACTTCAGAGCCTAGAAATTTATGCTTATTAAGGATAGCACTAACCAATCTAAGTGGATGGAAGCATTTTGGTTGAAGGAGTTGAGGAACCAATCTGAGTAGATGGAAACATTAAAGAGTCTATTCATAAAAGCACAGAGCTCAGGTGTTAGAAATAACATGGTAGTTTCGCCATATCTCGTTGAGTCCGTTTCACTTCTGTTTTTATTTGTTTTCTTTTTAAAATATGTTTCTCTAAGTGATTAGGTGGGGCTCACGATTCAAGTTGTTACCACTGCTAGGATGAAATAAAGTGATTGAGTTACTAAGAAAAGAAAAAAAGAGACCAGACCAAACAGAATAATTCTCAAAAATTAAAAAAAAAAATAACTAGCAATATGTGTGTGTTCTCCCTGTCTCCGTCGCCTATACAAGCGTGGAACGCAGAATCCACGGGAATTACCATGTAATCTGCTGACAAAAATCATGCGCTTGGATCCGCAAGATCTAATCATGTTGTTAAAAAAAAGTTAATTAATTGTTAATGTTCAGTGAATAAATCGACCGCTGGTTCCATTGTGTTGCTTACAAGAATAACAAAAACATCAAAATACAAGATAATCAAAATCCTAATACAAATAAGGAAATCAATTACAAGTAGATCGCGAAGAGAAAGAGCGGTAAACCACAAACATATCCAAAAGAATTTTATGTATAAGGGAGATATGGTATATCCCGAAATAAAAGACCATTTAATCGATTGTATTCTTTTTCAATAAGAGATGCTCCTAAAACAAAAGAGTACTTTGCCCATAAATTTGTCGATCCACAAGAACACGGGTGTCGATTCAAAGCGATGTCGTGATGAATCGTTGATGTTTTTAAATCAAGAATAACAAGCCACGAACCAGCCATTAAAATTGGAAGAACTCAACGACGAAGAAAAATCGCCCCAAAACGACGGAGAAATATGTCAAAAGACGCCAAAAATGATGTAAAAACATCTTATTCAATTACCTACTACCAAAAACTTTAAAAGAAAAAGAATCTTTGCTCAGACCTGGCCCAAAAGGACCAAATCTAAGCAAGACGGCTTTCTTTTTTTTAGAAAGGGAAGAGAAAGAGAGAGAAGAGAAAGGGACCAAAACTGATCAAGGGTAATTGGACGACCAACTTTTGGTCGCATTTATGATTTACCTAAATTATCATAATAAATTTTGGCAACAAAATGTTAAAATTTATATATATTTTAATTTATTTATGGACAAGTGTGTTTCACATGGTTATGGTTTGGGTGTCCTAGCTTTCTCTATTTTAGGGGAACTCGACGAAGATACTTTGGGTTTCTTCAAGCGTCTGAAAAATTGTCTAGTTAGTAACGATGCCAGTAACGGCTTGGGTAGTTTTATTTTTTTTATAGATTAGGCATTGCTATTCAAAAAGGAATTGGAGCCCAGCTTGTTGCTAGGTTACCAACCAAAAGCTTTGTATGATCATATTTATTTTTATATTTATTTAACAGTTGGCATATGAATCAGATAGGAGGTCTTGACCAAACTATTATACGAAAGTTTATCTTATATCATTAAGCAACATCATTAAAGATATGTAGCTTAAAAAGTAAATTTACAAGCTACTATGCAAGAAATCGAAAATGGAAAATATCCTTAAAAGATACGTCGTCATTAGCAAAATATCCAGCAGCAAAGTGAGATTTAACCCCAATTCCCTTTTTTAAAAGTTGCCTAGATTGTGAGTGATAGAATAATTTTTTTTTAGGGCTAAACGCGAACGAGTCTCATGTAGTTGCAGGAAATCCTACAATACATCCCTCACTAGAATTTGCAGTATTAACACATCTTTGAGATCAACAATCAATCTTTTTTATTAGATGAGTTAGAAATTTTACAAGAAGGAAGTGAAATTAAGAATATAATTGCTACTCTATATTTTCTCTCTCCTCAAAACTTTCTCTCCACTCTAAAAGATTTCTCTCTCCCTTAAGCCTGTTCGGCTCTTTGTATAGGACATTACATAGTGGATGACACTAAGTTGTCCTTTATTTTCGGATCTGACTTGCGAATTCTCGCAAGTGTACAAATGTAAAATCTCGCAACACTCCTAAATCTCGCTAAGTTTTCACATCTCTCCCGTGTTCAGGCTGTCGTCACCTATTGCGTCATTTTTATCACCAATCTGCGACATCTTCGCGATATGTCATTTATGGATTTCGCAAGGGTATTGGTGTTGCGATATTCTGATCCTACATCTTGCCTCTTCTCATGTCTTCTCTGCGAAGAAGAGAATCATGAGAACTGATACTTTTAAAATGCCGCAGCTGTTCATTTTTCCATATAATTCTGTACTGACATGATTCCGTATTTTTACGCAGAATTTATTACACGTATCTCTTCTTCCATCCATTTCTTGACACGTCTTTTTCAATCGTTATTTCTCAACCGTTCATGTCTACTCCTCGCATTAAATGTGTTTATTTTTCCGAGAATTCTTCTCCCTATATATATTTTTCTCATTCTTCTCTTCTTTTTTTTTTTACTTTCCTTCTTGTTTTCTGTGCAACTTTTCTTCAAAGCTCCTCCATAACTTCCGCTTCTGCTGCTGTAAATCTTTTTCTTTCTACTTCTTTTGATCTTTAGTTCTATATACATTCCCATACTGAAAATGGCTCCAGTTGGTCGTAAATGAAACTTCTCTGGAGAAAGTTCAGAAAGATTTCGAAGAAAAGGGTTTCACACTAACCACCATTCCCAATCAAGAATCTAAATCCATTCTTTCTGCAAAATTTTTGCTGATCATCATTGTAATGATCAAGAAATCATAATTTCGCTAGGTCAAATTCTCGCTGGCCTTCCCATTCCTCTCTATGATCCTGATCTTCCCTTGTTTTATGAAATTCTCTCTCATGCGAAATTCTCGCGAGCTGTCTACCAGTTGAGTGGGGATTGTATTCGTCTGATGCTTGAGTTCGTCAACAAGTGGTCTTTGGTAGAGGATCTCTTTACTCAAATGAAGTCGGGGATCCCGAATTCGCGAACTTAGAAATATTCGCTGAACAATACACAGTAGAGAGCCTCTTCGAGAATTACGAAGTAATAAACATGAAGAATGATAGAACTCGCTGGGGTGCGCGCTTGAAGAAGAAAGAAAATGTTGTCAGCGATAAAATACTAATGCAGGACATAGACTAGCATTCTGGAAAGAACAACATTCCTCGTCATTCTAAAGACGATAGATGGTGCATCTTTCCGTTGGTTCCGAAAGGACCTTATATTTCAGGTTCCAATGTGCTTCCTGCGAATCTCGCCAACTACCAACCTTGGGTATTTAATTGGCTCGAGAAAGCAAAAGAGGTTTTTTTTTTTTTTTTTTTAACTTCACTCTTTTTTATACCTATCAATCTTGCGAAATTTTCAGATTACCAAACTAAGGAAAAGTTACAAAAGGAATGCCAAGGAAAGTACCCTAGCGGCACTCCGTTCGATCACGGATGAAGTAAGAAATACTTTCTTTTGATATTTTTAACAATATTGTTGCCTCTGTTTCTTATCTTCATTCGTGTGCGAAGGTTGGTATTGAAGTTGCTGGAGAAGAAGAAATTTTTGAGGCTGCGAAGGCCAAAGGCAAGGGTAAAGGTCCTCTTCGCAAGGGGAAGTCCACTGTCCCACCTTCAAAGAAACGAAAGATTCACTCTCCATCTCCTTCAAATCCTCAATCTAGCGAAAAACTCTGATGATGAAGATAATGATGATATTGATATTTCTCTCGCAAAGGAGAATTTTCCAACTGACTCTTCTATGGCACAATTGTCCAGCATCTTCTCTGACTTCATGCAAGGGATTGGAGATGATCGTCTCTCTAGTACGTGCAAATCCCTCGCGATTATCTGCAATGCTCCTTTACTAGAAAGTGATGATTCTCTTCATGGGTCTCCAGATCAGTGACTCCCAGCTTTCTAAACTCGCTTGGTGCCTTGGTATGTCTTTATTCCCTTATTTCTTCATAGTTTTGATTTTAAATTATATCTTGTTAATTTCTTCATTTTCCTTCATAGACCGGGAGAACTTCCTTCGCTGTTACCTCAGATCTTGAGAAGAGGCGCGAAATTCTCGCAAAGAAGAGCCTTCAACTTCGCAAGAGAAATGAAGAATTGGAAGATGAAGCTGCTACTCTTCATGAGAAGACTAAGCAATTAGAAACTGATTCTTCCACTCAGAAGAATAAAATATCCAGTCTTCAAAGTGCCAACCAGCAACTTTATGGTATGAGACCCTTCTCTTTTCCTTTGTTTTGTTCTCTTATTATCTTCCCTCATCTGATTTATCATTTTCGCAGACGTCTATAACCTTTCTGATGAAGCCATTCTTCTTCACTCATTCCCTGACCCTATGGATAACGATGCCCTTCTTGATCACCTCAATAATTCTTTGAATAGTTTTTCAAATGACAAGATTATATCTCTTCCTCTAAATGAACTTCAATCCAAATTTCGCCTCTTAGAAATTGATCATAGGTCTAGTTTAGGCTTAGCCAACCAATTCAAGCGTTTATATCTTAGTTCTAAAGAGAAAATTAATATTTTAAGAAAGAAAATCAGTGATCTCATAGATGATAAAGATCGCATTGCTAGTCAAGGTGCACAAGCATTAGCGAAATTCCAAAAAGCTCTTCTTGAGGTTCAAATTGAACGAGATGAATCCGCAAAAATATCATACTTAGCGAAAGAGAGAATCAAATTCGCTCCCTTCTTCTCATAAATAATGACGATGAATTCGCTTTGGCTGCGAAAGTTCTAGATGATGCCAGAAATAATTTAGGTGTTAACGTTAGTCTTCAAGATGAGCATACTGCCTTGGTTAGAGATATGATTTCTGACAAAGAAGGTTGTTAATTGTTCTTCTTTATCTAACTATTTGTCTTTCATGAAATTGTTGTTAAGTTATTGATTCATTGTCACATGTTCGCAGAAGCTGAACAGAGATTTCGCAAAAGAATTGAAGAACTTGAGTCTGAGAAGGATCAGCTCGCAAATAATTTTTCTTCTCGGGATGATAAGTATTCTAGATTGAAGAGGCAACTACAGATTACTGTTGCGAATTTTAAGAATGATGCTATTCTCTTTCGAAATCAAACTATTTAGATGGTCTGCGACGACAACGGTGTCCCTCATTCCATATATCCTTGTCTTCTAGAAGAAATCCCCCAGAATGCACCTTCTCTGGATATCTCTGACAGCGATGTTAGCGAAGAAGAGGAATATGATGGAAATGAAGAAATAGAAGGATCTGATGAAGAAGATGAAGGAGAAGAATCAAACAAGAAATAGTTATGTTTTCTTCTTCCTTTTTTTGTAATATCTGTACATTCGTTCTTTTAATCTTCTATTATTGTAATCTTTCGCCGCGAATTTCTCGAATCTTCAAATACAAGCTCTGCCTTTGTTGTTCTTTTCTACACATGTTAAAAAATACTCCCTCCGTTCCATTTTACTTGATGTTGTAGAGTTTTTCACGCAGATTAAGAAATAACATAGAGAGTAATTTTTTTTTCCAAATTTACCCATATTAATAGTTTCTTAAAAATTTAAAGCACCTAGTTTTTAGTTTTTATATTCAGTGTAAATTACGAATCCCGTTGTAGTTTACTTGGGATAGAGTATTTATCCTCCATAGAGTGGATTTAAAAATCAGATTAATTAATCATTTACTGATTTCATTGAAAATTAATGGTATGGTATGATTCCAAAGCAAGGGAAAATTAGTGAGAATTTGGGAAAAATATCTAAACACTCATCTATTTGGGAACATAAAAAAAACCCTAATGGAACGGAGGGAGTAGCAATTCTTTTTTGCAATACAGTTAATCAATATATTATCAATCTTTTTCATGTCATGAGTGCGTAAACTATCACATGAAGACAAATAACATGTTTTTATTCTATACATTCCCATATTTGCCTCTGTTATTTGTATTCAAATGAAAGGTTAAGCAGGTTATTTTTGAATGACAACCTGCCTCAGTTTCGCAACTGTTTTCGCAAGAAAGTATTTCTTGGTTTCTTCCAAGATTTTAATTTTTCTTTTCTTCTTATGTGGTCTTATTTTTCCTTCCTAGTTAAAGGTCTTACTTTGCCACCTCTTGTCATTGCGACAAAATCGCAGGACGTCTTTGCACTTGCATGCAAAAACCCATTGATCTTGTCTTACCATTTCTTTAGTATTGTTGCCTTTGTAGGATACTTTTGTTGCGACAATATGACAGGCCTAAAAATTCTTGCGAACATAAGCCCCATGACATTGCCGTCTTGCGACGAAATCGCAGGACGTCCTTGCATTTTCATGTACTGACCCATTGATCTCGTCTTATCTTTGTCTTTTTTATTATTTCCTCTTCAGGATTGTTAGACAAATATGACAAGCCTACATTTTCTTGCGAAAATAAAGCCTCATGACATTTGCATCTTAAGACACTTATCAGCTCCCTAATGGAGGGTGCCACCCTTATCTCCCCCCTGGTTGCCCCTTCAAGGAGACGTACCTCTACCATACAAGGTTGGCTCCTCCCATCCGGTCTTAACAACAACCAGTTGTTTTCGCAGCCTCTTAACCCTTTTGCCTATAAAGCTTATGGTTACGAGACTGCACCCTAAGTGGAGTTTTCTTCGGGCCGAGTGCAGTATACGCCAAGACTTGCCAAGAATGGCCGAGACACTTCAAATGCCCCAGGCACTCTTAGCTAAACCGTGTACCTCGGCGCCTTGATCATATGCTGACTCCTTAGAAGAGACCCTCAGTCGTCCAACCTAAGTCATAAGCTTAGGTTGAAAATCCGAGGTACCTCTCCTGGATGGGCTTGATTGACCCCAAATCTCCATGACACAGGTTCCATGGGCGGTGTAACCTTTCCCCTGAGCCATGTCAGCAGGTACCCCCTTTTATGACGCACTTTAGGTCTTACATTTTCCTCTTGCAAAATTTTGATTTCGCGAACTAGGGTGTACGCCATAGCAGGTTCGCCCCTTTCTTTGTCATTGATATTTGATTCTCTCTTATCATTATCTTTGCGAACTTCTCGCGTATTCTTTCTTTGATTATCATAGTCTTTGCGTCTTCAGCATATGATCGCTGTCGTATGCGTCAAAAATAATTTCACTTTCCTAAAGTATATGATAAGAAAGAGTTCGTATCCATAGGGAGGCGATTGTAGTTATTTCGTAATCAATTTCTCAAAGTAACCAATTGGGGGGATTTCTGAATTTTTAAGTAAGCAATAAAAGCAAATAAGTTGTAGATAATAATCAATGGAGAAAGATATTGGTCAAGGAATTCATCTTAAATCTTAGACATGTGCTTGCATATATTATTAGAATTACGATTTAATCTC
Source organism: Papaver armeniacum (assembly GCA_023531295.1). Classification (NCBI taxonomy): domain Eukaryota; kingdom Viridiplantae; phylum Streptophyta; class Magnoliopsida; order Ranunculales; family Papaveraceae; genus Papaver; species Papaver armeniacum. Next base: position 199,384 of record JAJJWW010004732.1, on the reverse strand, counting down.
TTGTGTTATCAAAAGCCTAGAGAATCAAGAAAGCAAGATAATCTATTAATTTCTCAAGTTCATCAACACACACATTAGGGTCACGTATGTGAATTCTACCTAAAGAATAACCTAACGCCTTGCGCTAATCAAGTTCAATTCCTAGGAGCATTAAGTTTCAGAAATAGGCTAATCAATGCAATTGTCATGTGTTGCGCAAAACAATTCGGACAATGGTCAAACTCTACATATGATTACGAGAGTGTATCACTACAAACCGTAAACATATCATGCTACTTGTATTCAAGGTTATCGCTTGATGAAAAACCCTAAAATAGCTATGGACTAAGATGCAATTTCAATTAATTGGCCACTTAACTAATCAAACACCATAATCCTATCACAATACTTCAATCATGTGATCATAAAAAACAAAGAGATAATTGAACGATAATCAAGAGATAAAACTAATACATAAAGCAAACACAAGTTTTAGAAATCGGACTACATCCTTAACCAATAATAGAGAATTTAGCTACTCATAGCTATGGAGTTCATCATAATCAATATTCAATAATAAAATAATGAAGAAGAAGAACAAAGCAAACCCTAGAAGCGTAAACAAAACGGCTCTCCAAAATTCCAAGAAAAGATATCCTTTAAGTTGTAGAAGACCTTCCCTTTATAGCTTTTCTCCAACTTCTAAAATTAGGTCTAGTCTTCAAAGTCCATTAGATGAAAATCCACCAAGCCCATAAGAAGGAGAAACCCATGTGAAAATTCTGCCCAAAAACGGACGCCGGAAAACTGGGATTATGGCTGGAAATTGGCCGGAGTCCGGCGCCGGAAAAACATCTCAGGTGACCGGCAAAGTCCGCCCGGTCACCGGTTCAGTGAGTCAACTCGGTCGGGTTCAACGAATCCAGCTCGGTTGGGCGAGTCAAACCGAGTCGTCGGTGTGCCGGCGAACCCGGTCAGTGCGAGTTAGACCCAAGTCGGACTCGGGGTTGAGCCGAGTGACCTTGGCCTGACCAGTTGCATTGGCCAGGATTCTGTAGCACAATCATTGTGCTTCAACCATTAATGTTCAGCCAAGATGGCTATACACCCAACAAAACAAAATCCTGGCATTCCTTCCGATCTTTTCCGGTCAAGCTGTGGCTCACTCAGAGGCAAAGCCTCCTATTCCCGCACTTCCACAATCACCGCATCATTCTTGCACTACTTGAGCATTCTCCATTTCGATCCACAGTTGCAATTTTCATGGCAACACAATACCCTGCGAACCAGCTGCAGCTGTAGCTTCCCAGGCTGCATTACCAGATTCCTTCTTCATGTACTCCTGCAATCTTAGATATTCAAAACATTACCACTCAGCAAAGCTAACCTCCACCTGCAACAGCATCTCACCATTTACAATCCCAGGCCAGCAAACCACTACATTCTCAAGCCATCATTCCTTGCTCTCCAGGTACAGCCCATTCCTGCAATCTCATCAGCACTAAAATGCAGCTGCAAAACAGCATCAACACCTCCATCAACACCCGAGATCACCTTTGTGACTCATCTAAGTCATTCCAAACTCCGGCTTCCACCACTCTACATTCTAACTCGGTGCACCAAATGCCGATTCTCTTCTTTGTCATAAGCTCAGACCACCACCAGACAATTACATCACCTGCAGTTTTAGATCCATTCACCATCAGTAAGTGCACCAGGACAACCACTAGTTGCACCAGAACCCATCAGCTCTGTTGCTCCAACAGCAGCAAGGTCTTGCACCCGAGACCTGCAATTCAACAACCACTTCCATCATACAGCTTCGATCTTTCCAATCCATACCTACATTGCACATCCATCTGAGCTCAGGATTCCACAATACCCATCACCTGCAACTCCAGATAACCACCAACATATCTCATTTGAGCCTCAATCATTATCATCCTTCTTCCAACTTCATTTGAGTCTTCAATCCCCTTCAACAGAAACCACCATCAAATCAAAGCCCAGACCTGCAATTCCAGCTCAATTTATAGCAAACCCATATTGATTTCAGCCATCAATTCATCTCAAAACCCTTCAATCTTATTCTCAATTGAAACCCTAATTCCAACATCAACTTCTGCTCCTAGTTCATCTGTGACAGCACTCCCAATTCCTCTCTTCTTCTCAATTCGAGACCAACCCATCATTTCTCCTTTTCTGGTTCCTGCAAGCTTGAAATAAGCAAGACCCATCAATCTCAAACCAACCCACTTTCATATTTGAACAGAACCACCAACTCCCAGTAGATCTCAACTAACATTAAAACCCCATTGCAACGGCTCCTCTCTTGGATAAACAACCAACAACACACAACATCTAGAACTGTTTCTTCTTCGCTTGAAAATCATCTAACCCCCACCAATTCCTTCATCGATTCTCCGATTTATGCCTCTTCTCTCTTCTTGATTTTATTATATTTCTCCACGAGTTCTTCACAAACTCACAACAAATGCAACCATTTTCCCCATTCTTTCTCTCTCAATTTAAGTTCGGGGGAATGGAGTGAATGAGAGAAACAAAACTCTCGATTGAATTCCTTCCATGGCTGCTGTGCCTCGTTCTTCTCTATGTTTAGAGACAAATAATTGAGAATTAACTTTCTATAATTTTTAAGTCTTGTGTAGGAAAATGCAAGTTGATAAGGCCACCTTGGTGAAACAGATAAGGGGTACCCATCCTAGCGGCCCCCTTAACCTTAGCTCTCCTATCCGTAGTGCTCCTCTAACAGAGTTGCCTCTTAACCCTGACTGGGCTCCAGTTAGTGCTTGCCTCTGAAATGACAATTTTGCCCTTTGGCTCAATTTGGGTGATTTCCGCTTCTTTTCCTCCGTGCGACTCCAGAGTACCTAATAACTCAAAAACACGCGTAAAGTCCCTGATTCACAAGAAAAATAGCAAAGAAAGCGTAACTACTAAATAGTAAATACGGTGTATTCTACACCTATCAGATTCCCCCACACTTAGACTTTGCTAGTCCTCGAGCAAATCAAACAAAGCAATAAAAACACAACAACTCCGTGTCGTCGAGGCTACGGTCAATTTTGGCATAAATAACAAGCCTTTAAACCCCTAGGTGTCCCTAGTGGACGAGTTATAGTCTCGTGAGGGTTTACTAGAGATTTACCCACAAAACCTACTTTTCCAACTTACTAGTTCTCCGTAATGATAGTATCCAACGCGCTAAGAAGACATAGAGATTCCGCACACTAGTCATAAGAAGTTAGACACATAAATGAACACAATCTCATTCTTAAAAGTTGAGAGAGAAATAACCATCCCTTCTCGACTAAAAATTCGGGCTCGGAGTGATCAAAAGTCTCGACTCGCCTCACAAGAAAGGGTTTTATGATATTGCTCTCAATAATAAACGACTTTTTATGGGTCACACATGTGTCCAAGTTGGAATGAAGAGAGAATCTGCGACACGTTGAATGGTAGGAAGGCAAAACCCTCCGAAGTATTTTGAAAACCCACATCTTTTATATATTTTTGAAAACCCATTTTTCTGACGATCTCTTCGAAAGGAAATCAACCATTTAACGAAGGTGGGAATATGCTTACTTACCTCGTTATCCGTTCGGCGTGCAGCTAGCACCACTCTCCACAGATCCATAGAAACGTCTTCGGTCTTCTATCGGTGTCTTCATCTTCGTCTTCGGTCTTCAACTCTTAATGATAACTCTCGAACTTCGTAGAATCTCGACAATGTGATTATTTCCTCTAATTCCTTGTCGCTTGAAACTTCATTATAGATATTCCTTCTTTCCATCGGCTTTATTGAAAGAATACAAAAATAAAAACGAACTATACAAACCCAAAATAAATTTTTTTTTTTTTTTTTATTTTATCATTATTATTTTTTATTTTTTTTTCAGACAAGAGAAAAATAAATACAAAATAAACTAAAATACAAATGCCATGGTGTAAGTACTTTATCACTTGATTCTTCACAACTTATATGTCTTGATATCATAAATTTCTCGAACTCTCATCCTTGATAATTTCGCTCATATAAAAATTCTGCTCCCTGTCTTGTTGCTTTACTTAAATCGAAATCGCCCATTTACGTATTGTTGCTTGTAAACCTTGAACGTCTTCAACTTTCCTTCAAATTTGTGATGCTCCTCTTGTTGATGATGATGGTGTTTCTATGGACTGTTGGTGTAGAGAGAGATAAGGTGGATGGTGCTAGCTGCGAACAAGATCACAAGTGGTATGTAAGTTAGCAATTCGATGTCACCAACATGGTTGATAAAAATAGCACTCAAGAGATCAAAATAGTGCTTCTATGGTGGGAAGTTGGACAACTCACCATTACTGCCGGAATTTACGTACGGTGACACACACTCTAAAAGCACAAATTTAGACATGTACAAAGAATTGAAGGTCGGTGCCTCACATTATGTAACATGGGTAGTCTCCACTATAGGAGATCACTTGCTCTAATACCAAATTCGATCTGCACCTTATTTGCCACCGGCATGGTTAAATCCAACTTTAACTCTCATAGAATTAAGAAACCCGATCATGTTCTCTGTCATCTCTAAGTTCAATCACTATTATGAGATTCTCGATGTAATCTTAGCGACATGTATACTATGTGACTCTAAACTAACTACAAGTTGGAGTTTTCTTATTCACTAGTTACACAAAAGTTGAAAATTTTGAAAAATTTACAAAGCAAACCACTCCCCCACACTTAAACTTTACATGTCCTCAATATAAATTGAATCGTCCAAAGTAAGTCAAGGTGGGAAATCCTAACGGAAAAGTGACACAAAATCAGAAAAAATAAAAACATGACAAGAAAAGAAAATAAAAGATAAGAGATACAAAACCGATGGGTTGCCTCCCATTTAGCGCTTGGTTTAAAGTCGTCGGCCGACTATCTCCTTGCTTTCTATGACTCCTCCGGAGGAGTACTTCCACAAGATTAACTCCTTCCACGACATCCGAAGAGAAGTTTTCATAATATGGTTTCAACCGGTGCCCATTCACTTTAAGTTCATTACCCGTAGCTAAACTACAATTTCCACCGCACCATGAGAAAACACATTAGTCACAATAAAAGGTCCAATCCAACGTGACCTTAATTTACCCGGAAATAATTGCAAAACGAGAATTAAACAAAAGCACTTTATGCCCAATGCAAAATTGTTTATTAGAAATCATATTATCATGAAAAGCTTTTGTCTTTTCCTTGTAAATCCGTGAGCTTTCAAATGCATCATTACGAATCTCCTCTAATTCTTGAAGTTGTAACTTCCTTTGCTTTCCAGACCATCCAACTCCATGTTGCATTGCTTAATAGCCCAAAACGCCTTATGCTCAATTTCCACGGGTAAGTGACAAGGTTTACCATAAACAAGCCTAAAAGGAAACATCCCAATAGGTATTTTATATGCGGTTCTATACGCCCACAAAGCATCATTAAGTCGCGAACTCCAATCTTTCCTTGTAGGATTCACCGTCTTTTCAAGAATTGATTCACCTCTCGGTTGGAAACTTCGGCTTGTCCATTTGTTTGCGGATGGTAGGGAGTTGCAATCCTATGTGACACATTGTACTTCCTTAACAAGCTTTGCAAGAACCATTTTTGAAGTGTGAACCTCCATCGCTAATTATAGCCCTTGGAATTCCAAACCTTGCAAATATATTAGCTTGCACAAAATCTGAAATAACTTTAGAATCATTAGTTGGGGTGGCCTTAGCTTCCACCCATTTCGAGACATAATCCACAGCAAGCAAAATATAATAGTTCCCATTAGAATTGACAAAAGGGCCCATAAAATCAATTCCCCATACATCAAAAACCTCCACAAATTGAATAATAGTTTGCGGCATTTGATTTCGAGCACCTAGATTGCCGGTTCTTTGGCACCTATCACATGTGATACAAAATGCATGTGCATCCTTAAACAAAGTTGGCCAAAAGAAACCACATTCTAATACCTTGAGAGCGGTTCTCTTACTCCCAAAGTGTCCTCCACAAGCATATGAGTGGCAAAAAGACAAGATAGAATTAAATTCAATTTCGGAACACACCTACGTATTACTTGGTCACTACAATGCTTCCATAAGTATGGATCATCCCATATGTATTGGTTTCTTAACTTCTTAAGTTTGTCCCTCTCAAGACGAGACAAGTTCTTTGGGATTTGTTTAGACACTAAGTAATTAACAATATCAGCGTACCATGGTTCTCCAAAGGCAATTGAGAATAGTTGCTCATCCAGGAAACTCTCACGCAACGGGATAGTCTCCTTTTCCACAGCAAGACGGCTCAAGTGATCCGCAGTGTTCTCAATTCCTTTCTTGTCTTTGATTTCAATATCAAACTCTTGCAAGAGTAAAATCCATCGTATGAGCCTCGGTTTCGCCTCTTTCTTTGTAAGCAAGTATCTAAGTCTAGCATGATCAGAAAAGACAACAACTTTTGTACCAATTAGATAAGAACGAAACTTTTCTAAAGCAAAAACAATGGCTAATAACTCTTTTTCAGTGGTTGTGTAGTTTTGTTGGGCCTCATTTAACGTTCTAGAAGCATAATAAATAGCATGAGGTATCTTCCCCACACGCTGCCCAAGCACCGCACCAACCGCATAGTCACTTGCATCACACATGAGCTCAAAAGGCTTGCTCCAATCCGGTGGTTTAATGATAGGGGCTGAAATCAAAAGTTCTTTCAAACGATTGAATACCGCCACACACTTCTCATCAAAGTTAAAAACCACATCTTTTTGCAATAGGTTACAAAGTGGTGATGCTATCTTGGAAAAGTCCTTGATGAATCTACGATAAAAACCGCATGACCAAGAAAAGAACGTATCTCCCTCACCGTAGTGGGAGGGGTTAGAGCACGAATAAGGTCTATCTTAGATTTATCGACTTCCAAGCCTTTATAAGATATTATATGGCCTAAAACTATGCCATGAGTTACCATGAAATGGCACTTCTCCCAATTTAGCACAAGATTTGTTTCAACACATCGTTCAAGGATTAGAGACAAATTGTTCAAGCAAAGGTCAAATGAATCACCAAAGACACTAAAGTCGTCCATGAACACTTCGATTATGTTTTCAACATATTCAGAAAAGATACTTACCATACACCTATGAAAGGTAGCTGGAGCATTGCATAAGCCAAAAGGCATCCTTCTATAAGCAAAAGTACCGAAAGGACAAGTGAAAGTGGTTTTCTCTTGGTCCTCTGGTGCTATCACAACTGATTATAACCTCGAATAGCCATCAAGAAAGCAATAGTAAGAGTGTCCAAATAAACGTTCAAGCATTTGATCAATAAAAGGTAAGGAAAGTGATCTTTTCTAGTGGTGGCATTCAATTTTCTATAATCAATACAAACCCTCCAACCGGTTTGCACACGTGTTGGGACAAGTTCATTCTTATCATTCTCCACCACCGTCACACCTGATTTCTTTGGTACCACTTGTACTGGGCTTACCCACTTGCTATCGGATATGGGGTAGATAACACCCATGTCCAAAAGCTTGAGTATCTCCTTTTTCACAACTTCCATCATGGGAGGATTCAAACGGCGTTGCGCTTCCCTTGTAGGCTTTGAATCATCCTCCACTCGGATCTTATGCATACAAACGGCAGGGCTTATACCCTTGATGTCGGCAATTGTCCATCCTATGGCCGTCTTGTACTTCCTTAGCACCCTTAGAAGTTTTTGCTCCCGTAATTCATTAAGCTCGTTAGAAACAATCACGGGTAAATCTTCGTTGTCACCTAAGTACAAGTACTTTAAGTGACTTGGAAGAGGTTTCAATTCTAAACTTGGAGATTTAACAATAGATGGCACAAGTTTTTCATTATTGCAAGGTAAAGACGCATATGAAATATTCTTAATTGCTGATTTTTCCGGTAATGAGTTAAGAGAACCAATGGTTTCTTTCATCTCATTACTATACGCATAACCCTTGTCAATAGGAGTAGTGAGAACGGTTTCCAAAGTATCAACACCATTCAACTCAAACATTTGTTGCGCCAATGTGTCCATCACATCAATGGAGAAACAAGAGTGGACATCACTAGGATATCTCATCGTCTCGAAAATGTTAAAACGTATTATTTCTCCATCAAACTCCATAGTTAGCGTTCCCTTATCAACATCAATAATGGTTTTCGCCGTTTTCATGAAGGGACGCCCAAGTAGCAATGGAAGAGACGAGTCCGGTGAACCTTCATCCATCTCTAACACGCAAAAGTCCGCTGGAAATACAAGTTGATTAACTTTGCACAAGAACATCCTCAACAATACCCATTGGGTAGACATTAGAACGATCGGCTAATTGCAACATAATTCCGCCTTTTAAGAGGACCAAGATCAAGTGAATTATACATAGACGCAGGCATGACATTAACTAAGCACCTAGGTCCAACATAGCTTTATTAAATGTGGTGTTACCAATTGTGACGGGAATGTCAAAACTACCCGGGTCCTTGCACTTAAGTGGGAGTTTGTGTTGTAAGATTGCCGAAGAATTCTCCCCACACTAAGCACTTCATTACCTTTGAGCCTTTGCTTATTGGTACATAAGTCCTTCAACACCTTTGCATACTTTGGAACTTGCTTGATTGCATCTATGAGTGGTATGTTCACATGGATCTTCTTTAGAACATCTAAAATCTCCTTTTCTAGTTCCGCCTTCTTAGAACTTGCAAATCTGCGAGGGAAAGGTAGAGGAGGAACATAAGTAGAAACCGGAGTTTTAGAGTTAGGAATAGGTACCTCAGAAGTTTGGGGAGAATCCTCGGTTTTCTCCTCCAAAACAGGTTCCTTTGGTGTTTCCACCGTGCCCGAATCGGTGACTTCGGGTTGCACAAGTTGTGTACCACTTCTCAACGTAATTGCATTGACACCCTCTTTTTGGGTTGATAGGTTGAGAAGGGAGTTTCCCACCATTTTGTGCCTTCAATTGATTCAACTCCATAGCCATAGAACCAACTTGAGTTTGCAACTCCTTAACCGAACTCTCCGTTCTTTGCATAAAAGATTTCAGCAACTCTTCCATATTGGGCCCCATTTGAGGTTGTTGTTGTTGAAATTGTTGCCTCGGTTGGAATTGTTGTTGTTGAGGTTGAAATCCACTCGGGTTGTTGAAACTAGATTGTTGAGTCGCTCCTTGCTTATTGGCATAGCTAAATTTGGGGTGATCTCTCCATCCCTGATTGTAAGTGTTGGAGTAGGGATCATACCGTCTTTGTTGATTTGGAAAGATCGCATTAGCTTGCTCGTCTTCATAAGATTGAGAGGAACTTGGTATAACCGCTGCAACTTGTTGAAGCATTGCGTTCATGTTACCCATTTGTTGACGAAGTTCCTCAACCTCGCTCACCTCATTCACCCTTCTTAGAATCACATCTGAACCACGACTCAAGAATTGTTGTGAGTTCGCTGCCATGTTTTCAATCAACTCTCTAGCTTGTGCCACCGTCTTGTTAACTTGTGCACCACCACCCGCAGCGTCGAGAAGATTCCTATCACTTGATTGGAGTCCTTCATAGAAGTATTGGATGATCATAGCGTCACTGAATTGGTGGTGAGGACAGCTTGCCACCAATCTCTTGTATCGTTCCCAACATTCATATAAGGATTCCCCCACGTTTTGCTTCATCCCACAAATCTCCTTGCGAATTTGAGTAGCCTTTGATGCAGGAAAATACCTCTCCAAAAAGAGTTTCTTCAGCCCATTCCATGTTGTGACACTTCCGGCCGGCAAGTAGTATAACCAATCCTTAGCACTATCCATTAGAGAGAAACGGAAAACTTTCAACATTGCACCATCCGCTTCAACATCCGTTGGAAGCATAGCCGTGATAATGGTGTGGAAGTCCATAAGATGTTTGTTTGGATCTTCATTCACCATGACATGAAACTTTGGTAATTCTCTAAGCAACCCCGGCTTGATCTCAAAAGTAGAGTTAGTTTGAATACATCCCTGTTGTGTATCAAGCTTGTGAGAAGCCAAGTCCTTGAGTGTACGATTTGCATCACCCATTGTTACTTCAACTTGTGGTTCGTCTACGATTGGAACCTCTTGTTCTCCTAGTATGTGTAGCTCTTCGTCCACTTCTAACTCGTGCTCGTCCGTTGCGCCTTGACTTGGTTGGAGTATTGTGCTCTTCGATCTATCCCGCACCTTGGATAATTCCAATCTTTAGTAGCCAGGATTGATACCTCGAAAACAATTCTAGCAAACAAGTGAGAAACAAGACGACAAACAAAAAGCAAAGATAAAAGCGAGAAATTGTAAAAAGAAACTAAAAACTCAATAACAAGTTGTATGCCTCCCCAAGCAATGCGGCGCCAAAATTTGATCATTGTCATTGTCGTCAAAAATAATTTCACTTTCCTAAAGTATATGATAAGAAAGAGTTCGTATCCACAGGGAGGCGATTGTAGTTATTTCGTAATCAATTTCTCAAAGTAACCAATTGGGGGGATTTCTGAATTTTTAAGTAAGCAATAAAAGCAAATAAGTTGTAGATAATAATCAATGGAGAAAGATATTGGTCAAGGAATTCATCTTCAATCTTAGACATGTGCTTGCATATATTATTAGAATTACGATTTAATCTCTTGTGTTATCAAAAGCCTAGAGAATCAAGAAAGCAAGATAATCTATTAATTTCCCAAGTTCATCAACACACACATTAGGGTTGCGTATGTGAATTCTACCTAAAGAATAACCTAACGCCTTGTGCTAATCAAGTTTAATTCCTAGGAGCATTAAGTTTCGAAAATAGGCTAATCAATGCAATTGTCATGCGTTGCGCAAAACAATTCGGACAATGGTCAAACTCTATATATGATTACGAGAGTGTATCACTACAAACCGTAAACATATCATGCTACTTGTATTCAAGGTTATCGCTTGATGAAAAACCCTAAAATAGCTATGGACTAAGATGCAAGTTCAATTAATTGGCCACTTAACTAATCAAACACCATAATCCTATCACAATACTTCAATCATGTGATCATAAAAACAGTAGAGAATTGAACGATAATCAAGAGATAAAACTAATACATAAAGCAAACACAAGTTTTAGAAATCGGACTACATCCTTAACCAATAATAGAGAATGTAGCTACTCATAGCTATGGAGTTCATCATAATCAATATTCAATAATAAAATAATGAAGAAGAAGAACAAAGCAAACCCTAAAAGCGTAAACAAAACGGCTCTCCAAAATTCCAAGAAAAAGATATCCTTTAAGTTGTAGAAGACCTTCCCTTTATAGCTTTTCTCCAACTTCTAAAATTAGGTCTAGTCTTCAAATTCCATTAGATGAAAATCCACCAAGCCCATAAGAAGGAGAAACCCATGTGAAAATTCTCGCCCAAAAACGGTCGCTTTAAAACTGGGATTATGGTTGAAATTGGCGGAGTCCGTGGCGGAAAACATCTCGGTGGCGGCAAAGTCCGCCCGGTCACCGGTTCGGTGAGTCAACTCGGTCGGGTTCAACGGGTCGGCTCGGTTGGGCCGAGTCAAACCGAGTCGGGGTGTGCCGACCAGAACCCGGTCAGTCGAGTTAGACCCAAGTCAGACTCAGCTGAGCTGAGTGACCTTGGCCTGACCAGTTGCATTGGCCAGGATTCTGTAGCACAATCATTGTGCTTCAACCATTAATGTTCAGCCAAGATGGCTATACACCCAACAAAACAAAATCCTGGCATTCCTTCCCATCTTTTCCAGTCAATGCCAGCTCAGCTCAGAGGCAAAGCCTCCTATTCCTGCACTTCCACAATCACTGCATCATTCTTGCACTACTTGAGCATTCTCCATTTCAGTCACAGCTGCAATTTTCATGGCAACACAATACCCTACGAACCAGCTGCAGCTGTAGCTTCCCAGGCTGCATTACCAGATTCCTTCTTCATGTACTCCCGCAATCTTAGATATTCAAAACATTACCACTCGAGAAAGCTAACCTCCACCTCGCAACAACATCTCACCATTTACAATCCCGTGCCGACAAACCACTACATTCTCAAGCCATCATTCCTTGCTCTCCAGTGCATCCCCATGCCCTGCAATCTCACCAAAGCACTAAAATGCAATGCAAAACAAAGATCAACACCTCCATCAACACCAGATCACCTTTGTGACTCATCTAAGTCATTCCAGCTCCAGCTTCCACCACTCTACAGCTAACTCAGTGCACCAGCTGCCAGTTCTCTTCTTTGTCATAAGCTCAGACCACCACCAGACAATTACATCACCTGCAGTTTTAGCTCCATTCACCATCAGTAAGTGCACCAGGACAACCACTAGCTGTACCAGAACCCATCAGCTCTGTTGCTCCAACAGCAGCAAGGTCTTGCACATGAGACCTGCAATTCAACAACCACTTCCAGCATACAGCTTCGACCTTTCCAATCCATACCTAAATTGCACATCCATCTGAGCTCAGGATTCCACAATACCCATCACCTGCAACTCCAGGTAACCACCAACATATCTCATTTGAGCCTCAATCATTATCATCCTTCTTCCAACTTCATTTGAGTCTTCAATCCCCTTCAACAGAAACCACCATCAAATCAAAGCCCAGACCTGCAATTCCAGCTCAATTTATAGCAAACCCATATTGATTTCAGCCATCAATTCATCTCAAAAACCCTTCAATCTTCTTCTCAATTGAAACCCTAATTCCAACATCAACTTCTGCTCCTAGTTCATCTGTGACAGCACTCCCAATTCCTCTCTTCTTCTCAATTCGAGACCAACCCATCATTTCTCCTTTTCTGGTTCCTGCAAGCTTGAATAAGCAAGACCCATCAATCTCAAACCAACCCACTTTCAGATTTGAACAGAACCACCAACTCCCAGTAGATCTCAACTAACATTAAAACCCCATTGCAACGGCTCCTCTCTTGGATAAACAACCAACAACACACAACATCTAGAACTGTTCTTCTTCGCTTCAGAAATCATCTAACCCCCACCAATTCCTTCATCGATTCTCTGATTTCTGCCTCTTCTCTCTTCTTGATTTTATTATATTTCTCCCTGAGTTCTTCACAAACTCACAACAGCTGCAACCATTTTCCTGTTCTTTCTCTCTCAATTTCTGGTTCAGGGGAATGGAGTGAATGAGAGAAACAAAACTCTCGATTGAATTCCTTCCATGGCTGCTGTGCCTCGTTCTTCTCTATGTTTAGAGACAAATAATTGAGAATTAACTTTCTCTAATTTTTAAGTCTTGTGTAGGAAAATGCAAGTTGATAAGGCCACCTTGGTGAAACAGATAAGGGGTACCCATCTGGCAGCCCCCTTAACCTTAGCTCTCCTATCCGTAGTGCTCCTCTAACAGAGTTGCCTCTTAACCCCGGACCGGGCTCCAGTTTAGTGCTTGCCTCTGAAATGACAATTTTGCCCTTTGGCTCAATTTGGGTGATTTCCGTTTCTTTTCCTCCGTGCGACTCAGTACCTAATAACTCAAAAACACGTGTAAAGTCCCCGATTCACAAGAAAAATAGCAAAGAAAGCATAACTACTAAATAGTAAATACGGTGTATTCTACACCTATCAACATATCATTTCTTTTGGTAATTTCGCAATCACATCTTTGCTACTAAATCTTTTTTTTTTTTACTCTCATATATTTTTTCGCAATCTTAAAATCAATCATTCACTCCTTACGTCTCTTACTTCTGTTACTTTCTTCCTCTGCATTATTCAAGTTTTCTGCTACTTCTTTCCCTTTTGCGAAATCATCGTCATTTCTTACTTCCAACAAGCATCAGAATCGCAACGTATTTTCTTCTCTCTTTTCTATTGCATCTACCATCAATCTTTCCCTTTTTTGTTCTTCTTTGATGTTTTGTTTCCAATTCTTCTTCTTCGCAAGATTCCACATCAACTTCATATCATTTCTTTCCTTCAATCCAATCTCCTTTTATGACACCAACACCACTGGGATGAGGAAACTTGATACATTGGTGGAAAGTCGATGCTACACCCAGAATCTCATGCAACCAAGGTCGCCCAATCAATGCATTATAAGGTGATTCCACATCGACTATACATAACAAGATTTCAGTTGACAATCCTTTCAGCGGAATTCGCATATGAGCTTCTCCTTTAGGTTTATTGGCAGTGCCGTTGAAACCATAAATTTTGTAAGTGGAAGGTATTAGATCTTCATCTTTCCCTCCCATAGTTTTGTAAGTATGATAAAAAAGGATATTTACGGAACTTCCAGTATCAATCAAAATCCTATTGATCGCCCATGAATTCTCAGCTTCATCATCTTCATCATCGCTAGGTTTTGGGTTAATTTCCAATCTTACCACTAGTGGATTGTCGTGTATTTCTCCACCCTCAGGTACTTCTTCTGCGGTAATAGAAATAATCTGCTTTTGCCATTCTTTCAGTGGTAACGTCTTTGCAATGTTCATTATTTCTCTATCTTCTGCATCTCTTGCGAAAACCCTGCTAAGAACGTTATCGTGAAAATCTTCAATTATTTTGTACGAATGTACAATAGAGTTACAAAACAGGTTCTTTGCCTTCGCCCCAACATCTATCACAAAGGTTTCTTTTTCCTTTGTTGTATTTGTCCTGTGAATACCTGGTGGAGGTGGTAATGCTTGGGGTTGAGTTTGCCCTACCAGAAAGTGACTTAATTTTCCATGATCTATTATCCTGAGAATGATTCTCTTTACATTTCTGCAGTCATTCGTTGTATGTCCATGGAAACGATGATAGGAGCAAAATTCATTACTTCTGAAGCTTGGAGGCGGTTCACTTCCCATGTTCCATGGTGCGGGTATGTTTTCCATCAGAATTATAGCTTCCCATATCTTTTCCACACTAGCATTCAAAGGTGGTATTTTGATTTCTTCCCACACTATCCTGTGATTTCGTTGTCCTCTATTGTAATTAGTCGCTTTGGTCTCCATAAGTTTCTTGTGGCTGATCAAGTCTTTGGATTTTGTTATTTCCACCATGGTTATAGAAATTTCTTTCTCTCTCGAATTCTTCTTGATCATGACTCCCCATAGATACTAGTTTCTGCTGACTATCACCCATTATCTTCTCTTGTTTCCCTTGCGAGGTGCTCGCCACTGTATTTATCAACTTAGGTAACAAGCTTGTATTTGCTGCTTTTGAACTTGTGTTCGCAACTGGGTATGATTCCATCTCATTTTGTTTTTCCTCTAGAGCAATATATTCTTCCTGGAATTCTCGCAGCTCAGTCATTGTGATTGTATTCTTGATTCTGAAAATTTGAACATATAGCAGGTTGGTTGCTAACATAGCATTAATGAATGATAAAATGAGATATCTCTCGTCCACACGACTAGCCATATCACTACACATTGTCTTCCACCTCGTGGTTAGATGCTTCAAACTTTCGCCAATCCTTTATTTTAACCCAAATACATCTTCAATGCCAGGTCGCGATGAATTGTTACTTATATACGCTCCTAAGAATGTACTCTACAAATGGTTGAAGGATGTTATGGTATTCTTGGGTAGACCTTCAAACCACTTTAAAGCTTCTCATGTCAAACTTGATGCAAAATATTTGCACAACACAACATCATGATTTTCCTATTGTAACATATATCTCACATAAGCTTTGATGTGTTGAACGGCACAAGTTGTTCCGTCGAAAATGCTGGTTAGTGCTGGTAGATTGCACTTTGGTGGTATTCCTCCTAATTGTACTTCTCGTGTAAATGGAGTCTTCACAGCTTCTTATATGGCCTCATCCAATTGTCTCCTGCCTCCTTCTTTTCTGTTGTTTAGCATTCCTCTCATTTCCGCCATCTCTCTTAAAATTTGTTCATTTACACCAGAATTTGGATCCATGGGTCTTTTTAACGCTGTTTCCCTTCTTCTGCGTTCTTCTCTACCTTGATTTTCTCGTTCATCATTTTCTTCTTGTCTTTCCCTGCGATCTTCTCTTTTTTCTCTTTCATGAATTTACACACCGTTATATCTCTCGTTTTCTCTTCTTCGCTGCCCTTCAAATCTTTTTGTGCTCTATCATATTCTTCATTGATATTACCATTGTCGCGATTTTGTAAACGCATTCTTTCTCGATTATCATGATTATTCTGGTGAACTGCCTCTAGGAGCTCTTTTTCCTCCATTTCTTCTCCCAGCCTCTCTCTTTCGCAAGCTAGACGTGCTTGTTCAGCATAATGTCTCTATATTTCTTCTTCAATTGTTCGTTGATTCCTTTGAATATCTCTTTCTCGTAATATTCTCATTCCTTCTTCCCGATTTTCTTCACCATCTTGATTATTTTGCTCTTGAGGTTGTCCATTCCCCTGATTTCTATCATTTTGTCCATTCTGGAGAATTTCAGCACGTTGGATATAACGATCTTCCATTATTTCTCTTCTTTCGTGACATTCTTCACCTGGATTTTGTATTTCCTCTCGAGTTTCTTCATTAACATTTTCTACAGGTAAACTTCGTCTTACTTCTTCTCGAACTGATCTTGAACTTGACCTTGTAGTGCTTCTTGACCTTCTATTTTGTAATCTCATGTTTTCCATCCTCAACTCATGATTTTGCCTTGTCAAATTTGCACGTTCTTCTGCTTCGAATCGTCTTTCTTCATGTATTGTTTGTCTTAATGTCTCTAATGCTGCGATTTCTTCATTTCCATGAATTATTTCACCAATTACTTCTTGGTCTCTTTCCTCTCGTCCATTGTTTCCTAATTGCTGCTCTTCTCAAAATCCGATCGCCAAGTATGCACGCTCACTCTGTCATAATCCACATGTCTATTCGGTATTGGTGTACGTTGAATTGGTGGTTGAATTTGATTTTCTCCATTGTTCCTTGTGCTCATTCTCGAAGATTCCCCGTTTCGTCTCTCCTTTCTCCGACAAGTCTCCTACTCCTCCTAACGGTTGTTGGTTGTTTTGATGCACGTCTTCTTCTAGCCATTTTTCAATCTTATTGAGTTGTTGAAAAGTATACGAAATTCCTTTCCTATTTCTCCAAATTCTTTCAAATCACAATATCAATCTGATTTCTTAAGCCCTCCCCTGTTTCTAGCGCCATTATGTAGTTGCAGGAAATCCTACAATACATCCCTCACAAGAATTTGTAGTATTAACACATCTTTGAGATCAACAATCAATCTTTTTTATTAATTGAGTTAGAAATTTTACAAGAAGGAAGTGAAATTAAGAATATAATTGCTACTCTATATTTTCTCTCTCCTCAAAACTTTCTCTCCACTCTAAAAGATCTTTCTCTCCCTTAAGCATGTTCGGATCTTTATATAGGACATTACATAGTGGATGACAGCTAAGCTGTCCTTTATTTTCGGATTCAGACAAATGTAAAATCTCGCAACACTCCTAAATCTCGCTAAGTCTTCACATCTCTCTCGTGTTCAAAGTTGTCGTCACCCATTGCGTCATTTTTATCACCAATCTGCGACATCTTCGCGATATGTCATTTATGGATTTCGCAAGGGTATTGGTGTTGCGATATTCTGATCCTCCTAAATCTCGCTAAGTCTTCACATCTCTCTCGTGTTCAGGCTGTCGTCACCCATTGCGTCATTTTTATCACCAATCTGCGACATCTTCGCAATATGTCATTTATGGATTTCGCAAGGGTATTGGTGTTGCGATATTCTGATCCTACATCTCATATTCAACTGGAGAAGAGACTTCAAAAAACCATGGGCACAAAAGGGTTCTTTACTGATATGGTCTCTCATCACATAACCTTAACCATTAGTCATCCTAGAAATAACAACAACAAAATTAATGTTACATTTAATCCAACCAAAAGGTGGGACCATCCACTTATTTATACGAAAGACATCTTAGCAAAGGTTTAAGGTGGAAGGCAAGGGCTCTGGAAACGAACATGTATGGCTCTAGCCCGACCTAAAACCTCACCAGAGGTTTCATTTTTTTCACCAAACGACAAGTTGTTTATACTATTCCAGATAGACCAAAAATACCAGAGAATTGGGACTAGAGTCATCACACAAAGAGGAAATAAGGCCAACTAACTGTTGATGGTGGTTTTTAAACAAAGGGTAAAATCGTAAAATCCCAAATAACCTAATGTCACCGGTGACACATTTATTAGAACATTTAATACATGTAGTCAGTAATTAATAGGGGGTATTTTCTCAAATTAGGGTTACAACGAGCAAAACCCTAATTCACCTCCGTGCCAATGGCAAATCATGCCAGCCACACCTAGCCCAAGCTAGTCGCGCCATGCCAAACGCACTCTGCCTTGGCCCTAGCTATGCTAGCCACACCAAACGCGCCAAAGCATGCCAACCACCGCTAGCCGCACCTCCGTGCCAATGGAAAATCATGCCAGCCACACCTAGCCCAAGCTAGCCGCGCCATGCCAAAGGCACTCTGCCTTGGCCCTAGCTACGCTAGTCACACCACGCCAATCCAAACACCCTTACCTTGGCCCTAGACGCACCTCTGTGCCAATGGCAAATCATGCCGCCACACCAAATGCGCCAAAGCATGCCAACCATGCTAGCCGCACACCAAGCGATGGAAAATCATGCCGACCACACCAAATGCGCCAAAGCATGCCAACCATGCTAGCCGCACCTCTCGTGCCAATGTTAAATCATGCCAGCCACACCTAGCCCAAGCTAGCCGCGCCATGCCAAACGTACTCTGCCTTGGCCCTAGCTACGCTAGTCATGCCACGCCAAGCCAAACACCCTCACCTTGGCCCTAGCTTCACCTCGTGCCAATGGCAAATCATTCCACCACACCAAACGTGCCAAAGCATGCCAACCATGCTAGCCGCACCTCTCGTGCAAATGGCAAATCATGCCAGCCACACTGGCCCAAGCTAGCCGCGCCATGCCAAACACACTCTGCCTTGGCCCTAGCTACGCTGGTCACACCACGCCAAGCCAAACACCCTTACCTTGGCCCTAGCCGTACCATGCCAAATTAGCGCCCGCGCCTAGGTTTGCAAACCGTGCAACCTAGGCAAAATTGGCCGAGCATGCCATTGGCACATGCCAACACGCATTCTTTGGTAGCCTTTCTTACCAAGTTGTGGCCCTAATGGCCGAGCATGCCATTGGCACATGCCAACACGCATCACCTAGTAGCTTTTCTTACCGTGCCGTGTCCCTAATGGTCGAGCGTGCCATTGGCACATGCCAACACGCTCGCCGGGTAGCTTTTTTACCAAGACGTGGCCCTAATGGCCGAGCATGCCATTGGCACATGCCAACACGCATCGCTGGTAGCTTTTCTTACCAGGTCGTGTCCCTAATGCCCGAGCATGCCATTGGCACATGACAACACGCTCGCTGGTAGCTTTCATTACCTAGCCGTGGCCCTAATGGCCGAGCATGCCATTGGCACATGCCAACACGCTCGCTGGTAGCATTCATTACCTAGCCGTGACCCTAATGGCCATGCGTGCCATTGGCACATGCCAACACGCTCGCTGGTTGCTTTTCTTACCAAGCTATGGCCCTAAATGGCCGAGCATGCCATTGGCATATGCCAACACTCATCGCTGGTAACTTTTCTTACCAGGCCGTGACCCTAATGGCCGAACATGCCATTGGCACATGCCAACACGCTCGCTGTTAGCTTTCATTACCTATCTGTGGCCCTAATGGCCATGCGTGCCATTGACACATGCCAAACACGCACGCTGGTAGACTAACTTGCAAGCCATGCAACCTAGGCCAACTTGGACGTACGTGCCATTGGCACATGCCAAAACCCACGCTGGTAGCCTAACTTGCAAACCGTGCAACCTACCACCATGGCATTCCGCACATGCCACACACGCCACTAGCAGCTATGGAATTGCCACTTACACTCAACGTGCAACCTACCACCAAGGCATTCCGCACATGCCATTGGCACATGCCACACACGCCACTAGCGGCTCCGGCATTGCCACTTGCACTCAAGGTGCAACCCGCAACAAAGGCATTCCCGCACATGCCATTGGCACATGCCACACGCGCCACTAGCAGCGCCACTTGCACTCTGTGGGATCGGAATATCGCGACATCAATACTTCGCGAGATCAATAAACAACAGCATCGCGATGGTGTCGCAGATGAGTAATATAAATGACGCAACGGATAACGATGACCTGAACACAAGAAAGGAGTGAAGACTTGGCGAGATTTGAGAGCGTCGCGAGATTCAACCTTTGTACACTTGCGACATTTCGCGGGTTATTCCCGCAAATAAAGGACAACTTAACTGTCATCCATTACGTAATACCCTATATAAAGAGCCGAGTAGGTCTGTTGTGAGAGAGATCTTTTTCGAGTGTTGAGCAAGTCATTAGGAGAGAGAAAATTTAGAGTGATTATAATTCCTTAGCCCATTTTTAATTTATCTTGTAAGTAATCAAGAAATTAATAAAAAGAAATTATTAATATTCATCTAAAATGGTTTAGATTGTGTGAATTCTTATGAGGGGTGTAGTGTAGGATTTCCTGCAACTACATATGCGCTAGAAACAGGGACTGTGAGAAGATTGAAGATAAATAATTGTTGTTAAGGTTTTTCAAATTAAGAAAATAATGAAGCAAAATGATAAAATGATTAAAACAACAAAAATAAAAGTCGAAAATTATAGAAGAAAAGTGGGATGTAACTTGATTACGAAAACGATGATCAATGAGTTCCATGAGAATATTAAAGGGAGAATACACAAACGAGATTTTGAAGGAAAAAAGATTACAACAATGGAGGAGGTTTCACCCTTGAAAGATTGGGAAAAACAGAAGATAACATTCACAGCAGCAGAAATACCAAGAGAGGATTTAAACCATACATCTCCCTTGGTGGTCACGATAACAACACGAGAAGGAAAAAGAAATCAATGGGAAATGTGGAAGAATGGGCGATAAGTAGAACTTTGATCGATACTGGAAGTTCAGCAGATATCATGTTTTATCACGCATATAAAGAAATGGGATATAAAGACGAAAAGATGACTCCATCAACCTACTATATCCACGGTTTTGGCAAATCCAGAACATAACCAAAAGGATAAATAAAAGTGCGAATTTCATTAGAAGAGATTGAGACACTAGTGACACTATGTGTGGTGGACATGGATTCGCCATGCAACATGTTATTGGGAAGACCGTGGATACATGCAATCAAAGTTGTGGCATCAACATTACATCAATGCGTCAAATTTCCTATGCCGAGCGGAATTGGTGAAATTAGAGGGGAGGCTGATAAAGCAAGATTATGTTATCAAATTGAAGTAAAATATTACGAAGAACAGGTGAAGCGGTGAAGAGATCGCAGAAAGATAGCAAAAGCGGAAAAAAGGAAGAAGAATTCGAACTTACATGATAAAAGCGAGAAGAAGGAAATGGAATACCTAGTGAAATGTTGGGAGAAGAGAATGGGCTCGCGAAGGAAATAAAGGGACCAACACCTATGGAAGAACCCAAGGCCAGCTACACCGCAATTGAACCAACAAAGAAGTAAACATTGGAACAAAAGAAGAACCCAAGATATTAAAAAATGGGACTAAGATGGAGGCGGAGAGGAGAAAAAACAGATTTGTTGATGCATTACGAGATTACAAAGACATCTTCGCATGTGATATGGATGAAATACCTGAATAGATCCATCTGTGGCATGTCATAAATTGGAAATTGACAAGAATGCAAGACCATTCAAACAAAGAATTGATGTGATTTTGTGTTGTTGTAGAAAGTGGTAGTAAAAGTTCGTTCAACTCGAGACTTGTAAAGATTTGGTTTCGGAAAATACTAAAAACAAAGAAAATATATTCACAAGATTGTCACAAAATATCGAGAGATCGAGACTCGGGATTTCACCAATTCTTATATTCATGTGGTTCAACTATTAATTCTAGACAATTATAACTTATAAGATATTGACTCTTTCTTTGCCAAAAAACAGATTTTATAAAGTATTAGATGTAAATCATAAGCATGATGCATCAAAAGTTCTTAGACTAAGCATACACCATCGCACAAAATCACAAATAACCAAGAAAATCATAAATCAATTTAGAATAGTGCAAAAGTCATAAAAGAATTGATTAGAATTACCACATGCGTAAAGAATGGCTTCCTCCGTCATCCCAAATAAGGGGTTTAGTTCATGTTGTCAAATACTCGCTCAAAATAATAATCCATAGCTCCAAAAGGTGTTTATATTGAAGGAATAATATACACAGGAATTTGTAACGCTGCGGTGACGTCACATAAGTCATTGTTACTAAAATTGTTACAAAGTCAAGATAATAGTTGGTGATGGACTGTTACAGGATTTTAAAATTTAAGACACCGAAATACGACGTCTGCATGGCCTTAATGTTCTTGACCTTCTTCTTCTTCGACGGCGACAAGTTACTTTCCCGTAACTCCGATTTTCGCCTCTGACCTCCCCGAGCCTCCCGTATCGACCCCCAACTCCTCGATCCCCGTTTAGGTCCTCTCTTGCTATTTATACACATCCAGACCTAAATATCTCGAGTATCTTGATTTTCTTCCTCCAAAGTTACGGCTTTTTTTCTTGAATATCTTCACGCGTCTCTCTTTTATCGAATCTAACACACCTATCCATCCCGTTTAATCGTAACAGCTTATCTCGAATCCAACCAAGCCAACAAATCCGAGAAAAACTCATCCAAATCCACATCGGAAGTCCCGTGAACTCCACGCCTCTGTTTACTTCCAAACTTCGTTTTCTTCCCTTTTATTCGTATAGAAGATCATTACTGAGCTCCGTTGAACCTTATCGGGCCTATCCCACCAATCCAAATAACAAATCCGACCAAACTCTCCTCAAAATCAATCCAAAACCCTAATCTCCTCCTCCCCTGTTTAACTTCGTTTCGATTATCCAGCCCAATTCTAGCCTATCCAATCAATCATACTAAGCCTATTTAGCTAAATCAAGTCCAAGTAACTTTATACAACATTGAATCTCCTTCACGATCGCTTAAAAAATCAAACCCTAAACTGTTCTCATTTGCTTAACAAATTTCCCCGCCAAAATTTCCATTTGAAATGTGGAAGATGACCTCCCCTTATCCTCTGATGGGGTGCCGATAGCAGGTGCCTTAGGGGTGTCCCAGGGTGCCCCTTAGTAATTTGGTCACCCACTTATCCAAAATGAGAGTCCGAATAGTAATTTTCTCCCACGAGCGCAAAAACCACTTTTCGAGCCAATTTCGCGCAAAAAAGCTTATTTCTCCAAAAACACCTACAAAGACATAAAATACCAAAATAAGCGCAAAATCGAGTACTAACATTACAGAGAATTGAGACTAAAATAGACACATAAATGCGCTATCAAATACCCCCAAACTTATTATTTGCTAGTCCTCGAGCAAATCAAATCTACTAAATAAAATCCTAACTCACTGTCGCAGCATCGTCGATTGCATTTAGCGTATGCAATAAGCCTTTAAACCCTAGGTGGCCCTAGTGGGCCGAGTTATAGTCTCGGAGGGTTTACAGAGGTGTACCCACAAAACCTTTACTCCGCACCCTAACTATCTACGCGAGAACCTTGGAAGGCACTAAAGAATCTCCTTGGTTGGCATACTTATTGACTACAGGAGGAAGTACCCCGATGCGAAATTCCAATTGATGTACACGAGTTTGCACTCAAGCATACTAAAATTCATATATAAGTCACATAGCTCTACTCAGATAGTCGCACTATGGACATCAATACCCTGAGTCAAAACTAATCACATGGATAGATCAAGAAGATGGATATAGAGAAAACATAGATGGTTTTGATGTTTACTAAGTGATCGATGTTTCCCATATCCGTCTGAAGGCCTCGCCAAAACGAACCTATCCTAATGGACCGAGATACTAGTCCGACTAATATCAACACAACTGGCATATACAAGGGAACCAGTGGTCGACAATCTTAATTCTAGATCAACACGTCTGGCATATACAAGGGAACCAGCGGTCGATTTATTCACTGAGCATTAATTTATTATTATTATTATTATTATTTTATTTTTTTTAACTGCATGATTAGATCTTTTGGATCCAAGCGCATGCTTCTTGTCAGATTACATGATAGTTCCTTGGATCCCGCATTCCACGCTTGTTTAGGCGACGGAGACAGGGAAAACACACACATATTGCTATTCCCAAGTGTTAATTTTATTCCGTTTGGTCTAA
This sequence comes from Papaver armeniacum, assembly GCA_023531295.1. Taxonomy (NCBI): domain Eukaryota; kingdom Viridiplantae; phylum Streptophyta; class Magnoliopsida; order Ranunculales; family Papaveraceae; genus Papaver; species Papaver armeniacum. The sequence continues at coordinate 175,168 of JAJJWW010004732.1, read as the reverse complement.
TTGGTCTAGTCTTTTTTTTTTCTTTTGGTAACAAAATGAGAGTCCGAATAGTAATTTTCTCCCACGAGCGCAAAAACCACTTTTCGAGCCAATTTCGGCACAAAAGCTTATTTCTCCAAAAACACCTACAAAGACATAAAATACCAAAATAAGCGCAAAATCGAGTACTAACATTTACGAGAGAATTGAGACTAAAATAGACACATAAATGCGTCTATCAAATACCCCCAAACTTATTATTTGCTAGTCCTCGAGCAAATCAAATCTACTAAATAAAAATCCTAACTCACTTTATCGAGGGCATCGTCGATTGCATTTAGCGTATGCAATAAGCCTTTAAACCCCTAGGTGGCCCTAGTGGCCGAGTTATAGTCTCGGGAGGGTTTACCGGAGGTGTACCCACAAAACCTTTACTCCGCACCCTAACTATCTACGCAGAACCTTGGATGGCACTAAAGAATCTCCTTGGTTGGCATACTTATTGACTACGGAGGAAGTACCCCCGATGCGAAATGCCAATTGATGTACACGAAGTTTGCACTCAAGCATACTAAAATTCATATATAAGTCACAGAGCTCTACTCGGATAGTCGCACTATGGACATCAATACCCGAGTCAAAACTAATCACATGGATAAATCAAGAAGATGGATATAGAGAAAAACATAGATGGTTTTGATGTTTACTAAGTGATCGATGTTTCCCATATCCGTCTCGAAGGCCTCGCCAAAAACGAACCTATCCTAATGGATGAGATACTAGTCTGACTAATATCAACACAACCGGCATATACAAGGGAACCAAAGTTGGTCGACAATCTTAATTCTAGATCAACACGTCGGCATATACAAGGGAACCAATACGATTTATTCAACGAGCATTAATTTATTATTATTATTATTATTATTATTTTTTTTGTTTTTTTTTTTTAACCGCATGATTAGATCTTTTGGATCCAAGCGCATGCTTCTTGTCGTCAGATTACATGATAGTTCCCGTGGATCCCGCATTCCACGCTTGTTTAGGCGACGGAGACAGGGAAAACACACACATATTGCTATTCCCAAGTGTTAATTTTATTCCGTTTGGTCTAATTGGTCTAGTCTTTTTTTTTTCTTTTGGTAACAAAATGAGAGTCCGAATAGTAATTTTCTCCCACGAGCGCAAAAACCACTTTTCGAGCCAATTTCGCACGCAAAAGCTTATTTCTCCAAAAACACCTACAAAGACATAAAATACCAAAATAAGCGCAAAATCGAGTACTAACATTACGGAAATTGAGACTAAAATAGACACATAAATGCGTCTATCAAATACCCCCAAACTTATTATTTGCTAGTCCTCGAGCAAATCAAATCTACTAAATAAAATCCTAACTCACTGTCGCAGTGCATCGTCGATTGCATTTAGCGTATGCAATAAGCCTTTAAACCCCTAGGTGGCCCTAGTGGCCGAGTTATAGTCTCGGGAGGGTTTACCGGAGGTGTACCCACAAAACCTTTACTCCAGACCCTAACTATCTACGTAACCTTGGAAGGCACTAAAGAATCTCCTTGGTTGGCATACTTATCGACTACGGGAGGAAGTACCCCGATGCTAAATTCCAATTGATGCACACGAGTTTGCACTCAAGCATACTAAAATTCATATATAAGTCACGAGCTCTACTCGATAGTCGCACTATGGACATCAATACCCGAGTCAAAACTAATCACATGGATAGATCAAGAAGATGGATATAGAGAAAAACATACATGGTTTTGATGTTTACTAAGTGATCGATGTTTCCCATATCTGCCCTGAAGGCCTACGCAAAACGAACCTATCCTAATGGACTGAGATACTAGTCCGACTAATATCAACACAACCGGCATATACAAGGGAACCAGTGGTCGACAATCTTAATTCTAGATCAACACGTCTGGCATATACAAGGGACCCAGCGGTCGATTTATTCACTGAGCATTAATTTATTATTATTATTATTATTATTTTATTTTTTTTAACTGCATGATTAGATCTTTTGGATCCAAGCGCATGCTTCTTGTCGACAGATTACATGATAGTTCCCGTGGATCCCGCATTCCACGCTTGTTTAGGCGAGGAGACGGGAAAACACACACATATTGCTATTCCCAAGTGTTAATTTTATTCCGTTTGGTCTAATTGGTCTAGTCTCTTTTTTTTTTTTTTCTTTTGGTAACAAAATGAGAGTCCGAATAGTAATTTTCTCCCACGAGCGCAAAACCACTTTTTCGAGCCAATTTCGCCGCAAAGCTTATTTCTCCAAAAACACCTACAAAGACATAAAATACCAAAATAAGCGCAAAATCGAGTACTAACATTACGTAGAATTGAGACTAAAATAGACACATAAATGCGTCTATCAAATACCCCCAAACTTATTATTTGCTAGTCCTCGAGCAAATCAAATCTACTAAATAAAATCCTAACTCACCGTCGCAGCATCGTCGATTGCATTTAGCGTATGCAATAAGCCTTTAAACCCCTAGGTGGCCCTAGTGGCCGAGTTATAGTCTCGGGAGGGTTTACCGTGTACCCACAAAACCTTTACTCCAGACCCTGACCCTAACTATCTACGCGAGAACCTTGGAAGGCACTAAAGAATCTCCTTGGTTGGCATACTTATTGACTACGGGAGGAAGTACCCGATGCGAAATTCCAATTGATGTACACGAGTTTGCACTCAAGCATACTAAAATTCATATATAAGTCACGTAGCTCTACTCGGATAGTCGCACTATGGACATCAATACCGGAGTCAAAACTAATCACATGGATAGATCAAGAAGATGGATATAGAGAAAAACATACATGGTTTTGATGTTTACTAAGTGATCGATGTTTCCCATATCTCGTACAAGGCCTCTCGCAAAACGAACCTATCCTAATGGACTGAGATACTAGTCCGACTAATATCAACACAACTGGCATATACAAAGGGAACCGATGGTCGACAATCTTAATTCTAGATCAACACGTCTGGCATATACAAGGGAACCAGCGGTCGATTTATTCACTGAGCATTAATTTATTATTATTATTATTATTATTTTATTTTTTTTAACTGCATGATTAGATCTTTTGGATCCAAGCGCATGCTTCTTGTCAGCAGATTACATGATAGTTCCCGTGGATCCTGCATTCCACGCTTGTTTAGGCGACGGAGACAGGGAAACACACACATATTGCTATTCCCAAGTGTTAATTTTATTCCGTTTGGTCTAATTGGTCTAGTCTCTTTTTTTTTTTCTTTTTTATGGTATCTCAATCACTCTAATTCACCCTAGCATCGGTAACAACTTGATTCGTGGGCCCCACCTAATCACTTAGAGAAACATAGTTTAAAAACAAAATAAAAATAAAAAAATGTGAAAAGGACTCAACGAGATTGGTGAAACTATCATGTTATTTCTAACACCCGAGCTCGTGCTTTTATGAATAGACTCTTTAGATGTTTCCATCTAATCGATTGGTTCCTCAACTCCTACAACCAAAATGCTTCCATCCACTTAGATTGGTTAGTGCCATCCTTAATAAGCATAAATTTCTAGGCTGCTGAGTTTAACAATGCAACTAAAATGTTTTTCCCATACCCCCAAACTTAAAGCTAACATTGTCCTCAATGTTCTAAAGATAAAATTAAAGCATGAACAAGGAGAAACTGTTACCATTTGAAGTAAAAGAGTTAAGGAAAGATATTACCGTGTCGCATGAATATTGGGTTACCTCCCAAGAAGTGCTAAGTTTAACGTCTTCAGCCAAACTAACAAAGGATTAGTCACCTCATAAAATCATAAAGTAATAGCCGAAAATCATGGGTCATCAAAACCAAATAGAGCTATCACAAGTAAAAGGAATCTGCAACAAGCCAAGAAAATTAACAAATGAAGCACACCCTTGTCTAGTTTCCTGTTTAAGACAACTACGTCTAGTTGTGGTTCAGGTTCAGGTTCTATAACTGGGTCCAAATAAAATATTTTCATGTGTTGGAATTTCTCAAAGCTAAGATCCGATTCAGGTATTAGAGTCTGGAAAAAATCAAATAAGAACTTAGAAGCACATAATAATAACCTAAATAATTGCGGATCCTTAAAGTCAATCAGTTTTGACTCACACAATTGACCACGATGAAACTGGCGGTCAATCTTAAGAAAATGTGTCGTTTCTATTCTCCTAAAATAATTAGGTTTGGTCTCAGAACTTAATAACCGACACATTTTAAACTCATACATTCCCACAATTGGTTGAAAAATATTTGGTGGGAAAACAAAGTCAATCTGGGTATCGTATCCTAGATAAACCACATCAACCAGAGGATGTGTTTCTAACAACTGAACTTCCCTATGGACATCACTAGGTTCAGGAAAACGTGTATGAAGATAATCTTTTAAAATTGTTGAGGCACATATGTCAAGTCCCAAGTGAGGGACCTTTCTAAAAGTTAAGGCACATGGAGAATGATAATCACCCCCAAACTTAGAGTTTTCAAAGGTGTCTCTAGAAAGACTAGTCACAACTTCCCTAATTTCAAGGTCATCAGATTCCTGAAAATGGTCAATTGATTCTTCTAAGTCAGGTTCATCCTCACTCATATCTACAAGTTCATTTTCTTTGTCTAAGACTAAGGTTTTTAAATCGCTAGACTCGAAAACAATATTCTCAGAATAAACTCGTTCCTCAAAAGTATCATCAGCTTCGTAATCATAAGGGAATACTACATCGTCTAAAACGGTGGTATCTCTAGTCAAATCCTCGTCCTTTTGAATAGGTGAATAATTATTAAAATTATTTGGATTTGAACTAGAAATATTATCATTATTAAGCTCAATTGGAGTAACAAATTCCTGATCACTATGCGTACTTATTTCAAATTCTTCATCAACACTATCCTCATCATAATCATCATAACATGAAAATGGTTGAACCTCATCTAAACAAGTAGTGTTACCAATTCTAACCTCGTCATCTTGATTATGCAAATAAATATCCTCATTTTCAAAGGTACTATTGGAAACACTATATTGGAAATTAAGATTATCTTGAAAAGCGGTTCTTTCCTGCCTCTAACAACATTTTCTCGAGTCGACTCACATGACATCCCGATTTTATCTAGGAAAGAAGGTTCACACGTTGCATTGCTTTCGTCCATAACTAAGTCATTCATCTCGTCCTAACTACGTGTCGACTTAAGTATCTTTTGTGCTTCGACTCGGCTAACTTACGTGCGGACTCTAGTAGAGAGGAATTTTGCTCGTATGACCGGTGCGTGTATGGATAGTAATTGGGCTCATCATGGTATGAGCCATAACCTTGAAAAGGCTGATATTCCCAATCACTATTCACACTATGGTCAAGGTAGTAACGTCCATTTTGAAACTCAGTCAGATATTCGTTGTATTGGCTATTGTAATACCAAATCGACATTCTATTCGCAGGGTGTGAGTTGTCACACAAAATAAAACCCACCGACAGGGGATTCGTGGGTGGATAGAGTCTTACCTCCCGTACACGGGCGATGAACCGTTGAAGTCGACTCGGCCACCGACTCCTATGTCGTTAATACGAACCCGAGGCCGAGACAAAGATCGTGAATCGTCGTCCTTCCCTGCAAACAATTTATATTTAATCTTAACCCTTCCTTAGGGTTTTAAAATAATGTCCAGTCCAAAAAAAATAAAGTCCAAAAAAAGTGTCCGAAAATAAAAAGAAAAATTACAAAAATACAACCCTATTTACAGTTTCTAAAAAAAAAAAAATAACTATATACAAAATCTTCTTCTTCACTCCTTTCGTATTCCTCTTTTCTTTCCTTCTTTGGCGATGATTTCCTTTTATAGCGCTTTTTCTTTCCTCGTAGCTTCGCTCCAAATCAAAAGAATCGAAAAATACCAAAGGCGTAAAAAGAACAAAAAATAATAAAAAGAAAAGAAACCTAAAACAAATCTAAATACAAGTCCGTTGTCGGCGCCAAAAATTGATGTGATTTTGTGTTGTTGTAGAAAGTGGTAGTAAAAGTTCGTTCAACTCAGACTTGTAAAGATTTGGTTTCTAAAATACTAAAAACAAAGAAAATATATTCACAAGATTGTCACAAAATATCGAGAGATCGAGACTCAGGATTTCACCAATTCTTATATTCATGTGGTTCAACTATTAATTCTAGACAATTATAGCTTATAAGATATTGACTCTTTCTTTGCCAAAAACATTTTATAAAGTATTAGATGTAAATCATAAGCATGATGCATCAAAAGTTCTTAGACTAAGCATACACCATCGACAAAATCACAAATAACCAAGAAAATCATAAATCAATTTAGAATAGTGCAAAAGTCATAAAAGAATTAATTAGAATTACCACATGCGTAAAGAATGGCTTCCTCCGTCATCCCAAATATTGGGGTTTAGCTCATGTTGTCAAATACTCGCTCAAAATAATAATCCATAGCTCCAAAAGGTGTTTATTGAAGGAATAATATACACAGAATTTGTAACGCTCGCAGCTGACGTCACATAAGTCATCAAGTTACTAAAATTGTTACAAAGTCAAGATAATAGTTGGTGATGGACTCACATGATTTTAAAATTTAAGACACCGAAATACGACCGTCCCGCATTACTTAATGTTCTTCACCTTCTTCTTCTTCAAAGAAGAAGCAAGTTACTTTCCCGTAACTCCGATTTTCGCCTCTACCGCCTCCCCGAGCCTCCGTATCGACCCCCAACTCCTCGATCCCCCGTTTAGGTCCTCTCTCTTGCTATTTATACACATCCAGACCCTAAATATCTCGAGTATCTTGATTTTTCTTCCTCCAAAAGTTACGGCTTTTTTTCCTTGAATATCTTCACGCGTCTGTCTTTTATCGAATCTAACACACCTATCCATCCTGTTTAATCGTAACAGGCTTATCTCAATCCAACCAAGCCAACAAATCCGAAAAAACTCATCCAAATCCACATCGAGCGATTCCCGTGAACTCCACGCCTGTTTACTTCCAAACTTCGTTTCTTCCTTTTATTCGTATAGAAGATCATTACCGAGCTGTTGAACCTTATCGTGCCTATCCCGATCCAATCAATAACAAATCCACCAAACTCTCCTCAAAATCAATCCAAAACCCTGAATTTCCTCCTCCCCTCGTTTAACTTCGTTTCGATTATCCAATTGAATTCTAGCCTATCCAATCAATCATACTAAGCCCGTTTAGCTAAATCAAGTCCGGTCCTAACTTTATACAAATGATTGAATCTCCTTCACGATCGCTTAAAAATCAAACCCTAAACTGTTCTCGCTGCTTAACAAATTTCCCGCCAAAATTTCCATTTGAAATGTGGAAGATGACCTCCCCTATCCTCTTATGGGGTGCCGATAGCAGAGTGCCTTAGGGGTGTCCCTGAGGGCGCCCTAGTAATTTGGTCACCCCCTTATCCAAAATGAGAGTCCGAATAGTAATTTTCTCCCACGAGCGCAAAACCACTTGCTCGAGCCAATTTCGCCAAAAGCTTATTTCTCCAAAAACACCTACAAAGACATAAAATACCAAAATAAGCGCAAAATCGAGTACTAATATTACAGAGAATTGAGACTAAAATAGACACATAAATGCGTCTATCAAGAATCAGAAAAATTTCTACAGCATATCACCCACAAATAGAAGAAGAATTACAAAAGATGCTAGACGTAGGAATCATTAGACAAGCAAAATACCCCGAATGGATAGCAAATATGGTTGTAGTCCCAAAGAAGAAAAAAGGGATAAGAATTTGTATAGATTTTAATGATCTAAATAAAGCTTGTCCAAAATATAGCTTTCCTTTTGCCGGATATCCCGCAAATGGTTGAGTCGGCAGCGGCGAAATGAAAGGATATCTTCTCTTGATGGGTATAAAGGATACAATCAAATTCCCTCGCCGAAGAATATCAAGATCATACTGCTTTTTTCGCTCCAAGAGGATTATACTGTTACACAAAAATGCCATTTGGTTTGCGAAATGCCGGAGCAATGTACCAAAGGATGGTAGAAAGGGTATTCGCGAAATGGATACATAAAACACTAGAGGTGTACGTAGATGACATGCTAATAAAGAGTAAAGAAGCAAAAGACCATGTGCAGGATTTGAAGGAGATTTTTGAACAAATGAGACATTTCAACATCAAAGTAAATCCAGAAAAATGTACCTTCGGAGTTGCATCAGGAAATTTTTTAGGTTACATTGTATCAAAAGAAGGAATACAAGTTGACCCATAGAAAGTACAAGCGCTTCGCGATATGCCAACGCCAGCGACGGTAAAAGATGTGCAGAAGTTAAATGGACTATTAGCTTCGTTAGGAAGGTTCATCTCGTGATCATCTGACAAGTGTAAACATTTTTTCGATATACTAAAAAAGGGGGCGAAGTTTAGATGGACCGATGAATGCGAAAAACCTTTACAAGGGATAAAAGAACACTTAATGGATATATCAATTTTACAAAAGGCAGAACCATGGGAAGAATTATTAATCTATCTTGCGACAACCTCGTATGCTCAAAGTGCAGTGCTATTGCGAATAGACGCAGGAGTGGAGAAACCAATCTATTACATCAGTAAAACATTCAACACCGCGGAGACGAATTACTCAAAAATTGAAAAACTAATTTTGGCGTTAGTTTATGCCACATTTAAGCTTCGCATATATTTTCAAGCACACACAGTCAGGGTAGTGACAAGAATACCGATTGAGTCGGTAATGAAAAATTCAAAAAGGTCAGGTAGAGTTGAGATATGGAATGCACAAATAAGTCATTGCAAAATCAAATATGAAATATTATCTTCACCAAAATCGCAAGTTGTCGCAGACTTTTTAGCAGAATTTCCTTTGGAAGAAGATGAAGCAGTGGAAGAGATGATGGATATAGAAGAAGAACATGGAAATCTAAGGGATTTATTAACTGAGCCGGATAGATGGGAAATATTGGTAGATGGATCATCCAATGGGGAAGGTAATGGAGTAGGAATCATATTGATTTCACCAGAAGGCAACAAAATGACTTTTTCTTTCAGATTGGAATTTGCATCAACTAACAATGAAACATAATATGAAGCTATAATACACGCTCTGAAATTTGCAATAGAAATGAAGTTAGAAAATGTGAGAATCACCAGTGATTCACAATTAGCTATTCGTCAAATAAAGGAAAGAATATACTACAAATGAACCATCTTTACAAGAGTACAAGAAACTTGTTGGTGAACTGTCAAGGAAGATACCAAAAATAAAGTGGAGGCATATATCAAGGAGGGACAATAGACTCGCAGACACTTTTGATTTCATATCAAGTATGATGACAGATCCGGCCGCGAGAAATATAAGGATACAAACACTTTCATCACCATCAATCAATAAGGAGGAAGAACAAGAGACAGATGTGATGTTATTAGAAGAAGGAACGAAAATGCCCAACAATGAAGATTGGAGAATGGAACTTCATGCGTATCTGATGAAGGGAGAAATACCAAGAAATAGACTAGAGGCACATAAGTTAAAAAGCCGTGCAACAAATTATGAATTAAGAGATGGTGTATTGTACCGAAGATCCTTTAACGGACCCTCACTTAGATGTCTAACACGAAAAGAAGGAGAAAGAGTGTTAAAGATGTTACATAGTGGGGATGTTGGCAATCATAGTGGCGGAAAATCTTTAGCATCGTTGATGGTGGATTTTCGTTTAAGGTTAAATTTGTAAAAAACCGAAAAAAATTATGCTACCGACATCTTGTAAAAGATAAAGCCATTTATAAGTGTTGGATACTCCCTCACTTAATTCACCAAGAATGGAGCATGTAGCAACGATCCCATTCTGTGAATACATGAAATTCCTCCAGGTTGGAGCATGTAGCAACAATCCCATCTGTGAATTTCATATCGGCCTTGTATTTCCAAAGACTCATTATCGGTGTGGCATGACGACGAGTGTTACTCTTACAGAGTAACACGAACCTCCAAGCACTATAATGAAACCATGTACGAAATACCCGTACATCTTGACTCTCGGTGTGTTATACTAGCCCGATTGAGCATCCTGACTGACCGTGATCGGTCCGGATATGATCTGATCGCTTGATCATCCAACTCCATAAGCATGATTGGATGACCCCGCATCAATTCCATCACCCCCAAGCGGTATGGAATACCCACGGCCGACCCCCGCATGGTCGGTCATTGGCCTAGCTTGCTAAGAAACCGTCCATACCAAGCATTATGGACGGAAAACCCAAAATTAGGGTTTGCGGCATATTACATATGTTGCAAAGCAGTCTCAACCATCCATCTTTGCAGGTATAGATGGAGGGTGTAGATGTAGATTCAAAGGGCCCAGAGCATGTCAACACGATCACCGTGGGCCCGCCTACACACTTGACCAATCGGTCAAGACCAACAATGTTTGGCCGTGACAAAATCGTCACCCAAACAAGAGATGACGCACGGCTTGAAACCCAAAATTAGGGTTTTGAGCATCACGAGCGTCCATCTTCTCCGGCACGAATAGAGGGTCCCAGTTAGATTAAACGGAGTCCGGTCATACCGGCATGACCACCGTGGGCCCATCTACCTCCTCATATGGTCGGCCAAGGCATATCATGCCCGGTTAATCCAAAACGTGCGCCCAAACTAGCATGGCCACGCCTCCCAAACCACAAACTGATCTCGACCGCTCAACTTCGCTGGACGATTTGGATGGCTCGGATCACGTTTTAATGGGATATTCAGGCATAGGCGTGAACACCAGCCTACCACCTTCACGTCAGGCCAACCGACCAAGTCCGACCAAGATTGGTCGTCTTGGAACGCGCGCTGAAGAGGGCGTGACTAGCGGCCCTTGCGGCATTGGTTTTCTATCGCAAATTGATCCCGACCACTCGATTTCACCCTGGATGAATTGAGTGACCCGGATCATACTTTCGTGAGGGAATGGAGTACTGGCGCCTACACCGTCATGCCGTCTACACGCATGTATGGTCGGCCGGCCAAAATTGTATCCCATGCTTGGTTTCGACCAAGCTGAAGAGTGATGCCTGCACACCTCTTCAAAACCCTAATTTCATTAACGGTCGCAGATGAGTGTCTCAAAGATCATCTCATCCGTCCAACTTCACCAACTTGGTTATACAACCCTGGTCAGGAGTTAATTGGTCAGTGAGGCGTCATTACCCATCACTTTACCACACCATGATGCAAACACGCACAAAAATACACACGATACTTCACAAGTATCGACTTCCCCCGAATAACGCAGTTATTCAATTCAAAGATTACATGCTACCTTTCGTGGATCCACGATCCATAAATTCCGGACATCAATCATGTCACAAACGGGGGATACATATCGGGGTATTGGTCTCGGCGGTTTACAAACGTGCGGCGTGCAATGCGCCATCACAAGAACGTGTTAGGAAGTCATGGACGGTTAGAGATGAACAGGAGAAGTGGGCAAGACGGTCGTGTGGCACCGACGCACAACTCCACTACTCCATCACTCCACTTCCTCCACTTCCCATGAGAGACGTGAATAAGGCTCAATGACTTGTATAAATAGGTTCTCCGCCCTATTTCAAACAACAACACAAGTCCAGACGAGACAGAAAACCAAGTGTTAATACAAAACGTATTCAAACACCCAGAGCTTGCTTGCATCAATCATAAGCCTGCTCACCTTTCTGTTACAAGTCATAAGTAAGCCAACACCTTCACAATCTCAACACCTTCTTCGCTTCCCTCCTAAGATCAACCCCATCTCCTTCACTTTGTGACCGAAACAAGTCCGGAACGGCCATTTCTTGGTTTAGGCCGGACTTGCACAGATTGATCTCTCGAATCTACAAGCACTCACCGCGCGAGTGCATTTGTTTAAGGTTTAGATTCATTCCTCATCCACACCCCAAATTACCAAATTCTACGGAATAGTTTTCACCCATAAACAATTGGCGACCACAGTGGGAGATTAATCTCTCGGTTGTAAAGTCAATTTCTTCAATACCCAATATTGTTTGGCTAAGTTCCGAGATGGTTGGTCTTAGGACTTCCCCAACAAATTCAAATCCCGGTGAAGTCCCTCTAATGAAGATACCCCTCTTCCCAATCGGTGTATTCGCCTGGCGCAACAGAAGAATCCCAACGATGATCGAGTTAGCTCGGGTATAGGAGATTCACACGAGGAACATGGAGCTAATCAAAGAAGCGGTAAATGGCATACTTGATCTCCTCATCGAGATGACATCGGAAATAAGTGTACCAGAGACCTTTACACCGGGGACTGATTCCCCTCAGGTCAACAGTTTTACCAGAAAATGACCAGCGGACCGGGAAGCAGCATCTCTAGTGGAAAGCTTGTGCGAACTCCTGCACCTCTCTAGGAAATCAACGGGCAGACGTTTGTCGCAATTAATAAAATAGCTTTGGATGTACACTGGCTCCTTCTCGTCCCGTAAATTCTAATCTGCGCCGGGAAGCATCGTAAACAATGTTACATTTACGAGAAGACGACATGATGGCGAGAGGAAGGTCACAACCGGCCCTACATGTTACCGCGTGCATCAAGGGTTCGAGTTCGGGAGAGCCCTCGTCGACACAGAGCATCTTCGAACGTAATCACTCTCAAGACTCTCGGGACAGCCAAGGTTAACCCATGCAAGATTGTACGGCAGCCTACCACGATGACGGACTTCGAAGGAAACTGCCAAAGACATACGGGTATGTCAATCAATTTATCAAGAGGACCTCTGTTCGATCAAAAGCAAGGTTTGAAGTCATAGAAAGGAGCCTGACTACCATATGATACTAGGGAGACCATGGCTTCATGACAATAAGGTTATCCCTTCAACATATCACCAGTGTCTGAAGACCATGCTAAATAAGGAAGTCATCCGTATTCCTGCATCATTGTCTCCGTACGCACCGATATGCGGAGTAGAACTGTTCGAACCGGAAGAAACTCCGCGGGGGAAGGCAGACAAAGTCCTGTGCACCCCACTACCCACGTGGGCTTCAATCCAGGAGGAAGACCGACTTGCATCACTGGAGGCTAAGCACCACGACACACCTTCTCTGACGAGGCGTCCATCCCTATCCGGTGAAACTTCAGCCCATCCTTACACCAAAAGGGAGCGCTCCTTCGAAGCAAGCCGTGATCAGAAGGGGAAGACAATATACCGGCGCCGCTGTTAGCAATTAGCAGGAGAGACCACCCAGTCTCTCCGCCCAATTGAATGCTGCGAAAACGGCGAAACGCAAGAGGAAGTATTGGACGCTCCACGACCGGTTACAAGATGGCACCCGCCTTTTACCACGGATGAGCTCGAGACTGTTAATATCGGGAATGAAGAATTCCCCAGGCCTATCTCTATCAGTTCGACTCTATCCGCAGATGAACGTACGAATCTCGTCCAACTACTCAAGGAGTACCAAGATGTGTTTTCCTGGACATACGAGGAAATGCCTGGCCTAGACGAAAAGTTGATCACTCACCACTTACATGTCATACCTGGATCCAAGCCCATCAAGCAATCTCCGAGGCAATTCAGACACGAAGTGGAGGAACAGATTAAGAACGGAATCCAAAAGTTACTAGCGGCTGGCTTCATCAGACCTATTCATCATCCGACCTGGCTAGCTAATGTAGTCCCAATAAAGAAGAAAAACGGACAGATCCGATGTTGTGTGGATTTCAGAGACTTGAACAAGTGTTGCCCCAAGGACGACTTTTCTCTGCCTAATATCGATATGTTGGTAGACGCCACCAGCGGACACGGCATGTTCTCCTTCATGGACGGTTACAGCGGTTACAATCAGATAAGGATGTATGAGCACGACGCGAGTAAGACAGCCTTTCGAACCCCTCTTGGCAATTTTTATTATACCGTTATGCCATTCGGTTTAAAGAATGTCGGCGCAACGTATCAACGTGCTATGACGGCAATCTTCCACGACATGATGCATAAACAAGTAGAAGACTATGTGGATGATATCGTGGTCAAGTCAAAAGCTCGAGCAGACCACATTTTAAGTCTGCCTCCGTATTGCGACCCACGCCGAAGTGTCGTTGTCACTGTAGAACAACGACGGTTCCTCGTGCGTTGATGTTCTTTGTGTTCTTCCTTCACAAAGACAGCAGACGGTTGTGTAACTTGATTTTTATTGCTCTGTTCTTCTCCCAATCTCTCCTGTTCCATTGTGTGATCCCGAAAACGTATATATACCCATTTGGACCGAGAATAAATCCCTATAACTCCAAATAATCTCGGTAATCAATAAAAATATTTTCCACGGGAAATATTTCCTTCTTTACGTCTCGTAGTGATTATCCCGTGTCTTTTGATGATACTATAAACTTCTGCAGGCTGGAACATGTTTTAGATGAAGCTAAGCACACGCCATCCCGAGGAGATCCAATGAAATCCCGTGAACTTCTCAACCAACCATACGTTCCCTGTTTTCTTCCTCGCGAATTAACTAGCCAATTTTTGTCGATCCAAAGACCCAAACCAAGCCTGTTAGGCCCAATCAAGTCGTCACAGAGAGTTTCAGCGATTGAATCTCTCTCGAAACACCAAAACTCCAAATTTACATTCTCACGAGAGAAGACCCAAAAATTCCCGCCAAAACTGATTTTTGAATGAAGATGATGGTGTCCCCTTATCCTGCTTGCAGGGGTGCGAATAGCAGGTGCCCAACTGAGGTGCCCCTTAGTAAATGGGTTACCCCTTATCCAAAGTGGGAGTCCAAATATCAAATGTCCTCCGGGGGTGTTCCGAGCAACTTTTCGAGCCGAATTTTCCAACAATATTTATTTCCAAAAAATACCTACAAACACACAAAACACCATAATAAGGACAAAAACGAGTACTAACAATACGAAACATTGAGGACAAATTAGACACATAAATGCGTCTATCACCACACCAATGTCTTGAGGCAAGTGTTTGAGAGGTGTCGAGAATACAAGTTGAAGATGAATCCTTTGAAATGTGCTTTCGGTGTCTCTTCAGGTAAATTTGTGGGATTCCAAGTGACCGCAGAAGGAATAAAGGTAGACCCGTCCAAAACTCAGGCTATCCTCACAATGCCTCCTCCACGAACTGTGAAAGAACTCCAGAGTTTCATGGGCAAGGTGAACTACATTCAACGTTTTATACCTGGTCTAGCATAAATTTCCGCCTCATTCACCACCTTACTGAAGAAAGGAGCCAGCTTTGTTTGGACCGCAACCCAACAGGAAGCCTTTCGGAAAATTCAACGAATACTATCATCTCCAACCATCATGAAGTCTCCCGTGTGAAGGGGAAGCCACCGGTCCTCTACACCGCCTTCGGTGACACCGCCGTAGGGGCTTTACTCGCTCGGGAAGACGATGAGGGAATCAAACGTCCCATATACTATTTCAGAATATTGAGAGACGCCGAACTCGTATACCCTGAGCGGAAAAAGCGTGTTTAGCTTTAATCCATTCCATTCGAAGTTTAGGCATTACTGTATCTAATAGGGTGATACTCGTGTCTAAATCCGATCCTGCAAAGTTTTTGCTTCCAAAGCCGGTCCCGACCGGGAGGACAGCAAATGGCTTCTCCAAATGTCGAGCTAGACATAACGTGTGCATCGCCTAGAACTATCAAAGGCCAAGCGATTGCTGGACTTACCGGGCAGCATTTCTGGAGAAGGCACTACGGGACTACATGAAGAACTCCCCGGAGAATTTCCGGACGTCTCTATTCTGGAAGAAGAAGTGTGGCTCTTGTATTTTGACGGCTCCGCTACCCCCAGCAAGATATACCGGAGGAGCAAAGCGTGGTGTTAGTCTCTCCAACCGGAGAAGTATTTTCACATTCCTTCAAGTTAGACTTCGAATGCACCAACAACTCCGTTAATATGAAGCTTTCCTCATAGGGCTTTCAATAGCTAAACAAGCGGGAGTCACACGTCTGGAATAAGAGGTGACTCCAAGTTACTTGGTGAATCAAATGAATGGAGTATATGCATTGAAAGAAGTAACACTAGCCCCGTACCGATCAGAAGCACAAATGTTACTAAACTACTTTGCCGATGCAACCATAACCCATGTTGGCCGCAGCAACAACAAACACGCCGATTGCCTAGCAACATTGGCTTCCAAACCGAAGTTTGAAGGGCGGAAGAAACCCTGACAGTGAAGAGGAGAACCATAGAATCGACGTGGCTACCGCAATACAAAGACACCAAGATCGACGACTGGCGAACTCCGATCATTCAAGAGCTCAACAGCTCACTCTCCCAAGGAAAGGTCAGTCTCAAAACCCCGCAAAACTTCTTCATGCTTCATGGTATGTCAGTATTATCGTAATCCGGATGGCTCCCCACAAGATGTCCTGGGAGGTGACGAAGCACAACTACAGGTGGATCGTATTCACAATGAAATTTGTGGACAATCACCGGTGGTAACGCTTTACCGGCGACTTCAATGCCTGGGTTATTATTGGCCAGAGATAGAGGCTCAATCCAGACTACTTCAGAAGTCTTGCTCAAATTGCCAGGCACCACCACACCAATTGGAGATTTTTAATGCGAACCGCACTGGGGACTGGAGAGAACCCTACATTAGCTATCTCCATGATGGGATAATTCTGCCCGGTCAAAAGGACGTTATTAAGATGAAGCAAAGAGCCAAGCGGTTCGTATTCCATGAAGGGATCTCAGTATCGCAAGAGCTTCGGAGGTGATATGCTACGATGCATGGCTGGAGAAGAAATCCCAGCCATCTTTGACGTACACACGAAGGAGAACATCAAGGGAAGAGGAAACTGTTTCTCCAAATACATGAGAAATACTATTGGCCGACCATGGAGGATGATGCAACTGTTTTTGTTCAAAGTCACAAATGCCAAATTCATGGGAACCTTGTTCATGCGCCTTCTACCCTCTCGCACTCTATAAGCACCCATGACCATTTTACACTGGGACTGGACATTATCGGAAAATCAATCCACCATCATCGAAGCTAAAGACGAGTACATCATAACCGCGACGGAATACTTCACCAAATGGGTAGAGGCCATTCCCCTATGAGGAACTACCGGAGCAACAATTGCAAATTTTCATTAAAGAATACATCATTTGTCGTTTTGGCGTGCCCAAGCATATCATCATTGATAATGGCACTCCCTTCGCCAACAAGCGTGTACGGGAGTTACTTGAGGAGTATGGCATTAAACAGGTCTTCTCCACCGTCTACTATCCTCAAGGGAACGGGCAAGCCGAGAGTACCAACAAGACATTGATCCGGATCATCAAATGGTACACGAAAATCCTAGGGAATGGCATGATCGGTTACCAATGGCACTATGGTCATACCGTACGTCACCCGAAGCTCCATTGGGGTTTCGCCATACTCACTTGTCTACGTGAGCGGATGCAATTCTCCTAGCGGAGATCGAGAATCCCATCGGCCGGGATTGCGGAGAACCGGATCCATTGAACGAGGTCAAGTCTCGACTCTAGAATAGAGAGTTAGACACTGGATTTTAGAATGAATAAAGCAAAAGAACGCGCTCGGTGTACATGAATCGAATTTCCCGGGCATACAACAAAATTGTGAAACCACGCGTTTTCAAAGTGGGAGATTTGGTTTTGAAAACGGCCAAACACATCCAACAAGACATGTCTCGCACCAAAATTCTCAAAAATGGGAAGGTCCCTACGCAGTCACCAAGGCTTACAATCAAGCTATTACAAGATCATTAAGGTAGACGGAGGCAAGCCGGAAGCGATTATCAATGGAAAGTGGCTCAAGGCATATCATGGCTGACCACCGCTTCATCGTGTCAACAATACGGGCATTTATTTTCATTACATGTTTGAATCATCAATTATATTCGAGAGATGTGTCAATGAAAAAACTGTTTCACCAATCAAAACCAATGCGGTCTATTCCGCAAAGACGTTTAAAAACTTTTTGACGTAAACGTCATTAACAATAAGGGAGTGCAGCTTAGAAGAGGCCATCTAGAAGATTATAATTCCTTAAGAGCATCATCTCCAGCCTAGCTTGATATCTTTCTCTGTTCTTTTCTTCAAGTCTTGCACACCGCTCCACCTTCTCGATTCTCGCCTCCAGAGCTTTCTCCTCTTCCAAGATAGCTTTCGTAGCAGAACAACATTTGCGAGGATACCAACTCGATCAACCTTGATGGCATCAAGACGTTGCCGCAACCAGCCCACGTTAAACTTCATGGATTCACAGGTAGATATCATATTCTCCCACTTTTAGAGACTTGATTCAAACAACGTTGCGGATAGAAATACTCTCCATCTCAGCAATCATGGGAAGAAGGCAGTTTACCGCGGTAACAAAAGCAGAGAAACAGTGTCGGACCACGTTCCTGGTTGCGATATGACCGTACTTCCTCCACAACTTGGTGTACAAAGGAACAAACTCCTTCCGCACCGAGAATCCACCGACATCTTGGTAGCCGGAGGATAAGCATTTCATGCGAACATCGAATGAAATACCTGCATTTGGATATTCATAAGATGAGATACCCGAATTCGGCGTCTTCGAGGTTCACGGGGGTAAGCGTGTTTGAGTTTGAAGGAAGAGGAATGGTTAAGTCATCGTCATCGATAACCGTCACACATGTTCCGGTAGGGTAT
The DNA here is from genome assembly GCA_023531295.1 of Papaver armeniacum. Classification (NCBI taxonomy): domain Eukaryota; kingdom Viridiplantae; phylum Streptophyta; class Magnoliopsida; order Ranunculales; family Papaveraceae; genus Papaver; species Papaver armeniacum. The sequence goes on along the minus strand of JAJJWW010004732.1, from coordinate 156,485 downwards.
CTCTGCAAGAATGAAGAGATTATTTACCTGACCATTATGAAGAACAAACAATGGTTCAGAAAAGGAAGAAGAGACAAACCGGTATGATCTTCTTGACTCGGAGAACACGAACAGGGGATTGATCATGAAGCTCAGACGCAGGTCGTGCACGTTTAACGGAAGATCCTGGATGGTATGAAGAAGACGATCCACTGTTGTTAGACATGATGGGGAAACAAATTTTCTGCAAGGAAGCTCTACTGTAAAATCGTAAAAATGGTTCAAAAAATCTCTACACCTGCATATATGCTGAGGAAACCCTAAAACGATTACGGCGCCCGATGAATGAGGATTCAACACCGACCGAGTCAGGCTTTCTTGTGAACCCTAATCGAGAATCAGAAGGTCATCCGGATTCTAGCGATTCAATCGGCAGTGTGTAAAGCACCCACACCTGAAGTTCCAGCTGAAGAATAATCCTACCCCTAGCTCAAGCACCTAAAGGAGGAAGCCGGTCTGTCAAGGCATGTGATCACACAGGTATGGAGGATTACCCACGGCCGGAACCCCTCCAGGTAGACTTTCTTTATCTTGTCTTCTTACGTTTGTATATATCACCATCTCATGCCTACCACACAATAGTGTAACCATTATGTGCTAGGCAGGGGACTTAATGTTGATGGTGGATTTTCGTTTAAGGTTAAATTTGTAAAAAACCTAAAAAATTATGCGCTGACATCTTGTAAAAGATAAAGCCATTTATAAGTGTTGTATACTCCCTCACTTAATTCACCAAGAATGGAGAATGTAGCAACAATCCCATTCTCAGAATACATGAAATTCCTCCAGGTTGGAGCATGTAGCAACAATCCCATCCCGTGAATTTCATATCACCTTGTATTTCCAATACTCATTATCGATGTGGCATGGCGTGAGTGTTACTCTTACAGAGTAACACGAACCTCCAAGCACTATAATGAAACCATGTACGAAATACCCGTACAGCCGACTCTCGGTGTGTTATACTAGCCCGATTGAGCCCCTCTCGGTGTGTTATACTAGCCCGATTGAGCATCCGGACTGGACCGTATCGGTCCGGATATGATCTCGATCGCAGTCATCCAACTCCATAAGCATGATTGGATGACCCCAGATCAATTCCATCACTCCCAAGCAGGTATGGAATACCCACGGCCGACCCCGCATGGTCGGTCATTGGCCTAGCTTGCCAAGAAACCGTCCATACCAAGCATTATGGACGAAAAACCCTAAATTAGGGTTTGCGGCATATTACATATGTTGCAAAGCAGTTTCAACCATCCATCTTCGCAGGTATAGATGGAGGGTGTAGATGTAGATTCAAAGGGCCCAGAGCATGTCAAAACGATCACCGTGGGCCCGCCTACACACTTGACCAATCGGTCAAGACCAACAATATTTGGCCGTGACAAAATCGTCACCCAAACAAGAGATGACGCACGGCTTGAAACCCAAAATTAGGGTTTTGAGCATCACGAGCGTCCATCTTCTCCTAAACACGAATGGAGGGTCCCAGTTAGATTAAACAGTCCTGGTCATACCGGCATGACCACCGTGGGCCCATCTACCTCCTCATATGGTCGTCAAGGCATATCATGCCCGGTTAATCCAAAACGTGCGCCCAAACTAGCATGGCCACGCCTCCCAAACCACAAACTGATCTCGACCGCTCAACTTTGCCGGACGATTTGGATGGCTCGAATCATGTTTTAATGGGATATTCAGGTATAGGCGTGAACACCATCCTACCACCTTCACGCCAGGCCAATCGACCAAGTCCGACCAAGATTGGTCGTCTTGGAACGCTGCTCTGAAGAGGGCGTGACGAGCGGCCCTTGCGGCATTGGTTTTCTATCGCAAATTGATCCCGACCACTCGATTTCACCTGGATGAATTGAGTGACCCAGATCATACTTTTGTGAGGGAATGGAGCCTACACCGTCATGTTGTCTACACGCATGTATGGTCGGCTGGCCAAAATTGTATCCCATGCTTGGTTTTGACCAAGTCAAGAGTGATGCTGCGCACCTCTTCAAAACCATAATTTCATTAACGGTCGCAGATGAGTGTCTCAAAGATCATCTCATCCGTCCAACTTCACCAGCTTGGTTATACAACCCTGGTCGGAGTTAATTGGTCAGTGAGGCGTCATTACCCATCACTTTACCACACCATGATGCGATAAGCACAAAATACACACGATACTTCATAAGTATCGACTTCTGAATAACGCAGATTATTCAATTGAAAGATTACATGCTACCTTTCGTGGATCCACGATCCACACATTCCGGACATCAATCATGTCACAAACCGGGGGGATACATAATGGGGTATTGGTCTCGGCGGTTTACGGCGTGCGTGGCGTGCAATGCGCCATCACAAGAACGTGTTAGGAAGTCATGGACGGTTAGAGATGAACATGAGAAGTGGGCAAGACCGGGTCGTGTGGCACCGACGCACAACTCCACTACTCCATCACTCCACTTCCTCCACTTCCCACGAGAGACGTGAATAAGGCTCAATGACTTGTATAAATAGGTTCTCCGCCCTATTTCAAACAACAACACAAGTCCGGATTTGAGACAGAAAACCAAGTGTTAATACAAAGCGTATTCAAACACCCAGATCTTGCTTGCATCAATCATAAGCCTGCTCACCTTTCTGTTATAAGTCATAAGCAATCCAACACCTTTACAATCTCAACACCTTATTCGCTTCCCTCCCTAAGATCAACCCCATCTCCTTCACTTTGTGACCGAAACAAGTCTGGAACGGCCATTTCTTGGTTTAGGCCGGACTTGCACAGATTGATCTCTCGAATCTACAAGCACTCACCCATGCAAATGCATTTGTTTAAGGTTTAGATTCATTCCTCATCCACACCCCAAATTAACAAATTCTACAAGAATAGTTTTCACCCATAAACAAGCACATAAGGCAAAAATGCAAGGATATTATTGGCCGTATATGCATGAAGATGCGAAGCAGATATAAAGGCGCTGCGAAGATTGTCAAAGGCACCGAAAGAAGATACATGCACCAGGAGCACCACTAACTTCTTCAACAAGTGTATGGCCTTTTGGAAAATGGGGTTTAGACATTGTGGGACCATTTTTACCAGATCGGGGCGGAAAAAGATATCTGATTGTTGCAACAGATTATTTCACAAAATGGGCAGAAGTAAAGGAAGTACAACATATTCGCGATAAAGATGTTTTTACCTTTATATTCGAGAACATTATCTGCAGATTTGGAGTCCCCGCACAATTGGTATCTGACAATGGGAAGCAGTTTGAGGGACAGAATATAGAACTGTTGCTTAATGCATTTCAGATAAAATTTGGAAAATCAACCCCTTTATACCCGCAGGCCAATGGACAAGCCGAAGCAACAAATAAAACGATCGCATATATATTGAAGAAAAAGTTAAAATGACATAATAGAGCATGGTGTGAACAAGTGCATAATGCAGTATGGGCTTACAACACAACCAGGCGAGAAGCTACGGGTATGTCACCTTTTTGTTTAACTTATGGAGTTGAAGCTGTACTTCCAACAGAAGTTGTCATTCCAACAACAAAGAAAGAGCTTGGGAGAAAAATCTCAGTGCAGGTAATATTCTAATCAAGTTAGATGAATTGGAAGAAAAAAGAGAAACAACACTACAACACATGGAGAATTACCAACGAAGATTAGCCAGAGAATATAACAAACGTGTTAAGACACACGAGTTTCAACCAGGCGATTTAGTATTGAGAGAAACACCAGTGTATCAGCGAGAACACGGTGGCAAGTTGGCAAAAAAATGGGATGGACCATATATCATCAAGGAGACAGTTGGAACATGGGCGTATAAATTGATGGATCCTGAGGGAAAAAATGTGGGCCACAGATTGGATAGACCATGGAATAGATTATACTTGAAAAGATATTACCAATAGCAGATTGCGAAAGAATGATTGCGAAGTAATGAATGAATGAAGTGAAATAAACTTATATGAAAATTTTGCGAAAGAACGATTGCGAAGCTACGAGATATGCAGAAAGAATATGCGAAAATCTCGCAACTAAGATAACAAGTGATAATCAAACATGAATGATATATACGAATGGGACGAACCTTTATAGCGTACACCCTAGTTCGCGAATAATATTTTCGTAAGAGGCAAATGTAAGACCTAAAGTGCGTCATATAAGGGGGTATCTCTTGACATGGCTCAGGGAAAAGGTTACACCGCTCCTGGAACCTGAGTCATGGAGATTTGGGGCCAATAAAGCCTATCCAGGAGAGATACCTTGGATTTCTAACTATATATATAAGGTTATACCCTAGTTGGACGACCGAGGGTCTCTCCTAAGGAGTCAGTGTATGACCAAGGCGCCGAGGTACACGGTTGAGCCAAGAGTGCCTGGGGCATTTGAAGTGTCTCGGCCATTCTTGGCAAGTCTTGGCACATGCCGCACTCGGCCCGAAGAAAACTCCACTTAGGGTGCAGTCTCGTAACCATAAGCCCTATAGGTATAAGGGATAAGAGGCTGCGAAAAAAACTGGCTATTGTTAAGACCGGATGGGAGGAGCTAGTCTTGTATGGCCGATGTTCGCCTCCTTGAAGGGGCAACCAGGGAGATGATAAGGGCGGCACCCTCCATTAGGGAGCTGATAAGTGTCTTAAGACGCAAATGTCATGAGTCTTCATTTTCGCAAGAAAATTTAGGCTTGTCATATTTGTGCAATGATCCTGAAGAGGCAATAATACTAACGCGAGGGTAAGACAAGATCAATGGGTCTTTACATGAAAGTGTAAAGATGTCCTGCGATTTCGTCGCAAGACGGCAATGTCATAGGGCTTTATGTTCGCAAGGATATTTAGGCCTGTCATGTTGTCGCAAATAAAACATCCTGCAGAGGCAATAATACTAAAGAAATGATAATACAAGATCAATGTGTCATTACATGAAAGTGTAACGACGTCCTGCGATTTTGTCGCAAGACGGCAATGTCATGGGGCTCTATGTTCACAAGAATATTTAGGCCTGTCATATTGTCGCAAAAATGAGGGGTGGCAAAATAAGACCTTTAACTAGGAAGGCAAAATAAGACCACACAAGATTGATAAGACAAGATCAATGGGTCGCTACATAAAATGTAGGGACGTCCTGCGATCTTGTCGCAATGGAAAGATACAGCAAAAGCCTCTGCGAGATTACACTTAATTTTCTACTTATAACAAATAACAGAGGCAAAATGGGGGTGAAGACACAACTCGATCATTCAATATTTCTCAAAGATTTTATCCTCCTAGATAAAGAACAAGAGGCAACTAGGGATTACCGAAGAAATATTTTATGTTCTTTATCTTCTCGGCAAGAACTATCTTCACTAATTAGTAATAATTTCGCATGAATAGTTCACAACACTACTCATTAGCATTCAAGGAGGGATACTTCATATTTCACATTTCTTCAAGGATACTTCATACTTCTTATATTATTTCTCATACTTATTATACTTCATACTTCTTCAAGGGGGTAGTAATTTCACATGAATAGAGGCAAAAGGTTATTCAAGAAATAATAAGAGGCAATATGAGAATTACTCAACAGAAGACTTAATCTTTCTTACAAGATAAATGCACCTCATAAGAAATTGAAAAACGTCTTACACAAGAAGTTATGCAGATAAAGAGACAAAAAGACGTAAAGTTACAAAAGAAGTTTAACTCTTTACATCATTCTTTTCGCCAGAAGGAGATATTACACGTTCCTCAACAATTTTATCAGCCTCAACACCTCCCATACTACTTTCACCAGTTGGTTGATTCTCGCCACTTGGGTTAATTATGACAGCTTCATTATTAGGAGGGATCACTTTTTCATTTGCGATGTCCTCGCAACTTTCATATTCATATTCGCTGTCAGGAGAATTTGGAGTTTCATCCTCACCTACCTCCAGAGGTTCGATAGATACGGGTTCGAGAGATTTGGACAACAAGATATCATTCACGATAACTTCTGCTTTGAGATGAAATTGGCGAAGAAGTGCCTTCTGATGATTCCTACTCTAGATATCTTTGGAGTGACTAAGATAATCCAATCTCCTTTCTACCGATCGCGAGACTTAGCAAGAGTAGCAGCAAGTAACGCATTCTCCTTGCGAATCTTGGCATAATTGGACTCCAGAGTAGAAAGAGAGGAGCGAAGATCTTTCTCAGACTCTGTAAAAGTAAAGAACAAAAAGAATTATAAATAGAAGATTCAAAGATTTGACAAAGAAAAAGAAATGGATGAGGCAGTCAAATTTTATGACTACCTTCCTTTTGCGAAATAAGATGTTGGGTCAAAGCCAAGCAACTATTTTCCAGATGATCCATGGCACTGTCAAAATTATCTCCAACTAAACCTTTCAATCGAGAATGCAACTTCTTTTCGTTAGAAATAAGTATGGTATTTTCCTTCGCCAGGGAAGAATATGATTCTTTTAACTTGGAATGTTGATCTTTGAGTTGGCTGGTTTTCATACTTAAAGTTATTCTACCCTCAATAAGTTTATCTCTCTCAACGGTGATTTCTTCGAGTTTACTTCTCAACGAACAGAGGGATTGTTCTTGTTCATTACATATTTTCTGACAGATATCAAGTTGTTGCGAAGACATCGCCACCTTCTTTAACAAAACTCGCTTCTCTTGAGACAGAGTTCCATTCTCATCTGATAAGGTTTCCAACTCCAAATTAGATTTACTTAAAGAATAAGAGAGATTAGATAATTCGTCACTTAGCGAGTCGTGCTTTTGAGATAAGTGAATATTCTCTTTAGTAAGGTTGTCTATTTGATCAACAGAGTATGTATGGAGATTATCTAATTGGTTATATTGCTCCATCCAAGCATCTCTGTCCATTCGAGCTTCTTCAACGGTAGATTCCAACTGATATATTTCCATTTTTCGTTTCTGGTTTAAAGCTTGAAAGGCGAGCAAGGTTTTTTTTTTTTTTTTTTAAAAAAAAAAAAAAAATGGGGAAGGAGTATTAATACCTTTTAATTCCTCGTTCTTCTTGCGAAGATTATCTCGATCCAGCGAAGTGTTATGAAGATTATTCTTCAATAGTTTAACTTATTGTTCTAAAGATACTCGCGACATCCTGTCAGAACCAAAGTATTTATTCAGAGACTTGCAAACGCTAGATTTGATGGGATCGGTGGAAGTCCTTTTGGCATCATTTATGATGTCTGACAAAACTTTGAAAGTTACGTCTACTCCCTCCAGGTTTTCTCTGGTAAGAGGGATAAATCCAGAAGAAGAAGGGAGAATTGAATCATCTTTAGTCACAAAAATGATAGGAGGAGAAAGGGGTTCATCTTGAGGAACTTCATTTATGGAAAATTCAGGCAATTCATACATAGGAGGAAAACTGGCAGCGATATTTTCGGAACTAGCAAAAGAAGGGTTATCATGCGAGGATGTCGCGAGAGGCATCAATTTATCCTGCGAAGTTACCGCAGAAGAAGTTGATTTATCCTGCGAAGTTACCGCAGAAGAAGTTGGTTTATCCTGCGAAGAGACTGCAGGAGAAGTCGGAAGTTTAAATGAAGGGAAGGAGATAGAAGATCCAACATTCTTAGAATGGAGAGGTTTCTTAGGGAGTCTATCAACATTTTGGTCATCCTACGAAATCACAAGTTAAATAAGAAACAGAGGCAACAATATTGTTATTAAAAGAATAAATGTTTCTTAAATACCTTGTCATTCGCAGGCTTCCTTTTAGTAGCGGTGGATTTCGATTGCGAAGATATGGGAGAAGTAGGGTTCAGGACGGTGAACTTGGTCTTAGAATTGTTCTTGCTGAAACAAAAACAGTATGGGAATTATTAAAGAAAGAACAATAACAAGATAAAACAACTCTAGTAGGAGAGATCAATCACAAAAAGAGTAAAATCAGCAAAAGAACGGTTATACCTTGATGGCTCCATGGAAACAGTAGCAGAAAGATGATGAGAACAGTAGCAGAAAGGTGATGAGAACAGTAGCAGAAGAATGGTGAGAAGAATTGCAGGAAGAAGATGGTAATAAAAGTTGCAGACAAAGAAGAAGACGAAGTAAAAGAAGGGAAACACTACTGTGAGGAATCCCTCTTTAAATAGACAAGAAAAAGGTGACCGATTAGCATTAAATGTGCCGGTAAAAGGGGAAATTTTAGACATGTGTGTCCGGTTACCCTTAGTTTACGGAATCTTGCAGTACAAAAGTTAATAAAAAATGAATAATTGTGGCATTTCAAAAAATATCAATTCTCATGACATTCTCTTCTTCGCAGAGAAGACATGAGAAGAGGCAAGATGTAGGATCAGAATATCGCGACATCAATACTTCGCGAGATCAATAAACAACAACATCGCGATGGTGTCGCAGATGAGTAATATAAATGACGCAACAGATAACGATGACCTGAACACAAGAAAGGCGTGAAGAATTGGCGAGATTTGAGAGCGTCGCGAGATTCAACCTTTGTACACTTGCGACATTTCGCGAGCCATTCCCGAACATAAAGGACAGCTTAGCTGTCATCCATTATGTAATACCCTATATAAAGAGCCGAGCAGGCCTATTGTGAGAGAGATCTTTTTCGAGTGTTGAGCAAGTCATTAGGAGAGAGAAAATTTAGAGTGATTGTAATTCTTTAGCCCATTTTCCATTTATCTTGTAAGTAATCAAGAAATTAATAAAAGAAGTTATTAATATTCATCTAAAATGGTTTAGATTGTGTGAATTCTTATGAGGGGTGTAGTGTAGGATTTCCTGCAACTACACACTCAAGGTGCAACCAACACTCGAGACATCAACACAAACTGGAGGATGCTTTCCAGGGTCTTGGTTTGGCGGTCACAGCATGCAGCGTACACTACGCTCACATTAAGAAAGCGTGAATAGGAATAAAGCGGTCAAATAAATGAGGAAATAATGGTGAAAACGTTTTCACCCATAAACACCATGCGGTTACCACCTCCTCCCATTATTTCACCCTTTACTCTCTTCCTTCATGAGGCCAGGGTACGTTTCAATCTCGACTTGTATAAATAGGTCTTACCTATTTCCACCAGACAACAAGTCTCGGTCGGGAGAAAAACACAACACTCTCGAAAAGGAAACTTTGCAAGCTCTCCAAAAAGCTTTCATCTCTTGCAAGCTTCCGAAGCTTTCACTTTATGATACAAGTCGAGACACTACTCTCCCCACTATTCTGGGTCTCAACACCTTTCTTTGCTTCCCTCCCCAAATCAACCCTTCTCCTCCACTTTGTGACCGAAGCAAGTCCTGAACGACCATTTCTTGGTTTAGGCCGGACTTGTATAGATTGATCTCTCGAATCTAGAAAGTGCTCACGTGCAAAGACATTTGTTTATGGTTTAAACCAGTTTCTCACTCACCTACCGAATTTACAAAATCGGCGGAAACGATTTTTACCCATAAACAATTGGCGACCACATCGGGAGGATTGATCTATCGGCTACAATGTCGATCGTCGATCTCGTTCTTCGATCCAGATGTCAAGATGGTAGGGTAAGGCGACTCAATCCGACTCAACTACCAGACAACCCGGTTACCAGTTACAAAAACTACACTAGAAAACTTGGGACTCGCTAAAGATGCTACCAACGATTGGGGACTTGCTGGCGATGCTACCAACAAAGCCGCCTTTTACATGGAGAGAGGCGTGTTCGCGAGAAAAAAAAAACCCCTATGAAGTGAGTAAATTTAGACTGGCAAGAAGATATACGATCTGTTTTTAGGTTCTTAGTAAAACCGTCATACTATTGCGTCTGTGCTGATTGCTAGCACACACTTTCATAAAAGCAATATTCCTTTCACAAAACATAATCGAGTTATATTATCAAAACCATTCATCCCGAAATAATCTAATATCCTCAAAAGCTACCACTGTCTATCAAAACCGGTCGAACTTTGAACCGGACATCCAAAGATGTTTTTCAAAAAAAAAAAAGAGAAGAAGAACCTAAATGAAAGTTTAACAGAGAAACATTCAAGGAAAATCATCCAACAGAGGTCTGTTCTTCTTGTAGAAAGTCAACTTTGCATCTTCAAGAGCCGCTCTCTTCATAGTCAACATCTAGGAAAGCTTTTCAAGTTCTACCTCCTGTCGTGCAATCTCCTCTGCAGAAAGGCTTTCGACTGCTGCATCTTTCAACTTCTGGATCTCAGCAAGGCCTTCGACAAACCACGAAGCGTTGAACTCCTTCTCTACACACACGTTGCGATGGTGCTCCCAGTCGGCAATAACGTCTTCAGAAACGGTGTGGCCAGTCACCTCACGCATGTCCTCGATGGAAGATAAAGCCTCTTCCACACGCTTAATCACCTGCAAATCGACTAGTGATCTTCTTGGTTGTGGCCATATGTCCATACTTCTCCCGCATTTCGATGTACAACACCTCATACTTAGCCAAGACATTGAAACCGCCAACCAGCACATGACCCGGATAAGGAACCAAGTACGGGGATCGAAAATGGCGCCCGTAATCGGCCTCACGACTCGCTAAGGGTCTTTTTCCATGTCTACGGCAGCAACCATCGTGGAATCATCCACCGGTTGAACCACATCTCATGCCCGCCGATTGGCTAACTCCCATCTCCAAGTCACCTACGATGGTCACCAAAGGTAAGTTTTCGTGTGGCTCACCCCGAGGAATCGTCTTCCGAACCGGATTCTCCCGCGAACTTGAGTTAGACATTTTTCAAAAAAAAAAAAAACGAAAGAAGAAAGAAAAAGAAGCGCAAACTCACCAAACCACTTCCGAAAAGAACCAAAGTCTTTGTCGGAAGAATCACTCTCACTTGTCGAACTTTCTTCTTTCTCCTCGGCTCATCACCGTAATGAGAAGGCTCGATGCGCCGGAATTCTTCAAGAAATTTTCGCCTCCCGGCAACGTGCAAGAGCAAAGAAAAAGCATTAACACTACCGAAGCCCCTGGAAGAAACAAGACACATGTTTTCAGCAGAAATTCACGTGTTTTGAGACAAACCAACAAGGAGGCGACACATACCGGGTTATTGGAAGAACCTGAAAGACACGAGAGCTGCGGGAGGATCTTTTGAAACCTCCTTAACCCGCCAAAGACGATTCTTCGTTCTCTATTCCATTGCATGGGGACTTTTCGAGTTTCCGGACAACTTTCGCTTGAGATCTCTCAAAGATTGGATACTTCTTCAAAACTGGCGGGGAAGGTTTACAACGAACATTCTCCACCACGTTATTTACAAAATCTTGGATCATAATGAACTCATCGTACTTAACTCATTATAACCAAAAGTCGTCGGGTTACTCTTCCAGTTTGAAAGAAGGGAAGGCGGATACCCTACTCAAGGGCACCGGCATTGAGGGTGGCACACAATGAATCCTTAGGAACCACTAGCCGGTAAGCAAGAGGCACCCCTTGATCGAAACCCATGTGATGAGCAGACACGGTCAATATTGTAGCGGCTATTCGGAAAGACCCCATGAAGAAAGACGGCATATAATCGGACATGTAACTTTGAATAAACAAGTTTTCACCAACACTCAAGTCTTCCGTCGAAGACAAAGACATGATCGGAGAGCGAAAAAGGTGTCAATTTGAGTCACCGACCATGGACCGTCTCCCATGGGCGAAACTGATTTCATGCGACTTATCGAGAAGACTAACCAAGCTCATGCCAACTCTTGGACGCCTGTTCACCCATCACAGAATCCGGGAGCCGCCCCAACTCGCGGGAATCGAAGGCAACGGTTTCGGAGCGTACTTCTCAAAGTGCTCCCATAACCAGTTTGCGAGAAAAAGCAACGTGCACATATGAATCCACTTTCATGAAACCATTCGAAACTCGCATGTTCGCAACTAGGTGATCCGATGCACATACGGGAACCAAGGAATAGCTTGCCAATGGAAGAACTTCACCTTTTGCCAACTTCACAAAGAATCACTAGCAACTCGGTCTTATTTCCTTCTTGCCGAACTCAGTCATCAAAAATGTCTCTAGACAACCAGAGAGCCAAAATGCCGCAACGTGAAGATCATCGTTTCATTTAGGTTCCACTCGTCCTAAAACCATTGAGATATCCACCACCTGAAAAAGCACCTTTCATCCTCTTTCCTACAGAATCCTTCGACTTCGCGGTGGAGTCTTTTCGAGCGAAATCTCCCAACTTAGAGGCATGGTCATCCCGCATCTTCTCCTCACCTTCGCACAATTGGATGTTAAGATTCCTAGTTACCGGAAGATTAAGCAAGAGAGCCACACTCTCCAAGGAGAAAGTTATTTCACCCCATCTACATATGATCGCATGGGTGTTCGAACACTATCTGGAGATGAAAGCAACCAAGCCCGGGATATCCTTCCTAACTGAGACTTATCAAGCTCCGACGATCAATAATGTGCGCCGAGTCAATTTGGTATTTATGTGCTCCTTACTCACCATGAACTCAACCCATCTATCAAAAGAATGCAATGGGCTTTGACACATCCTGAAATCAATGTTGGAAGAAGAATATACCCCTTTATGAAGACAGAACCGTATGGTGTTCTCTGGGCGAACCGAACGTGTTTTCTTTTCATCTTCACCACAGGTTAACAAAATTGGCACGAAACCTGGGTGATTCTTCCGAGAAGGGGCGAGGGGTTTGGAAAATAATTCATCATCCGTGCTTGGTTTGGAATTATGAACATCCTTCGATGAAGCGAAATTTGGTTCAGGTAACATCTTGTCGGATTTCTTCATAACAATTTGGTAACAAGATATCTGCACAAAACAAACGGAGAAAGACGAAATTATCTCCCTGACACATAACCGCACCCAACAAAAGGAAAACCTGGAAAACAAAAAAAGGGGGTATTCTCTACGGGTTCAAAACTGCACGCGCAATATTTTCTTCAGGTCCAAAATTCATAAATGCAATATTTCCTATGGGTTTGAAGTCATATGAAGCACATATACAGTGTTCTTCTTCGGGATTCATATACAGTATTCTCTACGGGTTCAAAACTGCACGCGCAGTATTTTCTTCAGGTCCGAAATTCATATATGCAATATTTCCTATGGGTTCGAAGTCATATGAAACACATATACAGTGTTCTTCTTCGGGATTCATATACGGTATTCTCTACGGGTTCAAAACTGCACGCGCAATATTTTTTTCAGATCCGAAATTCATATATGCAATATTTTCTATGGGTTCGAAGTCATATGAAGCACATATACATTGTTCTTCTTCGGGATTCATATACATTATTCTCTACGGGTTCAAAACTACACACGCAGTATTTTCTTCAGGGTTCGAAATTATATACGCAAAGATTTTATACGGCCTCAAGTGCGTCTTTAAAGATCCTTCTTTGGGTTCAAAACTATATACGCAGTATTTTTATACGAACGAATGCGTCTATGGTATCCTTCTTCGGGTTCAAAATTATATATGGAGCATTTTTCTACGGGTTCGAATCATATATGCGTATTTCCCTTGGGTGCATATATATAATATTTTCTACAAGAAGCACGCCAAGAAATCATATGCGCAATATCATTGCAAGGATTATAAAAGAAAAGCGCCAACTCTTAGGGTTTGCACCTACATGAAAATGGAAACAAGAAAAGTCTTGGAAGACATACCGAAAAGCCGGTTTCTCTTTTGTGACTCTGCCGCTAGTATGAAAAGATGAAAGAACAAAGTGAAAGATGAGAGAAAGGGATTTTATATATATGGGCGTGAATATTCTCAAATAGGGAAGGATTTCCCTTAACCAAAAATCATGCGTATAAGAACGGCCCACAAGGGCGCCCAACTTCCCAATGTCGCCCAAGTTGTACCGGCCCCACCAGTTGCGCCAACTCCCAAGTCACGCCCAAGCCACACCGGGTCCCACAAATTGCGCCAACTTCCTAATGTCGCCCAAGTTGCACCGGTCCCACCAATTGCGCCAACTTCCCAAGGACCGCCCAAGTCGCGCCATCTAGCACGCTCAACTTCCCTACCTTGCACCGGTCCCACCAGCTAGCACGCTCAGTTTCCCAACTCGCGTCAACTTCTCAATGCCGCCCATCTTCCCCGTCTCTCAATGATGTTGACTTCCCAATCGTGCCGACCTCCCGATTTGTGCAAAATCGCTGAGAGGCAAGGATTCCAAATCCTATCTATAAAAAGGTCGGACAAGCCTCCTCAATTCTCTTTACGATTTATCACGATTGTTTGTCACCATCTTATGCTTACCTCGCAACAAAGCTCCTGCTCCGAGCTAGCGAGGGACTTAATGTTGATGGTGGTTTTTAAACAAAGGGTAAAATCGTAAAACCCAAATAACCTAATGTCACCGGTGACACATTTATTAGAACATTTAATACATGTAGTCAGTAATTAATAGGGGGTATTTTTTTTCAAAATAGGGTTACAACGAGCAAAACCCTAATTAACCTCCATGCCAATGGCAAATCATGCCAGCCACACCTAGCCCAAGCTAGCCGCGCCCATGCCAAACGCACTCGCCTTGGCCCTAGTTATGCTAGCCACACCAAACGCGCCAAAGCATGCCAACCATGCTAGCCGCACCTCGTGCCAATGGAAAATCATGCCAGCCACACCTAGCCCAAGCTAGCCGCGCCATGCCAAACGCACTCTCGCCTTGGCCCTAGCTACGCTAGTCACGCCACGCCAAGCCAAACACCTTTACCTTGGCCCTAGCCGCACCTCTCGTGCCAATGTAAAATCATGCCAAGCCGCACCAAATGCGCCAAAGCATGCCAACCATGCTAGCCGCACACCGGTGCTAATGGAAAATCATGCCACCACACCAAACGCGCCAAAGCATGCCAACCATGCTAGCCGCACTCAGTGCCAATGGCAAATCATGCCGACCACACCTAGCCCAAGCTAGCCGCTACCATGCCAAACGCACACCGCTTGGCCCTAGCTATGCTAGTCATGCCACGCCAAGCCGAACACCCTTACCTTGGCCCTAGCCGCACCTCCGTGCCAATGGAAAATCATGCCGCCCACACCAAACACGCCAAAGCATGCCAACCATGCTATCCACACCTCTGTGCCAATGGCAAATCATGCCGACCACACCTAGCCCAAGCTAGTCGCGCCATGCCAAACGCACTCGCCTTGATCCTAGCTACTGTCACACCACGCCAAGCCAAAACCCTTACCTTGGCCCTAGCCGCGCCATGCCAAAGTAGCGCCCGCGCCTAGGTTTGCAAACCGTGTAACCTAGGCCAAATTGGCCGAGCATGCCATTGGCACATGCCAACACGCATCACTGGTAGCTTTTCTTACCAGGCTGTGGCCTTAATGGCCGAGCATGCCATTGGCACATGCCAACACGCATCGCTGGTAGCTTTTCTTACCAAGCCGTGGCCCTAATAGCCGAGCGTGCCATTGGCACATGCCAACACGCTCGCTGGTTGCTTTTCTTACCAAGCCGTGGTCCTAATGGTCGAGCATGCCATTGACACATGCCAACACGCATCGCTGGTAGCTTTTCTTACCAGGTCGTGTCCCTAATGCCCGAGCATGCCATTGGCACATGCCAACACGCTGGCCGTAGCTTTCATTACCTAGCCGTGGGCCAAATGGCCGAGCATGCCATTGGCACATGCCAACACGCCGGGCTGGTAGCTTTCATTACCTAGCAGTGGCCCTAATGGCCATGCGTGCCATTGGCACATGCCAACACGCTCGCTGGTAGCTTTTGTTACCAAGCTATGGCCTTAAATGGCCGAGCATGCCATTGGCACATGCCAACATGCATCGCTGGTAGCTTTTCTTACCAGGCCGTGGCCCTAATGGCCGAGCATGCCATTGGCACATGCCAACACGCTTCATTTGTTAGCTTTCATTACCTAGCCGATCGTGTCAATCCACAAAAATAATTTCACTTTCTTACGCACTAAATTTAAATGAAGCACAAGGTAAGGAAGAGTTCGTATCCACAAGAGGCAATTGTTGTTAAGTAATTTTCGTTCTAAAGTAACCTAAGGTATGTTTGTTGTATTTAAGAATTAAAAGTAATTGAAAGCAAAGTAAATAATTTGAGAAATCAATAAGGAGAAGATATTGGTCAAGGGATAGTATCATTCACAAACATGTATTTTCATCAATGATTAGAATTGGTATTTTAATCTCGTATTTACTAAAAGTCCTAGGATATCTTGATCGCAAGTATAACCCGTTAATTCTCGTTTTTCATCACAACCACATTAAAAGATGCATATGTGAATTCTTCAATCGAAAGCAACCTAAAGTGTAAAAGCACAATTAAGTTTAACTCCCTAAAAGCATTAAGATTTATGGAATAAGACTCATCAATGCAAACGAATGTGTAAAAGCACTAAACGCTTTAACAAAAGTTATGATTCACTTGTGACTAATAGGATATATCACTATAAGCACTAATCACAATTATGCTACTTAGAATCGTGGATAAACAACGCTTTCGTATTGAAAACCCTAATATAGCTCTAGAGATGAACACAAATCTGATTGATTCCACTCAACCTAACAAGTTTTCAAAATCTTATAACACTATTAATTGTGAATCACAAACAATAATTATCGAGACAAAACTAATTCATTGAATCAAAAGCATGTTGACAAATCAACTTTATCCCATAACCAATAAGATGTTTAGCTACTCATAGCTATGGTGTTCATCATCATCAATATTCAATAATAAAACAAGGAAGAAGAAGAACAAAACCAAACCCTAGAAGCGTAAACAAAAGTGGCTCTCCAAAATTCCAAAGAAAAAGATAAAAGATATGATATCTCTAAGTTGTAGAAAACCTTCCCTTTATAGATTTCTCCAACTTCTAAAATTAGGTCTAGTCTTCAAAGTCCATTAGGTGAGAGTCCACCAAGCCCACAAGAATGAGAAACCCGTAGAAAATACGCCCAAAAACGGCCGCCGGAAACCGTATTGTGGCCGAAATCGGCGGAAGTCGCCGAAACAAACTCCGGTGATCGCAAAAACGCCTCGGCCACCGGCCAACGAGTCGAACGGCCGGGTCAACGGGTCGAACGATTCAACTCGGTCATACCGAGTCGTTGAAAGTCGACTCAGAGTCGTGGTCTTTGCCATCTTGCAGCCATTGCACAAGCCAGGCTTTGGTAGCATAACCTTGTGCATATCCAAAGGCCTTAGCCACCATCATGGCCCCGCAATTCCATCATTCTCCTTTTCAATACTTTCACCACTCTAGTAATGCCAACTCATCTCAACACCACAAAACTCTACACATCCACCATCTTGCACTCCATCATTCATCTCGCCACCGGCACATGTAATACCCTTACCAAGTCCATCCCAGCACCACCATAAAACCCTAGCTTCTCAACTTGAACCATATTACCTGTGCAATCAAGCGCTGTTCTTCCCATGGCAACCTGAGCTTCACATTCCACCTGCAATAGCACACTCCACCATTCATCACAGCATTGCACCATCATCTCCTTGGCAAGCAACAATGGCAGCAGCATCAATTCTCCCTAAGCTCCAAGCCTAACCATCCGCTCAAGCCATAAACTACAATTCGGCAAACATTCCCTCGTAGCTCATTCACATTCCATACAACCCATTGCTCAAATTTTAGCCAATCATCTTCCCATCTCACTTACTCAATTCTCACCACCACCGCCACTCAACTCAAGACTACAATCAGATCGCCTCTTGCAACTTCATGGCCAAACTCATCATCCCTGAGACTCACAAATCCATAGTCCACCTCCCGTATTCTTCATCATCTCAAGCCATCAGAATCTCATGGCTGCAATGTCATGCCATAGTTTCATTCCTCGCACATCTACTACACTAGCTGCTACTTCTCAGCTAAAACCACAGTAACACCATACTTCCCAGGCCAACACATTCATCCCACCATTTCAGTAATGAGCTCCACCCATTTCATCTGAGTCTTCTCAAGCCCTCTGCCATCTCAGCTGAACTTCCAACTATCAACAGCAACAACATCACCAATCTCTCCAATTCACAGGCAATCCCTAAATCATCAAAACCCATTCATCATCACATCATTCTCTCCTCTTTTCCCGTTTAGCACCATGACAAACCCATAATCACTATACTCAATCCAGCTTGTATACCAATAAGCGACTCAAGAACGAGCTTAATTCCTCATTCGATTCTTCATCACAACTACAAAGACTTGAGTCATAACCCAAAGACCCATCTCAAAAGGCAACTCCACAGACAACATTCATACAATTCCCTTCTATTATTGCAAATCCAAGAGCATCCAAACCATGAATCTAAGAAGCAGCTCACTACTCATCCTGTCTCTTTAATCGTATAATCAATTCAAACCCATATGTATCGTGTTCAACCAACATCGTAAACCACCTCTTCTCGAGATCTCAAATCCCTTATTCAAATCCATACGCTTCCAATCCTAGTATGAGCCCATCTTCTCGACCTTCAACAGCCTTCACAATCTCATTTCCCAATCGATTTTGAGCAAAACCTTCTCACTTTAATGATTCTTCAAATCACACTAACTCATCTCTCGATTTTCAACTCGTCTGATTTCAGGTGAAAATGGTTTCAGACAACCATGGCCTCCATTTCTCTCTTCTCTCTTGATTTCGTGGATCAATCCATGGCCGAAACGCTTTCTTTCTCGATGCAAAATGAAATTTGGGAAGAAAACGAGTTTCTTCACAAAACCAAGCCGATAAACAACGGCCATATTTAGGCACCCGTGATAATGGATATGGGCCACCAATAAATCTTTTGTATTGTCATCCTTGGGAACCGACAAAATTGTTGACTTTGCTTATAACCTTCTCATACGGACCCTAATGGCCTCGTTCTTTCAAACCTTCGCCTTTTTCTCTTTTCCGCTTTAAATGAATGATTTCTTCTCCTTTTGTTCTCTTGACTCCATTGCACCTATAAAACTCAAAAGCAAACATAAAATACATAATTCACACGAAAAATAGCAAAGAAAGTATAAACTCTATATAGAAAATACGGTGTATTCTACACCTATCGATTCCCCCACACTTAGACTTTGCTAGTCCTCGAGCAAATCAAACAAAACAATAAAATACAACAACTCCGTGTCGTTTGAGGCTACGGTCACTTTTAGCATAAATAATAAGCCTTTAAACCCCTAGGTGTCCCTAGTGGACGAGTTATAGTCTCGTGAGGGTTTACTAGAGATATACCCACAAAACCTATTTTACCAACTTACTAGTTCTCCGTAATGATAGTATCCAACGCGCTAAGAAGACATAGAGATTCCGCACACTAGTCATAAGAAGTTAGACACATAAATGAACACAATCTCATTCTTAAAAGTTGAGAGAGAGATAACCATCCCTTCGACTAAAATTCGGGATTCTGAGTGATCAAAAGTCTCGACTTCGCCTCACAAGAAAGGGTTTTATGATATTGCTCTCAATAATAAATGACTTTTATGGGTCACACATGTGTCCAAAGTTGGAATGAAGAGAGAATCCCGAGACACGTTGAATGGTAGGAAGGCATAACCCTCCCAAATATTTTGAAAACCCACATCTTTTATATATTTTTGAAAACCCATTTTTCTGACGATCTCTTCGAAAGGAAATCAACCATTTAACGAAGGTGGGAATATGCTTACTTACCTCGTTATCCGCTCAACGCAGCTAGCACCACTCTCACAAAGATCCGTAGAAACGCCTTCTCATCTTCTTATCGGTGTCTTCATCTTTCTCTTCGGTCTTCAACTCTTGATGATAACTCTCGAACTTCGTAGAATCTTGACAATATGATTCTTTCCTCAAATTTCTTGTCGCTTGAAACTTCATTATAGATATTCCTTCTTTCCATAGGCTTTATTGAAAGAATACAAAAATAAACTATACAAACCCAAAATATAAATTTTTTTTTTTTTTTTTTTTTTTTTTTTTTCTTTTTTTTTTTTTTTTTTCTTTTTCTCTTCTTTTTTTTTTTTAATAC
Source organism: Papaver armeniacum (assembly GCA_023531295.1). NCBI lineage: Eukaryota > Viridiplantae > Streptophyta > Magnoliopsida > Ranunculales > Papaveraceae > Papaver > Papaver armeniacum. The sequence goes on along the minus strand of JAJJWW010004732.1, from coordinate 136,464 downwards.
AAATAAAAATAAAACAAAATAAAAACATTTTTCTCTTGTCTCTCTTTTTTTTTTCTTTTTTTCAAATTTTTTTCAAATTTTTTTTTTTTTTTTATTTTTTTTACTGAGACAAGAGAAAGTAAAATACAAAAATAAAAATGTAAGTACAATGCCATGGTATAAGTAATTTACCGCTTGAATCTTCACAACTTATATGTCTTGATATCATAGACTTCTCGAATTCTCATTCCTTAATAGTTTTCACTCTTGTATATTAGTCTTCAACTTATAAAAATTCTCGCCATGTTTTTGTTGCTTTACTCAAATCAAATCACTCCCATTTTATACCATTGTTTGTAAACCTCGAACGTGTTCAACTTTCCTTCGAATTTGTGATGCCCTTTTGTTGATGATGATGGTGTTTCTATGGACTCATTGGTGTAGAGAGATAAGGTGGATGGTGCTAACTCCAAGATCACAAGTGGTATGTAAGTTAGCAATTCGATGTCACCAACATGGTTGATAAAAATAGCACTCAAGAGATCAAAATAGTGCTTCTATGGTGGGAAATTGGACAAACTAACCATTCCAATTTACGTACGGTGACACACACACTCTAAAAGCACAATTTAGACAGGTACAAAGAATTGAAGGTTGGTGCCTCACATTGATTTTACTCTTGCAGAGTTTGATATTGAAATCAAAGACAAAGAAAGGGATTGAGAACACGCTGCGGATCACTTGAGCCGACTTTACAAGGAGACTATCCTTTCCCGATGAGCAACTTTTCTCAATTGCCTTTGGAGAACCATGGTATCCCGTTGTGGGATTTGTTTAGAAACTAAGTAATTGACAATATCGGCATACCATGGTTCTCCAAAGGCAATGAGAAAGTTGCTCATCCGAAACTTTCACGCAACGGATAGTCTCCTTGTCCACAAGAAGTCATCAAGTGATCCGCAACGGTGTTCTCAATCCCTTTCTTGTCTTTGATTTCAATATCAAACTCTTGCAAGAGTAAAATCCACCGTATGAGCGTTGATGGATACGGGCCAATTTTGTTACAATTTGCACAAGAGTTCATCTACGAATCGAAGTCCTTTCGAGTTAGCTACGGCCGCAGCCCATTAACCCCTCATGAGGTGCCAAAGGCTAAGAAGCAAGGTTCCCCGTCCCAGCAATCGTTATGCAAGGTCGAAGACGGAGATGATGAAAGGTGCGCGTGATAGTTTATCAAAGGCGCAAAGACGAATGAAGAAGTATGCCGACTTGCATCGCAGAGATGTAGAGTTTGAGGTGGGAGATATGGTGCTCCTAAAGCTAACGCCCCAGATTTGGAAGAAGATTTCTAGCAAGACAGTACATAGAGGCCTAATTCCAAGGTATGATGGTCCCTTCAAGGTGATTAAAAGAGTTGGTAAGGTGGCTTACGTACTTGAGTTGCGGACAAAAGAAAGTGCATCCCACTTTTCATGTCACTTTTTTGAAGAAATACCATCCCGATTTGGCTCGGATACTTCGAGACAACAAGCGAAGCGTGCACCACCAAGAATCGATCACAATTCGATAAGCAAGTTGAGGCAATACTTGATGATCGAGTTATGGGGCAAAGCAAGAAGAATAGAAGAACTTATTTTCTAATTAAGTGGCAAGGGTTGCCGATTCCAAGCTTCTTGGGAGAAGGATACTACGTTGTGGCAATTTGAAGAACAAATTCGGGCTTACCTACTTAAAAAGAATCGACGAGGGCGTCGAGTTCAGCTGGTGGGGGAGGTCTATAACAACTGTCAAGTGGCTAGTGATAATGCGCAACCGTGGCGCATTACCAATGTGGATTGGCCAAAGTGTCGAGGTGCAAGTACGGGCCATAATGGTGCAACTAGGCCATAATGGTGCAACGAGGCCATAATGGCGCAACGAGGCCATAATAGCGGTATTCAGACAAGTGCACGCCCGAGTTGCAAGAAGAGGATGGCATGTGCCAAACTGGTTTGACATGGCCAAGATGCGAGATTAGCATCACGAGATGCCAAAAGAGTTTGGCATGTTACCTCGTATGCGTGAGGCGTGCGGCATGCAAGCAAGACTTGCATTAGCACACTTGCATCATTGGCGAATAAAAGGCTAAGGCCTGATTTAAGGAAAAGTTCTGTTGGTGCATAGTTTCCCTTTGGTTTGGCTTAATATTTATGCATCAAGCGGAGTGTGTGCATTTGGTTGAAGGCTTGAAAGATTTGTGAGCGTAACCCCCTGTTTAGTATGGGTGAATAGAGTTTTAGTCAAGAAGTTGAAGTATTGGCTAAGTGCGAAAGTTGGTCGAGATTGTCTTTGTGGAGCATAATTGTCATTGTCAAGTTGGTGTTGCATTTGAGAAGTGCGAACATGTGACACTAAGCTACAAGCTAAATAGGCGTTCGCGACTCGAAGCAAAAATGTTGTGGTTCACGTAAGGAGGCAGAATTGTTTGGGCCCAGGACCATGATAAAATGCCCTATATGAAGGGAACCCTAACCCTAGAAAATCTGTCACTCGACCCTGGTCTTTTCGTTTCACTTCGTCTTCTTCCCCTCTTTCAGACACAACCACTGTCAATCTCTTCCCTCTTCCTCTATCCTAATGGATTTCTCTGGAATAAAGGTTGTTCCGCATAGATCTATAGAAAACCAATACTCAATCGTACATGGGAACAATACATCAGGATTTCGCATTGGAACTATCGATAACAATGGCAGAGGCATGAAGCATGTCAGGGATGGAGAGAATCACGAAAATGTATTAGGTGTCGTGTTTCCTAATGGCTGTGCACCAAGAAAAAAGACCCAGTTTTACCGTGTTAGAGATAATAGAAGGATTGCTAAAATGATTTCTGACAGTGTTACTGAAAATGCTGCTCCTGGAAGAAAAAGGGCTGCTCTCGGAAGAAAATTGTGTATACATGTTGGTTGGGAGAGAGACCTCAGGCAGGTTTTGCAAACTAAAGCTTTGAACGGAAAGCTTTGGACAATATTGGATGGATATCTTAATTTTCATAAGGAAACATTGGTTATGTTGAGAGATTTAATCAAAGGGCTGATTCATTTGAATAAATTAGGACGTTTCGATGTGCGTACTATTGCCAGTGATCTTGTAGTCTTCAGCAAAAGTAACCCCAAGACGCCAAAGATAATGGATTGTATGCTCACACGCTTCGTCCCTGTCAGCTTCGTCCCTGTCAGTCGTAAGCGTAAGCGTATGTATTCTTATTTATCTTTGTCATTTTTCACTCCACCCTAATTGTTGTTATGAGGGTTAAATCCCTTGTTTAAATATGAGTCGCAAGTTGTTGTGTATGGTTACTGTTGTTAGGGTACTAATGTAGTAGTGTAGCAAGACGATGTTAAAAGGGTTTAATGAAATACCGGATTATGTCCAGGTGCTTATCATGCTGAAAAGTATGCGATGATAAACATCAATGCCAATTTAAATGGTCAATGGCCATATGAGTTTGGAATGTTTTGTTTCTGAGTCTTTAGGCTTTCGAGTTATACTTGTATGCTACTAGTCATCTGTTGTTCAGAATGTGTTGTTTGACGTGAATGTCATTGGTCTACGATGAAAATTAACACTATGTCACACTAGCCCTTAGGCAAACTTTGAGTTAAATTAAAACACTCGCATAAGTATTGAAGTTTCATGTGGCTCCAGGATTTTTTGTTCTTATTCTCTTGTGTTAACCTTTCATAGTCGTGGTGAGCCTTGACATCATGATCTATCTGTTAAGCCACCTAGAAGAGTTATCAACTTGACTGATAGACGATATTGCATCGAATTTTCAGGTCCAAGGAGTATGGTTGATTCAGAAGAAGAAAGTAGTTATGCCCATCCAGCCACAGAAAGTAGTTATGCCCATTCAGCCACAAAAAGTAGTTATGCCCCTTCACCCCTGTCGACACTTGCTGATATAATTGAGAATGAGTTTCAGAGGGATCCCGAAAAGCAACTCCACCCAATGGTTGTGTCACTCCTTCTCTGCTTAAGAGGGGGGCGCAGGTAAGGATCCTCTTTCAATTTCAAATGCACTTCATATTTTTGGTACACTCTATGACAATCACTGTTTAAAAGCCCATTAGGCAATGTACATTTACCAATTCTGCTTAATGAGAAAATCAAGGATACATGTCAGTGTCCATTGAGTCTCCGTTCTCTTTAAACTACGGAATTACCAAGAGAGATTATGTTTAATCATCAGAGATGTTAGGAGGGTTTTCTTTAAGTGAGAGGCCACCAAAGTAGGTGTCAGTATAAACAAAACATGATGAAGGACACAGTAGAAAATAAACGAAGAACTCAGCCAGTTTTTTAATCTTTTGAGTATATAGTCAGATTGTAATAGTTCTATTCCATATATAATATCAGGTTATCTTTGAAGCCATGAATGCACCGCTTAAGACCAATTAAAAGCTTTACTATCACATTATGTGGGATAGTGTGGGATAGTGTTATATGTATACTGTGTTCAGTCTTTAAATTATGGATTAGCTTGAACATGTGAAGATTTTGTATTTTCATTTGGGAGGTGATGCACCTAATTGTAAGTCTTGTTTTTTTGTTGTTGCTAGGGATGTTAGACCAATGACAGGACCTACGGGGAGAGTGGGTGAACATTGGGAGGAAGAGATTTTGTATCACCCAATATTTATGAACTTCGAGGAAATGGCAGATTATCTTGTCAAGGTCAGTGACCAACTCCATATCAGCAATATAGATCCTGAGACATTGCAGATGGAAAATATCCTCTCCCCAGAGCGCTATGTCAGACATGGCGAACAAACTCTTAACTGGGGTTCAGTTTTTCGTCCCGGAGATGTACACACTACTGAATTATCAAACCATTACAATATATCCGAATCTCATTATGACACATCAAGGGTTTCAGAGTGCGTGAGGTTTTCTCGCAATTCTGTCATCCATGTCAATGACTCATACAAAGTAGCTAGGCCTTTCAACTCAGTCGTTCTCCCTCCTCCAGTCAAGAGACTTACTATGGGACATTTGTTGGTTAGCTATTGGCCTAAGCTGTTGCCGTATCTTTTTGAAATCTATGTGAGTGTATTTTTTTATTTTATTTTTACTTTTTGTAATTTATATTTTGTTTTCTAAATTCCATATTATTCTTGGAGTTTTTGTATACTAATTATCTAGTTATTTTTTATCGCAGGGTACTTGTAGATACGGAAACGAAAGATCTATTTTGATATAAAGTTCTTAGAGGAGAAGGATTCTTAGCTCTGGTCACTGAAGGTTGAAGATGTTTCACTGGTCTATCCACTGGTTCTGTTGTTTACTTAACAAACTAGGTCTGTGTTGTCTATGTTGTCTACTTAACAAACTAGGTCTATGTTGTCTACTTAACAAACTAGGACAGGAACATGGCATTAAGTAGGATTATGTTTTTATATATGTTTATTACTCGTTTCTTTTTATCTTTTGTTAATGGTTACGATGTTTATATATTATCGAAGTGAAGTTCACTTAGCATTAATCTATTGTTTAATTGTGGCCCATTTATTGTAAACACGATTACATGTTTCTCTCTCATGGGTTTGGAACGGGCTGATCTCATTATCAGTAACACTATTTGTTGTACGCCTAATGCCTTCTTCAATAGGGATGAGCCTCCTTGAATTGGGGTGAGCATTTGACCATGGATTTAACCTCACGAGCATCTAGTCCAATTAATTGGATAATCCAATGGATTTGTTTTAGTTAAAATTTATAATGAAGAAATAAGCAAACATAGAGACTTATTGAAACTAAACATTATATTAGTCATAAAATGGTATGCGGTTTGTCTCAATGATAGACGATTGGGAAAGTTACAGGACTTTTAAGTGGGTCGGTGTGGTGAACGAAATATGGGTGGGCGGGTGCGAATCCGTCGTCTAAATCCTAATTTTATCAGACACTTCTCCCTTTCACTCTTTTGCCTCAATAGGAATCAGAGAAAAAAAATCAGTATTCTTCAGTATCCAAATTAGGGTTTTTTTTTCTTATTTTGATTGATTATTCGTTGGTGATAGTAATTAGGTGAGATCTGAATCATGAATAGGGTGAATGAGTTAGAAGCAATGAATCAAAAATTGGAGGCAAGAAAAGTGTTGATGGGATGTTGTGCGTTTTTAATATTTTTGGGTATTGTTAATTGATTTACATCTCAGAATTTGTCAAATTGTTGGTTCATCAGTTCCTAAATTTGATGGTAATTTTTTGGCTTACTTGATTCTGAAGAATTCCACATGATGTGAGGTGTGATTTTGCATTGGATAGTAATTTTGTTGAATTGATGTGGTCCTCCAATGCATGTAGTTCAACTAGCCCTGGAAGGAAGAATACAGCTGCCGGGTTGACTGTAAAAGAAGCAATATACTCCCTCCGTTCCCAAATAATAGGATGGTTTCTATAAATAGATGTTTCAAAAAAATAGGTTGGTTTCCTAATTGGGAAAGTCAAATGTTACTTTAGTTTTCTGGGACCACTTTTCTTTTAACTTCTTTTGATGACAAGTGTCATGTGACCATTTCACTTTACTTCTTTTGTTGACAAGTGTCATGGGACCATTTCACTTCATTTCTTTTCTTGACAAGTGTCATGAGGACCACTTTCAATTATTAGTTCTCTTAATTTCCTAAATTTTCTCTAAAAACAAAACCAGCCTATTAATTAAGAACGGAGGGAGTAATAAAGGAAAGAATTCTGCTAAAATTGAGGTATTTGAGCTGGATCTTAGTTCCATGGCTTTAATGAGAAAGTTTGTCTCATAATTCAAGTCTTTGGATCTTCCACTCATCCACGCTGAACATCTCATAATTATGTAAGTATCGATAAATCAAGAAGTTTATTTTCATTATCCTTTCGACGTTTCTACTTTCTTATGTTGCTATTTTTGTACATGAGATGCAATGAGTGACTTCTTTCCTAGAACTGAAACACATTTGATTTTGGTTCTGATTCAACTCTCTCTCAAGTATGTCAGTATTGGAGAAGTGGGTTCTCTATATTGATGAAGCTAATTTGTGGATCGTCAAGTACGTCTACTATGTCCAGAAGATCAGACATGAAGTAAAGCTAAGAAGTACAGTATTTAAGCCCTGCTATTATTAAATTTCCCCGCTTTGTTTATTATTTTGAAGATTCTTCAATGTTAGGTATAGTGTGATTCCTTTACATGTTAGAGATATATGATTCGATTTAGAATGGAAGACATACCGAAAATTGCGTGAATTTGTGTACATGTTAACAATATTGAAAATAAAAAGATCAATATATACGTTCATGTTTTCCAAATGGATAAGACCAGTATATCGAAGTTCGTTGAATTGTAAATATACGTATTAACACTTCCACTAATTAAGCACCTCTAACAATTTAACTTACAAGTGTGGTTTGCATAAACAATTTGTTCTACAATCGTCATAACGTACAAAAAGGTTGGTTCGCCTAAAGCAGTCAGGGAATTTGGAATCTGTGGTCATAGCCTTACTAGCAAGTTGATGGGCTTTTAATCCTTATAGGCCTTCCTAACAATAATCTCTGTTGTACAATTACCTGTTGAAGTTGTTATTGTTACAACCACCAGTGTTATTGGAGGAGCTGCTATCGATGCGTTTTTTGGAACCCTTCCATCTGTTTTGTATTCCTGAAGTATTTTTGAGTTAATGATGTTAACTCAAATTAACATGACTTCTTAATGTTAATTGAAAATTTTTAAAAACGCCATAGGCCTTGCTGTTTTTGTGAGTTTTTTATAGATTATAAAGTAAAATCCTTTACTAGATTAGCCATTTTGTTTTACCTGTGCTGCATTACTTTGATTCCTGAATTAGGAAAGGTTTATCTCTAAGATTCTATAATTTTCTCATGTTCACCATATGCTTTCATACTAACTCCAGTGAATATCTCTAAGATTCTATGGCAAGTTGCTACTAGATGTTTCATAATAAGTAGTTCTTTTAAAAAGTTTCCTCTTTAATCTCGAAATTCAATAATTGGCTCTGTAACATTTTTATTGATATAAAGCTATGAACTAAAAATTAGCATTCAAAAGTAGAACAAGTAATAATGGGGCCTGTAAAAACTCAACCGCGAAGATTCTACCATCTAATTTTGTTAATTTTTGGCCTGTTAGTATCGTTGGTAACTTTATTGATTTTGACTACCTAATTTTGTTTTTTTGATGAAACAAAAAAAGGGATGAAATATGAGGCTATATGAATGAAGACACTATGGTTCTAATAATTGTTCATATGCGCCATGGCAATGTTACCTCTCAGGCCCCTTTTCTGCCAGATCAAGATGCACTATCTTATATACCTATCTTTGTATGATGCAGTTTATGATTATGTCATTTATGTAGAAACAAACTCTGATGATGATGAGTTCACAAGTGATGAATGTGCTTCCCCAACGATACTGTGTATGATAACGTCTATTAATTGGGTTTTTTGCAGTTCGTAGATCATGTAAGATCTGCACCAAATTACGACGATTAGGGTCACAGGGGGTTAATCACAAATGGAGGTATATATGCAGTATTAATTATTGAGATTCGCAATATCAAAAAAATTATTGAAATTTTGTGTTTGTTTTTCTGATTAAGTTGCATTTGAACTTGAAGTGCTAGCTTCTCTAAAGACTCCGAGCTTCTCAAAACATGGGCGTGGAAGATCCAGTGTCCTGTAACCTGCTTCAGCAAATCCTCGAAAAGAGATTGGTAGCTCCATAACCCCTCTCATATCATTTTGTTTGTTAAGTGTTATTTCCTTCCGTATGTAGTTTGAAAATTCAGTGATTAAGTAAGTTTTCTTTTAGTACTGCAACTTAGTATGGTTGTAACTAATCAAGTAAAAACTATTGATGAGAGCATATCGGAGGCCTAAACTCAAAGAGACACAAATATAGTTCTTCCCTTTTCGGTCATGTGTGCTATATGGTGATGCTCGATGATAACATATGCAACTTTAAAAAGATTAGTTGTTCCAGCTATATGCATTATTATAAATGTAACACATATTATATTATATGCACTGTAGAAAGAAGATAATTTTCTCTTTTCACATTTTCTTTTTTGTTTTTAATTGGATTCTCTTTCTACCTCTGCGATTCCTTTTCCTCTCTTCATAAAAATGATATACCTACGCTTTCTTCTTTGGTTCGTACTTGATATTTGTTTTGTTTTTGTATGTGGAGAGAGACTAATTTGAACAATGGGTGTTTCATCAAACAAAACTTGGTACATATATTTCATTTTGCATTTTTTAAGTCATCATCAGCATCGACCTCTTATTATTTCGTTTAAGCTCATCCTTTATCCACTTTTATGTTTAATTATATAATTATCCTGTATACAATCCTTCGCTTCGTAATATACAATATTTAGGTAGAAGGGGGCACATGGGCATGTTCCGTATGTCATTTATAGAGTCTTGACCTTAGGTGTACATATTGTCATTTGTTATAGGAAAATTTGGTGCATTTAACTTATTATTGCTGACATTTCTCATTGTTTTGCTTATTAAATATTTTTTTTTGTTCATGCCCAGGAATGAGATGTATCTGTTAGTTTCCCAGTTGATGAAAAAGGACAATCAGTTGTTCTTTAAAGAGATGCATCGCGTTTTTTCATAAGAACGGTTAACTGTCAATTTCTGATCAAAGAATTGTAGCCTGGACATTAATGTAGACTGTTCACTCTCCTCCAGACTTCTACCTGAAGGTAAATTTATTTGATTCTTTAATAGCTCTTATCCCTGAAAGAGCAAGCACTGGGTCTCACTAATGTTAACTTGGCAACGCTCAATTATCTGAGGGTTTATCATGCATCACTTATTTAGTTGCATTTGAGCATTGAGTATCATAAATGATGATTTCCATTTAAGAAATAAAAAATTAAGAAATTACACTAAGTATAATATCATTTACCTATGTTTTCTACATAATGGAGAATATTAGGCTAACTACAGAAATAATCTCATGAGAAGCTTGGCCAAACTTTTTATAGAACTTGAGGAGTCTTTTCTAGTTGAGCATCAGATTTCTCAATTAGATGTGAATATCTTACTTGCTTAACTTTCGTATGGATTAGTTTTTCTTTCAGAAGACTTCATTAGATTAAGGTTGTTCGTTGATCGTCAAATTCTATAGTATATCTTCTAAAATTTTCTAGGATTCTACAGAGAGAGACCTAGCTGGAGCTAAAGTATCTATAATGAGTGGAAGGAAGAAAATGATAAAATTAGACCTGTTAAGGAGTGGCTTGAAGATTAATGGTTGTTCCAGGTATTTGTTTCCCTTTGAATAACATCCTATGAATCTTTTTTCCTTTATTCGTGTTTTAATTATAGCTTTTTTAGACTACAAATATAAACTAATTCTGTTTCAGCTTTTCATACAAAACAAGGCTAGATGCCATGGTTGCCAACTTTCTGCACATACTTTTCAGGTATACTCTTGGTTCAATTTTGAAGATATAAGATTTTTACTAATAGAAGCATGTAACTTACTAAAATATTACTTTATTTCTTAGTAGTGCGGAAGAAAAAAAATCTTTTGGTTTTTATTTTCTCTTATTTAGAAGAGTTATAACTAATTGAAACTATGCTACAGGAGTGGAGATTGTTAGAAGAGACATGTAAGTCAGTCCTTAGCATTGACAACGGTTGACATTGTGCTTAACGCTGGAAAGCCATCTGTTTTTTTAAGTTTGTTAATACCACGCGTGATGTGTGTCTTCTCAATCACAAAATACAGTATGTTAAGCAAAATAAGTTGTGGCATTTCCAACTAGCTGAAAAGAGGATGAAGTAAATATAGAATATCCATCCGTAGCTTGGTAGAAAAGGAACCTTCTCGACAATGATAAGTTGGACTTGATAAATTTATTTATGGCATAACAAAGAAAAGCCAAGTCTCTAATTAACAGTCAACTTATAGTTCATCAGGAGACCATGTAATGTAGAATCATATAGGTAGAGTATAAATAGGTGCTAGCTCTGTGGATGATGATCATGTAGTAGTAAATGCATCTGAAACTGATGGATGTAGTAGTGATACATCCCATCTTTACACATTAAATTGAACTTATCATGCATATCCTCACGAGCTTTTAGTTTTTAATCTTTAGCAAAATACTCTATCCGCTATATATGAATATGGTTACAAACCCATAACCAAATATGAAGAGTTTGCTTGAGTTGGGTCACCTTAGTCGCGTTTTTGTGACATAGTACATGAATGACATGGTTTAAACCTTTTCATGCATACGGAGGGAGCTAATTGACTTGTCTTAATGAAATATTTTGTTATGGTAATCCAACTAAGAAAGAGTGTGAGGGAGCTAATTGACTTGCCTTACGGAATACTTTGTTATGGTAATCCAACTAAGAAAGAGTGTGAAAGTTAACTTGTAAGTTTTTGATCAAACTTAATATTTTTGGGTGCAATTACGTTTTAGTAGATTTGTTAAAGCAGCGGTGTGTTCTTCCTTTAGATTTTTGATTTTCACATGTTAAATTTCTTTTAGAACAGAGTTTCATGGCTCAAAACGTTTATTAATGAATATGAGTCTGTGGCACAATGGTACTGCGTTGACATCAAATCAGAAGGTTGTGTGTTCGATTCACACCAGATTCAGTCCTCTATGGTTACTGTTTGCTATTTGCATTGCTAACCTATAATATATGCAAGTACAAATCCTCACTCTAACTTTATACAACTATATGCAAGTACAAATTCGGGGAGGTAAAAATTTCTAGCTAGACGTCTCAACAGATTGGTTTTTAGGGGAAAATCAGGCTCCAAACGAAGTTTTTCAATAAGGGTGTGGAGAATTCACTAGGAAGGCATCTCAAGAAATGTGATAGTCATTTGTATACGTTTCCGGTTGTAGTTTGTAAACTGTATTTGTTCTATTTAACCAATACATAAAGGGTTATTATCTGACTATATTGCTGATTTAGATAATGGTAGAAAAAGTCGGCCTGCCTTATGTAGCGCGACAAAGACGGCAGGTAAGAGAGGAAATTGATGACAATGAAAATATTGTACTGCTCATTGGAGGTGATAATTTGTCGCAGAAAGGATAGTTTAACATGGAAAAAGACACAACAGTATAGTGCGACAGATTCCCAGAATTGCATTTGAGTGCAATTTACATAGTTTGGATATTGTCAAAACATGAAACTGGAGAGTTTGTCCAATTGCCTACCTGTAGCAGTTGTTGAAGATGATATTTTATCAACTATATATGTACATATGGTGACCTACGGTATTTTAACTGGATGAACAAGATCATTAGTATAATGAAACAAAAGGTAGTCATCACTGATTTAATTATCCGTTACTTCATAGATTTTGTCTACTGAATAATTTGCATCTATTGTGGCAAGTGATTCCCTACTACAGTGAGGATATAGTGTATACTAAGTGTGACCTTCGGCTGGAGAATGAGGATGGTGTATTCTTCATATATTACTTGCAAAAAAAATTCCCATATTTGAAATATCATCAGATAACTAGGAAGAATTGACAGTGTGATGAGTGCCAAATATTGCATAATTCTACACCTTTTTATTGGCATTTAACTCATCTTTGTGCTCAGAAATCAGATATTATCCCAAATTATGTATTTTCTCTGTTTTCAAGAATAAATACTTATACTAATTAATTTTGTGTTTTTAGGTAGTAAATAAAGTTCGGAGAAATTAAGGAGCCAAAAGAGCAGAAAATTGGAGACGCGCGCGCATCAGTTGCAACCCAACAAGTAGCAACCCATTTGCAAAGACATGTGCTTGAGCAATCCAAGACCCGGCCCATAACCCGGATCCAAGTCCGAATCTTCCTAAGCTGTGAGATTGGAGACATCCGCATCCAACGCTCACTCCTCCCCGCACATCAACCCTCGCTGCATCCGCTTCACACTATAGCCACCTACACCTTACCCATCGACCAAACACTCCTCTTCTCTCCTTCATTTTTCTCTCTTCCCCCGACAGAAAGAACATACCCCTCACTTTCTCTCCCGACCAGCACCACAACCACCAACACAACCACCAGTACAGCCGCCTTCACCACCTCCTAGTTTCTCTCTATCTCCTTCATAGCTTCTTCACCCTAGAAGCTAAGTTTGAGATAGATAGAGTTAGGGTCTCTTCAACAGTGGGGGAAACATAAAATTAAAGGAGTTCCAGAGCCGATTTGGAAGAGGGAACAGGTCAGGGTTTTCATTAATTGCAATTTCGAGTGATTGGGAGGTATAAAAATCAGTTGTTCTTCATATGAGAGAAATTTTTTTAGGGTTTTTTGATTTGTAATTTATTTTCAGTTCTGTTTTTAGTATTTGCATAATGTTTTAATTCACTCTGCTAGGGTATAGAGGATACCCTTAATCTTATGTTGAGTTGATTCTTGTTCAAACCCTTGTTCTTGTTGTGCTTCAATGTTATAGGAAAATTGAATTAGCTAATTGAGTTAATTGACCTGTGATTAGATGTACTGTAATAAGACATCTAATACTAGGGTGAGTTAGTAAGAGTGGCTAATGCATAATCCCTCAGATCCTTCCCGGAAAGAATCAAGAGCACAAGTTGAATAGGTATTGCCTTAGCACAGGATTAGGTGGTGGAATCAAATTTCTAGTGTTCTCTAACCTTTTTACAATCTGTTTTTGCAACTTAGAAATAAAGTAACAACTCCTTGTCGTATCGACACCAAAACAAACCATATTTGTGTTACTCTCCTTTAGAAATCAGTTTAGTGAAGCTTTAGATCAACTTTACACACTCAAATCTCTGTGGTTCGACCTGTACTTGCCCTGCCTCCAATAGGCACTGTGCACTTGCAGATTACATTGTACGCAAATCACTTTTTCCAGCCTACCAAGTTTTTGGCGCCGCTGCCGAGGATTTGGTAGTGTTGTTGTGTTGATTATTGGCTTACTTTACTGATTTTCAGTTCACCCTTGTATATATATGCTTTGAATTGTTGTCTTTAGTTATTATTAGTATAACTTAGCTGTAATTTTTCCATTTTTGCATCTTCTATTGCATATTGTTAATTCTATCATTGCATTTTAGTTAACTTATCTTAATTGCATATCTGCATATCTGCATTCTCTTAGTGTAGGATCATAATCTCATCTGTGCATTGCACCTACCATTTCATTCAATATCTAGCCTAGCTTGAACTCAAGCCTGCCTAGCTTGATCTGTCACCACTCAGCTGCATTGTAACATCCCTGTGATTAATTTCTAAAACCATTATCTGTGATAGCTGAATCTTGTGTAGTGGTGGGTGTTACTTGAACTACATTATTTCAGTTCTTTTTGTTAAGCCCTGCATCTCTGTATCATTGCCCTGTAGAGTAACTTAGTGTAATCATCTCATAACATGTTGCATCAATAGCTTAATCCATTTTAGTTACTTTTGTAGTGTAACTTAGTGTATCTCGGTACCATTTCAAGCTTGTTGTTCTCATCATCTCGTAGTTGTAGCTATACTTTTAAATTCTCTTTCACTTGCATGAAAACTCGCATCCGGTTTCAGCTAGAATAACTGCATCATTGTCTCATATCATATCTCAAAGTTGTAAATCTATTAGCTTTTTGGTTTGTAGCTTTCACAATTTATAGTAACCTCGCATCTTAGTATTAGTTGTAACTCTTAATCCTCGTCACCCAAATAAACATAAGAACTCATTGTCATCCAAGAAATTACTCTCGCCTGCTTATACGATATTGATATTGTTTGAACCTACACATTCTGAGAACTTAACTTCTCCTCCGAGTCAAGTAGGGTACCGTGCTACGCATTACAACCCCAAGGAAAGGCATAAGAAGGAGCAAAGACATAACTGCTCTGCAATCACTGTTGTTCAAAACCAAAAAAAAAAAAAAAAAAAAAAAAAAAAGAGAAAAGGAAAGGAGCAAACCCGGTTTACACTAGCGTATCATTCTCGACCCTTAAAGTTATTATCTTTGATAATCTCAATGATTGCTTGTTGAGTTGTAACCCCATTGTTCAAATTAAACCTCTGAATTTTTATTGCTCGCCTTGAATGATATACCACATGTTTTCCGATAACCTAGATGCCTGAATGAACATTGTCCATCTCTGCAATATCTTGAATTTGTGCACCTGTGGTACCATGGCATAATCTGTGAAATCCAAATAGAATTCTTGCTTGCTGAACTAGTTGTTGTGCATAACAACCTCGCAACATATAGCTAAGTTGTGCATAAATATGAACCGATTAAGTGAATTAGTTGCTAGTTGAATGGTTGTTTCACCCGCCATGAACATGACCTTGTGAATTGTTTGGTTGTCCGACACCCACAACATATTGAGTGATGTTCTTAAACTTATTGGCATGAATGCATGACAAACTAGCTACTCGCTGATCTATGCATTCTTGTTCCTTGTTCTCATAATCTGTGCATGACTGAAATTGTGCCGAGCATCATTGTATGTGCACCTGTAGTGCCTTTGCATGATAAAAACTTTTGCTGGGTATTGCTCAACATCTGAACTTTCACTTGTTTTTGTGTGTTTTGTGTCAGAACTCCTTGGCTTCAACAAAGCTCGTGCCTAGCTCCAACCCCCGTGGCTGAGATTGAGCCAGAACTTGGTTAGCCAATTCAGCTGCAAGCCCAAGTTGATATCAACTGAGATGGTTGACATCAACTGAGTGAGTTAACACCATCTGCCCTGTACCCTTAGCATGTTCTACTCAGTCAACTAAAGCTGTTGACAGCCTTGTGTGATCATCTCATGAGCATACCCAGTCATATTCACTTGATATCAAACAAGTTGGTTGACATCAACTGACCCTGTTGACATCAACTGAACTTGTTGATACCTTGTCAACTAAACCTGTTGATACTATACACCATGTCGTGTGTTGTGAGAGTGCTTTGAACCTTTACATCCGAGTCGCTTGCACGATCTTCCATACCTACATTGAGCTAACCTCGTTAACCCGTTGATGATTTGAATGATATGCCATGCAATTATTAGTGATAATCTCTGATGCTTAACTCGTGAAGACCGAGGTCAATCCGAACTAGTTGACACTCAGGGCATACCAAGTATTTTGTAAGGTGTTGAAATTATTCGTCTGCTATAGCATCTGTTGCATCTATGCATCATTGAATCATAGTGTGAATTGCTCCCTGTAGTGTGAATTGCTTGATTGTCTGATAGCCATAACATGTTGATTGATGTTCATGTATGCTTGCTGAACTAGCTGCATTGCATAACCTTTTCAAACCCTGCCAATGCAGTGCATGAGTATTTGAGTGACATACCTGCTAGTAGAATTGTTATATCACTGTGCATCTCTCAATCTCTGTGTCTACGATAACTCATCATGTCAGGATTTTGGTCTGCAACTGGGGATGAAAACAAATCCATCAGAGAACTTGCTTACGGGTATGATTCATATTATGAACCCCCCACAGACCATGATGTCACTAGTTATAGGGATTGTTATGGACATTTCATAGTCCCGAGCATCAAAACATGGACACTAATAACTATTCACACATGTATCATCCATCACAGGGTAAAAATGAACATCTTTACAGTACCCAACTCTCACAATCATCACTTTTGGATCAGTTAGAAGCTCAAACTGCAGCTTTAGAAATTCAATTACATGAGAAATCTGTCGAAACTAATTCTCCTAGGCAATCCGAAATGTATGCATGTACCTTATGTGGTAGCTTAGACCATCCTGCTGAGAACTCTATTTATATTTTGCATGATTTTAGACAATCTAGAGAATACCATGAACATCCAAGATATGAATTACCGACAGGTTTATGAAGTCGGTTGTCATTGGGAACATAATCAACCTTTTAAAGGTTGCGATCAGTATTCTATAGACCCTAATGACCATACACACATGTATCATTCACCACAAGTGGGGAGTTGAACAATTTTATACTCCCCGACCTCTTGTATGCAATCGGTGGAAGAAAATCTCATCGAACAAAACAATGCTAGGTTTGAATTACAAGCGTTGCATGATCATCCATATAAAAACACATCTGCATTCCCCTTCGATAGTGAACCTCATCATACCGAATACCCCGAAATGAGGATACCCATTATTGAAGACTCCCTCAATTGAACAACTTTACATGATATCAAGGATGAATCGATTCATTTACAAAATGTAGAAAGGGAGAATCTTCAAAATGAAATGCTTGTCAGTCCTGATGAAGTAAATTTCGAAACTAGTGTTTATGCTCATAGTCAAGCTACTAATGTTGAAAATGAACCTAATCTAGAGGTAAATGAGTACACTAGACATGCTACAATTTTGAATAGGGAAATGCATTGTTGTTGTGATGATGATGATGATGACTATGTTATGCTTGAAGAACATGATTATGCTGAACATGGTGTGGGGCTTGTGGACTCAGAGACATTAGGCTTTGCTCCGACTTTCATGAATGAGGATTCTTCTAAATCTGTAGATGCATGCGATGTTAACTATGAATTAGGGTTTGAACAATTGTTCTCAAGTGAAAGTGAGCATGTTATTCAACTTGCATCGACCTAGGGATAGGTCAATTGTCTCGTTGATACAGATGATTCAATGCATGTAGATATAATTGATGTGTCTAATTCTCGGCCTAGGTCACAGTGTGAAGTTTCTTGTGATATCCCTATGCAAGAAACTGAAGTTGTAGATGATGATTATGGACTGGGGATTGTCGAAATGTTTTGTGAACATGAGCATGTTACATCACTTGCATATGACTTGGGGGATATTGATGTAAGTGGTAATGGTACTCTTGATCTCACACATGTGAACAACTTAGACATGCCCAACTGCCTGCTTATGTCACAATCTGAGGGTCTTGCACCTAAACCAACTATTCTGAGAGTTCCTAATCTAGGCCTAGAGCTTTGTGCTTCCCAAGTCCTCTTGGACTATTTTGCATCAAAGTATAACACCTTTAAGGAGCCACAGTTGGAATGTGTATATCTGCCTGTTCTTAACAAAACTCATTTTGAATTAGACCTTGTGCATGATGTACCTTTAAAAATGCAAGATTTTGTGCTAAAAACACATCTGTTGACAAGTTTAGGTTTGGGGAAAATCGTTCACATATGCAATCTTACTTGCACTCTCATGTTATATTTGTCTAAGGTCAGTTCATGTTTCGCATATCATCTTTTGGGTTGATCCTCAACTCTTTAGATTGTTGGTGTATGGTAAATTTTTCTTGTATATAATCCAGTAGGTCTTGTTAAATCTTCTATCTTGAATCGATTGAGTCTTCTTTTATATATATTGTGCTAATCCAATATGATCCCAGCTGAGAATGTTGGATTCTAGCCTCGACTAATGAAGCTCTAAATCTTGCTTTTGCCGACATTCCGGTAATCTCTTCCCTTTTCTTCACTCAACATAGTTCTCATGGTATGTGACTATTTAAATTCTTATCATTTGTTGACACATTGAGGACAATGTTAGATTTAGGTTTGGGGGTGTGATTTGCATATAGAGTTTTTAGTCTTTTGCTTAAAAAAAAAAATTCAAAAATTTCAATTTTTTTTTTTTCAAAACTCTTTGTAAATACTTGCATAAAAACCTCCAACTTTTAGAGATCTTAGAGTCACTAGCATGCTTCTAGATATGTTTACATAGAGAGTCTGACCGAAATAACTGAAATTGGAAGTACTGAAGAACACAATCGGGTTTCTTAGTTGATTAGAGCGTTAAAGTTGGATTTGACCATGCCGGAGGGCGAATTAGGTGTTGTATAGATATTCGGTAGTAGAGTTGTGATCACCCATAGTGGAGACTACCCATTTTTACATCAATCGAGGCACCGACCTTCGATTTTTGTGACTTTCTAAAAAAATCTGTTAGAGTGTGTGTCACCGTACGTCAATTCCGGGGAGGAATGGTGAGCTACCCAACTTCGCACCACTTTCAAAGACTATTTTTGATCTCTTGAGTGCTAATTTTGTCAATCATGAGGGTGACGTTTAAAGATGAAAACTCCTTCTTGTAGTTCGATTTGCGCTAACATCACTCTCTCCCTCTCAACAACATCAACAGATCCATAGAAACACATCATCGTCAGCAAGCAGAGCAATGTCAGAATATTTGAAGAAAAGTTGAAATAGTCCAAGGTTTACATGCAACAATTCAAGGAAAAGAAAATAAGATGAGAATTAATGAAGTTTATGAAATCAAGACAATACAAGTTATGGAAAAGTGGGTGATAAAGTCCTTCATCCTTGGAGTTAGTAGTTTCATTATTTTTTTCAAAGTGTTTTTCATGTCAAAAAAAAAAAAAAAAAAAAAAAATAATAGAAAAGTTACACATTGTCAAGTTTTTGGGAAGTTCAGAAGTTCATCATCAACAGTTGAAGACCGAAGACCAAAGATTGAAGACATTTCTATGGATGCTGTGAGAGTGATGTTAATTGCCGATCGGATGTGAAGGTAAGTGAGTACTCCTATCCTTGCTAATGGTTGATTTCCTTTCTTAGAGATCATCAGAAAAAGATTCTTTTTCTCCACAACTTTGTGGAGTCTCCAAAAATTATTTCGGAAGGTTATCCTTCTCACCTTCAACGTGTGCGGGATTTCTCTCTTTATTCCTGCCTGCACACATGAGAGACTAAAAAAAAAAAGCGGTCTTTTTGAGTGCAATTTTCATAAAACCCTATTGGTGAGGCAGAAGTCGAGGCTTGTGATCACTCTCGAACCCGAATTCTTTCATATGGTATGGTTATTTCTCGCTCAACTCTTAAGGATGAGAATGCGTTCTTTGGTAGTTCTAATTTCGTGTTACTAGCATGCATAAACTCTATGTCCTTATAGCTCCTTGGATGCTTGAGACTTTTTTACGTTCTGAAGTTGGAGAAGGTTTTGTGGGTACACCTCTGGTAAACCCTCACGAGACTACAACTCGTCCACTAGGGACACCTAGGGGTTTAAAGGCTTAGTGCATACGCTAAATGCATTCGAGAGACCAACGACAAAGTGGTATAGTTAGGATTTCTTAAATTCTGTTTCACTTGAGGACAAGTAAAATTCAGGTTTGGGGTATTTGATGAGTGCCAAATATTGCATAATTCTACACCTTTTTATTGGCATTTAACTCATCTTTATCCCAATGCTCAAAAATAAATCGACTAATTAATTTTGTGTTTTTATTATCCCAAATTTTGTATTTTCTTCCCCCAACCCATGGTGTGTGCTAAGGGGTTTTTGGGGCGAAAATACTAAAAATAAATACTTGTACTTTCCAATTAATTTTGTGTTTTTAGGTAGTAAATAAAGTTCGAGAAATTAAGGAGCCAAAAGAGATCATGAGAAAATTGAGACCATGCCGCACACTTCATCAATTCCATCATGGTCTTAATCACTTGCAACCCAACAAGTAGCAACCATGCATTTGCAAAGACATGTGCTTGAAGACTATATGCTTGCAATCCAAGACCCGGCCATTAAACCCGATCCACCTCGAATCTTCCTAAGCATCGTGAGATTGGAGACATCAAAGAAGAAAAATCAATTTTTCAATCTTAACGCTCACATCCTCCCCTCAAATTTTTTTCTCATCTACATCAACCCACACTAATCTATCCCCCAAATACTTAAGTTTTTTACTAATTATTATTAACCACTAAACATGATTATGAGGGGTATATTAGATTTAAAAAAATAATTACAAGGGGTGACCCTTCACACTATAGCCACCTACACCTTACCCATCGACCAAACACTCCTGCTTCTCTCCTTCATTTTTCTCTCCTCCCAACCCTCGCTTGCATCAGAAAGAACCTACACCTTACCCATCCAAACACTTTCTCTCCCTTTATTTTCTCTCTTCCCCGACCAAAGAACACCCCTCACTTTCTCTCCCGACCGACACAGCCACCAACACAACCACCAAGACAGCCGCCTTCACCACCTCCTAGTTTCTCTTTATCTCCTTCATAGCTTCTTCACCCTAGAAGCTAAGTTTGAGATAGATAGAGTTAGGGTTAGGGTCTCTTCAACAGTGGGGGACACATCAAATTAAAGGAGTTCCAGAGCCGATTTGGAAGAGGGAACAGGTCAGGGTTTTCATTAATTGCAATTTCGAGTGATTGGGAGGTATAAAAATCAGTTGTTCTTCATATGAGAGAAATTTTTTTAGGGTTTTTTGATTTGTAATTTATTTTCAATTCTGTTTTTAGTATTTGCATAATGTTTTAATTCACTCTGCTAGGGTATAGAGGATACCCTTAATCTTATGTTGAGTTGATTCTTGTTCAAACCCTTGTTCTTGTTGTGCTTCAATGTTATAGGAAAATTGAATTAGCCAATTGAGTTAATTGACCTCGTGATTAGATGTACTTGTAAGAAGACATCTAATACTAGGGGTGAGTTAGTAAGAGTGGCTAATGCATAATCCCTTGTATCCTTCCCCGGAAAGAATCAAGAGCACAAGTTGAATAGGTATTGCCTTAGCATAGATTAGGTGGTGGAATCAACGACCCTAGTGTTCTCTAACCTTTTACAACTGTTTTGCAACTTAGAAATACAAGAATAACTCCTTGTCGTATCGACACCAAAACAAACCATATTTGTGTTACTCTCCTTTAGAAATCAGTTTAGTGAAGCTTTAGATCAATTTTACACACTCAAATCTCTGTGGTTCGACCTGTACTTGCCCTGCCTCCAATAGGCACTGTGCACTTGCAGATTACATTATAGGCAAATCACTTTTTCCAGCCTACCACAGTGCGACTTATTATGGCTATTGTTTAAATTTTTTGTAGTTGGTATTGTTGTCACTAATGTTGTATCTGCAATTACTTGATTCTACAGATGAACGGAACAACTTCATGGAAAAGCTCATTCGACCATAACTCTGAGTTATACTTCATTCCATTGAATTTATTTCGTATTTGTGTAATTAATTTTGATATGGAGTTTGGGGATACTATTCAAATGCTTTAATCTTTTTAGTGGCTAAACTATGGATCATTTGGGTTGGTTATTGTTTATAATGTAGATTGGTGAATGAATGATCAATCACACTGCTAACCCATGAAATTCGAAGGGGCTTGGGACCCACAATTTGCAATATTTTAATAAGTTATATGTAGAGCCAATCCAAATCTATTGGAACCAGTGAAAACTTGATAATTATTGTTGTTGGGGTAGTAAGACAGGTATCATCTTCTTTTGTGCTAACATACTTTGCATGGTTGGTTGTGAAACATCCTTAAGCCCGTGACCTACCATCTTAAATCGTGTTGAGTATTAGTAATTACATCATAAGTTCTACTAGACTAGGGGTCTATCTTTCTTTTGATGTATACATGCTTAGTATTTTTTTTCAAATTTTCCATTCATGTAATTCTATAGTCTAATTAGTTAGTTTACTTTGGAGCCACTGGATACACCATCTTCAAGGATGCAGACAAGTTCCTTTAGGAAATGCAAAGAGCTCCGGGATTTCCTGTCAGATGCACATGGAGTAGGCCCTTGATGGGCTTGGCATTTCGCTGCTTTTGACCTCCAATCAGCAGCTATTCGGTATTCTCCTGTACCTTCAAATAAGAAACTTATATATGTAAAGATCATGTGCAAAGCCAAAGAGGAATCATATGTAAACTCTACTGGTGGATATTCATGTCTCTATAGGAGGGGTTGTTGATGAGATTTTTCTTTTCATTTGAACAGGATCCTGTCATTCTAATGCGGAAGTCGTACTAAAGAAGATACTCGATCTGATGAATGTGGAAAAAATAATAAGGCTTGGCATTCAAATTTTTAAAAATGCAGTTAAGAAATCAAACACCCGAGAGTTACAAAAATGGATAAACTTTGATGTCTTATAATTCAATAGCACTTCTCAGAATGTTATATAATCTGTAGTCATTACTTTGAAGTTTCAACACATAATATGGAATGCTTTACCTCCACGGCCAATTGTTTTAATTCTTTACCTTCATGAACCTCATGGTTGTTTGTACCCAAAATTACTTTTGGGCACGAAACACGATGAATGGATAGTTTTGGTGAGTATTGGGGTTTGGAGACGGATTGGAAAGCAAATAAAGAGACAAAGATGAACGCGGGTTTTTACGTGGTTCTAAGCATGGCTTGCCTACGTCCACGGATGAATCCCCTTGGGGAGAAATGTTTTATTGATTTTTCTATTACAAAATATGTTTTTTCTCTCCTATTGGCTACCTCCCCTCTTCCTCCTCCCCTTTTCATATAATTTCTGCTCCTCCTTCTACAGTTGAATATCTGATTTCAATATAAACATAAATAACATTAACTCTCATTCATGCCTCCATCATGATTTCTGCATGAAACCGCTAGAATCAATGTTGCATGCCTTTATGGTGATTTATGCATGAAACTAGTCGGAATCAATGTTGCATGCCTCCATGATGATTCTCGCATGAAACCGCACATTTATGCTTCATGATAAATTCTCGTCTTTGTCAAAACTGGATCAGTTCTTTGGCGAGTATGGATGGAGGCTGGCATGGGTAGAGACTGGCTTGATGGTTGACAGGCATGATGGCTGGCAGCATGGTTGGAGACTGGTTGGTAGCACGGAAGAGTTTTTGGCTGGGAATTGGTTAGCAGCATTGCTGGCTACAAGACTGAAAATTGGCTAGGGGTGCGACTGCCTTCGATAGTTGACCGACGGTTGACTTTGACTGTTGACCGACTTTTACCATTGACCTTGACCGGAAGTTGACTTTGATAGTTGACCGACTTTGACCATCGACCTTAACCGGAAGTTTGACTTTGATAGTTGACCGACTTTGACCATCGACCTTGACCGGAAGTTGACTTTGATAGTTGACCGACTTTGACCATCGACCTTGACCGGAAGTTGACTTTGATAGTTGACCGACTTTGGCCATTGACCGGTCCGTGCACTCGGTGGGATGCCTTGGTTGATCGTTAGTGGGCTTGGATGAGGACCAAAACATGATTCAAGTATCAATTTGGCCCATTAAGTGGTATTTTTACTTATGGTACAAACATCGCCCCCTCTTAACCTCCAACTTGTTGGGGGTTAAGAAAAAATTTCGTGTTCCTTAGTCAATGATAAAACTCGCCCCCAAGTGTGGACTATTGATATTGAGGTGATTGGAGAACTTCCTTTGTTGTTTGCGGAAATCAAGACGCCCCCAAGAGTAAATTTATGTTGCCGAAGCGTAAATGGAAACGCCTTCGTTGATTGTGGAGATCGTAATCAAGTCGCCCCCAAGTCTTTGTAAAAACAAGATCAAGTGATGCAACGTTTTGATAATGGAGCAGAGTGGTGTTGGAAATGAGTGGTAACAACATTGAGTGAAATCGTTTCGCAAGAATGTGATCACCGGATCGTGAGTGACGAAAAAATTGGAACCGCAATAGCCGCGCATCGGAACTGGAATGCGCAAATGCAGCATGATTAGAGCCGCGTTAGCCGATCGCAAGAATCGCGAGCAAAATCGATCAAGATGAAATGCGCAACAACAACGGTTGTATCGCAGCGGCCGCGATCACCGACTGCGAATCGCGAGTATAGCCGATCGCATCGGGCCGGATTAGCGAATGCAAAGAATAACGAACGGTTGTACCGCAGCTGCGCGATCAGCTGGACTGCAGAACTGCGAGCATAGCCGACCGCATCACCGTGGATCACCGGAATGCAGCAACAACGAACGAAGTTGTACCGCAGCAACGCGATCACCGGATCGGCAGAATCGGGCGAAAGATAGCCGACGCATCACCGTGATCGCTGAATGCAAAGAAGAACTTTAAAAAGCTACACCGCATCACCATGTATGAGCCGGATCGCAGAACTATAAGCATAGCTGACCGCATCGGTTGTGATCACTGGAATGCAGCAACAACGAACAAAGTTACGCTTGCAAAGCGAGGATTAGCCGGGATCAGTAGCAGAATCTTGAGGACTTGGTTTAAACAAAATCGATAAACATAGGTGTAAACGATTCACGAATAAAACTAGACATCATCGCTTGCGTCCAACCGAGTGCCACCATCGCATCGGATTCGTCCAATCGAGTACTGCACTCGTAAGCAAAACCGGGATTGCATCGATTGCGTCCAGCGAAGTGAAACTGAAACCGAGTAAGCGGTTGCTTAATCACAATAATTCAATCAACATAATTATAACGAGTTTAACATTACTTGATTGTAAAAATTGTGTAAAAATATTAGGGTGTACGCTCGCACCCTCTTAATCCTACAACTCGTTGGAGGACTAAGAAGTTTGGGTTACCTGAAGTTTCGATTTTCCGGAGCTTAATTGCAATTAGGTGCTATGTAACTTGCCCCCAAGCGTATGAAGTGTTACACAAATTGCCCCAAAAGAGTAATTTTAGACCACGAGGTGTTACATATCTTGCCCCCAAGTGATGGTCACCATGTTGAAGTGATATGCAACTCGCCCCCTAAGATAATAATTGTCATGCTCAAGCTCAATGCTTGCACAAGGGTGCACCGCCTTGCTGCATTTTGCTCGCGCATGGGATTTTGAATATGTCTCGCTATCCGGAATTCGCGGGGGGCCAATCCCACTATTCCAGATGCGCGCAGACTGAAATGTGTGCATCCCTCGTTGAGAAGATGCTTGCCACATTAAAGGTGTCTAACCAAAAGTATGCATGAATATATGAAAAGATGCAAAAATATGTAAATTGTATACTTACCTTATTGAAAATGTTGTCGCGACTTCACTTTCAAGTGATTAGGATGCCCACCGGCTATGCTCGGTGTTTTTAAGCGACGATGATTAGTATAGTTGCCTTAGCGTCTCGTCTCGACTTAGTAATTGATTTGTCTCCGTGGACTGGAATGCACCAATTAAGTCCAAGCCGGATCGAAGACAATTGCCACGAATCGTATTTCAGCAAATTTGTGATCACCGCACCGCAATAATTATGCGCAAAATCGGATCAATCGCTTGAGAGGAAACTTGTATTGAAACAGCTTTTTAGAAAATCGGACTACACAGCAGTTCATTTTCCGATCAGGAAAAAAGAATCAAGGGCCGTTCGATCAACGGCCAACAATGTTGTCAGAAACTCGATTACAATAGTTCGATCAACTGATCAGTAATAGTTATGTGGAAAAAGGACTGCAGCAAGTTTGAACAACCGATCTGCAGATTTTCTTTGGTGATTGAATGTGACCGTTCTCGGTGCCGTCATTTTACATTTCTAAAATTTTAACTTTCTCCGAAAATTGGAATGTTGCCTTCACGACCTTGGTAATTGACATACGATCTCATCGGGCCGACAATCACTCGGTTGGATGCACGAAGAAGAAGTTATCGAGGAGACAAAATTGGTTGGTCGCGCCTTGCTTCTAACATGTCGATGACGTGATTGTACCCAAAAATATCATTCTCCAATTGCAAAATTTTACCTTCATTTCGTAGGATATTGAAATGCGATCGCAACGAGCCAAAAATCATCCAATTTGGACGTGAGACGAAGAAGATATCAACGAAACAAATTTTTAGGCCAAGCCCTAGTGGGGTGTACATATCCGCAAGGAAAGAGAAACGGGCGGAATGATCCGAGGGCTACGGAACTAAGATGTACCGAGCCGCACCGGATCATTGGTTGCTATTAATCGAAGATTAATCGCCGATTAATCGGGGATTAATCGGCTACTACTCGATTGCTTGGTCGCGCCGACGCCGGCTCTGCGTCCGCCGCCGCCACTCGCCTCGACGCCGCCACTCGCCTCCCGGGACGCTCGTGATGGCCGGCCGCTTCGCCACTTTTCAATTTTTTTTTTTTTTTTTTTTTTTAATTGATTTTGATGTTTTAGAGAGCATCGAAAATTGATGTACCAGGGAGCATCAACGGTCTTGTGTTCAGCGTATCGGAGGTTGATGTACCACCACTGCATCGAAGTATTGCTGAGAATGAAATTTTGATGTATCGCGGATCATCGAAGTTTGATGTACCAATGAACATCAACGGTTTTACGCCGAACATCGAAATTTGATGTAACACGAAGCATCGAACCTTTTTCTTGTTGATGGAAGTGGGTGATGGACACCTTTGACGTGGGTGAGTGAAAAGTAAAGTGGGTGAACGAAACCCCAAGAGGGTGAACAGATCCGAGGCATCTTTGCCGCCGCCGCCGCCGCCTCCCCGCCGCGTGTGTGGCCGGGGTTGGCCGCCGGCTTTTTTCTAATTTTTTTTTTTGATTTTTTTTTTTTTTTTAAACCTTTCGCAACACATTTCTGGAACTGTGACCTTTGCATTTGGACTTTTGGTGACAGGTTTCATTGACTTGTTGTGTTTTCCTTGAAAGCTTTCGTAACAGCCCTATAGATGTTTTAGCAACGGTTGTGTGGACTGTCGTTTCTCCGGAATTTTCACCATGATTTTGCTTTGCACTTTTGTGGCCCTTTCTCGGAATTTTCTCGAGATGCTTTTCTTCGGAGGTTTACCCTTGGGTATTTAAGCACCTTGAGATGTAGACAACTTGACAAATTTGCGATCATGACAAGATCGATTTTGTCATACAACAAACTTGAACAATTGGATAATGCGTTAATTGAGAAGCAATTTTTTCGGACTTGGGACTTGAATCATGCCGCGGAATCGAACATCCCCGACAACAACCTTGGTGATTTTCGCATGAGTCGCCTTTGGTGGCTTCCGATCGCGATCTTTGGGCTATAGTAATTGTGATTAACCGATCTGCAGCAATGCGATCACCGGACGGCATGATAGAAATCGAAATCGGATCCAAACATGTTGTGGATCGAATATCCTACAACAGCTTTGATGGTATTTCACTACATCTTTTGCCGCGAAACGAGCGTTCAAAGAACACTATCATCGATTTTGTAGTGATGTGATTTTCAGCGGATCCGCATGACTAATAGATTCAAAGAAAATCAAAACGGTGAATCTTGGTTGCAGCAATTCACGATCAACTCGATCATGTAGTATGTGCGATTATACGGTCGCAAGAATGCGATCAGCCGGATCATCATCGTTATGATCAAACTAGTCTGCAGCTAGCTTGATCAACTCGGATCAAAGCAGTGATTTTCCAAAATGCTCGATCGCTTTTTCACGGACACGATTTTGAAGCATTTTCTACAACTTTTCTCAATGGGAAAGCACGATTTCTTTTCTCGTATTTCCCCTTAGTCGGCGCCAATGTTTGTACCCAAAATTACTTTTGGGCACGAAACACGATGACTGGATAGTTTTGGTGAGTATTGGGGTTTGGAGACGGATTGGAAAGCAAATAAAGAGACAAAGATGAACGCAGGTTTTACGTGGTTCGGCATGGCTTGCCTACGTCCACGGATGAATCCCCTTGGGGAGAAATGTTTTATTGATTTTTCTATTACAAAATATGTTTTTTCTCTCCTATTGGCTACCTCCCCTCTTCCTCCTCCCCTTTTTATATAATTTCTGCTCCTCCTTCTACAGTTGAATATCTGATTTCAATATAAACATAAATAACATTAACTCTCATTCATGCCTCCATCATGATTTAGTCGCATGAAATCGCCGGAATCAATGTTGCATGCCTTTATGGTGATTTATGCATGAAATCAAAATCAATGTTGCATGCCTCCATGATGATTCCCGCATGAAACCGCACATTTATGCTTCATGATAAATTTTGCATCTTCACAAACCGGACTCAGTTCTTTGGCGATATGGATGGAGGCCGGCCGCATGGGTGAGACGGGGCTTGATGGTTGATGAGCATGGTGGCCGGCGGTGTGGATGGAGGCCAGGCCGCAGCATGGTTGGGAGACCGGTTGGCGCGCGGAAGAGTTTTTTGGCTGGAATCGGTTAGCGGCATTGCGCTACAAGACCGAAAATTGGCTAGGGGGGTGCAATCGTCTTCGATAGTTGACCGATGGTTGACTTTGACTGTTGACCGACTTTGACCATTGACCTTGACCGGAAGTTGACTTTGATAGTTGACCGACTTTGACCATCGACCTTGACCGGAAGTTTGACTTTGGTAGTTGACCGACTTTGACCATCGACCTTGACCTAAGTTGACTTTGATAGTTGACCGACTTTGACCATCGACCTTGACCTAAGTTGACTTTGATAGTTGACCGACTTTGGCCATTGACTAGTCCGTGCATCAAAGTGGGCCGCCTTGGTTGATCGGTTAGTGGGCTTGGATGAGGACCAAAACATGATTCAAGTATCAATTTGGCCCATTAAGTGGTATTTTTACTTATGGTACAAACAATGGTCTTCTATGTTCAAGAAGAAAAAGAATTACTAAAAGATAGTTTTTCTTTTCTCCTTTCTCATTGTTTTTAGAGTAAATCTCAATTACAACTATAACAACATCTAACCCACCATCTTAATTAACGTTTACTTCTTCGCCTAACTTAGCGGAAGAAGAGGAAAGGGTTATATTTTTTTTTTGAGTCCTATTCAAAAGACCGTTAACACAAATAACATCACGTCTCAAAAATGTCGTATTTGGATTCCCGGTCAAACAGTTAACTCCACATAATCCCGGTCAAATAGTTAACTCCACATAAACTAAGTATTTCATGTTGGTCGTCAATGAGAGTTAATCTAAGACATTAATCATACACTCCAAATGATTGTTTAAAATTCAATGGATAACTTTAAATCTAGCGATTCACTAAGCATGGTGTTTTATCCTATATTTTTTTTTTTGTTTCTTTATTGATTTAAATGTTTGATTTGATTCCCTGGAGGCCCCTCTATATTCAAGCTATATCACCTATTAGAAGACCTCAGAGGCACCTTACAATTGCCATTCGTTTGATTCTCGTTCGTTTCTAATCTACCATCAAAAAAGAACGATATATTGTTTCCTTAACTACAGTTTGATCTCTATAGCAGATGTCCAATGTTTTCAAATTTCAAATTGCTAAAGTCATTCAAATTTATTTTGATTAATTTGAATTTAGGTTTATTTGATGTAATCGATATAGCTTAGTCAATAAGTATGATGGGATTTGGTAGATGACCATAATGATTAATATGGAAGAAGCTAAAGGGAGACAATGTAGATTAGAGAAGCACGTTTTGCTCTATTACAACGCCACACCTCACATAATATCATTGTGGTCTCTTTGTTGGCATCATATTTCCATCTATTTTACTTTATGGACATCAAAGTTTCATATGACTTTGAGACAGTAACTTTACGTAAGTATGGATCTCATATTCTAAAATGTTATCAAATTAGTCATTATTTGCGGGTGATTATTTCAAATTCTCCATGAGGTTCTATTGGGTATAATATATATTGTTTCTTTCTTAGGATATAGTAGAGGTACTGTGTAAAACCCCCTTATCCTAAACTAGCATATTGTTTAGTAGTAGCTTTGAGATTCCATTTTATCCCGCCAGCAGTATTAATCGTGATATTATTTTTTGGAGGAAAAATCTCACCTGTTTGGGAAGTTTTGACAAAAAGAAAAGTAACACATATATAGTCTGTTTGGAAGATTAGGGTTTTAATACATTTCTCTCAAATTGAATGGAACATGTATAGATGAGTGAGCTGAAAAAGCAAATTGAAGAATTGCTTACGAAGGGATTCATTAGACGAAGTAGTTCTCCTTGGGGTGCACCAGTATTGTTTGTGACGAGTCGTTAAGAATGTGTATTGATTACCGTAAGCTGAATGAGGTTACAATTAAGAATAAGTACCCTTTACCGAGGATTGATGATTTGTTTGATCAATTAAAGGATGCAAATTGGTTTTCGAAGATTGACTTGAGGACTGGGTATCATCAGATGTTAATTAGGGAAGGTGATGTTCCCAAAACAGCTTTTGTGACCCTTTATGGCTCGTTCGAGTTCTTTGTAATGCCATTTGGGTTGACAAATGCACCTGCGTTTTTTATGGATTTGATGAACCACGTGTTTCGGGAATTTTTGGACCAGCTCGTAATCGTATTTATAGATGATATCCAGATTTACTCTAAGACTCCTGAAGATCACGCAAAACATCTTCATCTAGTGCTTCATACTTTGAAAGATCACCAGTTGTATGCTAAGTTTGAGAAGTGTGAGTTCTGGAAGCAATAAGTGAAATTTCTAGGTCATGTCATATCAGGAGATGGTATATCGGTCGATCCTTTTAAGGTTCAGACTGTGACATACTGGAAGCAACCAAAGACGGTAACTGAAATCCGGAGTTTCTTGGGGTTGGCTGGTTATTATCGTCGATTCATTAAAGGGTTTTCGGTTATTGCTGGTCCTTTGACAAATCTGACGAAGAAGGATGTTCTGTTCAAGTGGACTATTGAGTGTGAGAAGGCTTTTTGTGAACTTAAGAGAAAACTAACTTCTGCACCAGTCCCGCCCGCTTCATAGAACAAGATCGTGGCAACGTAGACCTAAGTGCTCATATTGGACCCTTGGGAACCATCACAAGGACGGCCTTTGATCATTCTAGATAGTGGGGTCAAGAAGGTAATTTATACTGACGCTTCAATTCAGGGATTGGGGTGCGTGTTGATGCATAGTGCAAGGGTAGTTTCTTATGCTTCGCGACATTGGAGGCCTCATGAGCGAAACTATCCAACAATAAATTGTTTCCAACTAAACTCGTCAAGAATATGATGAACATAGCTAAAACAAAAAGCTTCCAACACATATTTCGAGAAAAATATAAGTGAGATAAACTCGGCTCGAAATATTAAATGCGTATAATGTAAAAGTCTATATAACTATTCGACTTAGTCTCATTAGAAGATAAAATATAATAGACTTCTGAGTGATAGATAAGTTTTAGTCTCCACATACCTTTTGTTGATGAAGTTCCTCCAAGCTCTTCAGTAGATCTTCGTCTTCAATTGGTGAACGTCATGAAGTCTAAATCTCAACTACACATTTTATCATAATCCGAGACATAGCTATAAGTAGACTAGAAATAAAGTATATAGTTTTGATCAACCAAACTTGACAACCAAGCTTGAGATAGCAACGCTTGCGAGATCGACCGAGCAATGCTCTAACAACTAAGGAAAGAACAATTGTGCTTAAAAATTATATCTAACGAAAGAGTAAAGCATTGACTAAAGGGAGAAACATATCACATTGCTGTGTAGTAATTCTTACTCCAAAAGGGGAATAACAAAGATGTTCAGATTGAATATTTACCCAACTTACCTTTAGGGGGAGTAAAAGCTTTTGTTATTCAACTGTCAACAACGACATTTATTGATGAATATATGCAATTATTGTGATGTTGAAATTGGAATCAAGTGTATGAGGAATGAGTTATTTTGTAATTTGTTTAGCTCCATATATAATAAGAGTTTTGTCACTAAAATTGACAACGTGGGAGATTGTTAGAGCATAGCTTGGTTAAACTCACCAAGCATTGGTATGTCAAGTTTTGTTGTCATATTTTAGTATCAAAACTCATCTAGAGTCGTTTGATTAAATACTAGAGTCAACTTCATTTATATTAGACTAGAAAGTCTAGGAATGTTGAGACATACAAGTATTACTCCAAAGACCCGAAGAATGTGAAGAAATAACGAACTGCAACGACGACATCATTCTTCCACTTGAGGTTAGTAATATTGACTTGAACAGTTTCATTCCTAACGTATCTTTCAAGTCGTGCATATTGAAAACATAACTGCGAAGCTATATATAATGTATATTATACTCTAGTGATGCAACATGATCATAATAGTATGATCATAGTATTAAGGAATGATACTATGAAGTATAACCCGTATCTTTTGAACTTCATAGATATGACATCGACATAATCTTGTATATATTTTTATGATTATGTGAATGGGTTATGGTGAATATTTCATACTAGGAATCAATGTTTTACATTTGTTTTGAGGAAGTACATTCATGAACTTGTTTCGTGAATCGAAAGGGAAATCATTAGGCTTATTGGTACGGCTATTCATTGCAAATATTTGGATGACCAATATGTGTGAGATGGTAGAACCGATCTTAACTTAGGTTATATATCTTGGTATAACTAATTATAATGCCTGACTTATGATTTGGTATGGCCAGTATTTGTTAATTGGTGTAACCGATCCGAAGTAATCACCATGTGATGGTATGATCGATCCTTGTAATTGGTGTGACTGATCCTAGTAATTCGTGTGAACGATCATGAGTGTGAGTGTGACCGATCATTGTAATTGGTGTAACCAATCCTGGTAACTGGTGTAACCAATCACAAGTAATATCATCTGTAGATGGAACCGATCCTTGTAACTAGTGTAACAATCCTAGTAACTGGTGTGACCGATCACAAGAATTTCCATAATTAGGTATAACCGATTCTAGTGATTGGTAGAACCGACTGGACCCATATATGTGATTTGGTATTTGATCAATCACATAGTAGTCTTGGAAAATCAGGCGAACCAATTTTAAACTTCTTTGGAAGTGTGGTATAACCGATTCCAAGAATGAAAATCCATGTAAATATGAAACAAGGATTTGCAATGAAAAGATGTCAACATACTTTGAACACGAGCAGTAACTCTTATCATTTATTGTTCAAAGTTATTCCTTAGTACTCAAGGTGATCATGTGTCGAAATAAATTAAAAATCTTTAATTAAGGTTTTTGGTTTTATATGCTTTAATTACCAGCAATTAATGCATATCTCTAGAGAATAAAAATTAATAATGTGCATTTACTAATTGGAGATTTTCTATTGAGAGATTTCAGAAATATTCGACAAGCATTTATTGAAATTAGGAAAACTGAATTTTGCCATTCATTGTATATCTTGAGAATATCTTCGGTTTTGGAAATTCCTTGGTGTCCAAACATCCTTGGTATATAAATACCTAAGTTTGCATTTCTAGCAAACTATCCTAAGATCCAGGCAAACTTCATTCTTGTTGTTTCTGGTGGAGCCATTTATTCGGAGAGGAAAGTATATTAATTAGGTGAAATCTCTTAAGCCCGCTCGTTTAAAGACTTCTGTGGGATCAAAAAGCCGTACGAGTACCGTTGGAGGGAAACCAGATAATTGCAGTGTTATTAGTTTTCGATTGATTTGATTAACTAACGGTTGTTGAAAATTTGATTGCACCTAGTTTGTTTATGCTTCAAAATCTTCTCTTCTGATATAAGATTCACTCGAACTAGATCAAAGTATCGACGGGATCTTTTGAACTCTTATTAGATCTAAATACATCTTGTTATAATCCATTATTAACAGACTCCATTCTATGCGTGATTGATCACAAGAGATTCAAGTGGTGTTGTGCAGGTTATTGAAGATTAAAGAAGATTTGAAGACGAATAAGATTTCTTATTGGTTTTCGTATCTTGTGAATTGTGTGCACAAACCTTGATCGGATGGGATCCAACTAGAATCAGATTTATTCGATTGATTAGTTGCGTGAGATCGTCATTCTCTATATATATCTTTGAGATTTGGATCGGGATCCTACAATAAAAGGGTTCGACAAACCCTTTTGACAAAACAGCTGAACCATTAGATGAAGACAATCCAAGGGCACATATTTTTGATGACGTGGTAATGTAACTACTTTTTTGCTCCTTCTATTCGGCTTAATTAGCCGAGCCAAATAAAATCTCAAAACAGAAAGGAAAAAAAAAGAAGAAGATCTAGCCTATATTTTCTCCTCTCCTCGGATCTTGCTTAAGATTCTTTTTACAATCCATCGTCTTCTTCGGTTGTTCTTCCTTGTTATTCATACTTTAACATTCTAATATGCGAAACAATAGCTACCCCCAAACAATAATAAGTAAACAATAGCTACCCCATTCTTTAAACTTATTTTTAGGAGTATTCGCTTGTTTTTACAAATGGGTTTCTCAAAAAAGCACGCCTCCAACAAATATTGGAAGTAAGAGCTGATGAATAATTGTTGGACTGATGAATCTTGGAAGTAAGAGCTGATGAATAATTGTTGGACTGATAACAAATGGGGTTCTTAACAAAGCACGCCTCCAACAAACGATAGCACGACTCAGAGAATACATGTGGTTTTGGAGCATATTACTTCAGGAGGAATAATTGATTTTCTTCCTTTGTATACCGATGTCATTCAACAGCCGACGTCACTTCACAATCGGCATTCCTTGGACTGATAACTATGCTTTCTTTGTAAAAAGCTATAGCTTGAACTTGATGTTTGTACACAAGCAAAACATATGAGATTTGAGAATTTCAAAAAATCAAAAAAACAAAAAACGTTGAACAAAATTTGGGAAAATACCATACATGAGCAGTATTAAAAAACAAAAGTCGTACAGAAGTCCATACATGGTGCGAACGACATCTCATATTTATTTGTTCGATACGTAGTGTCGAAAAAAACTACCTCCTCGAATTGTTCATATGACAAACGTGATCTCGCATCTACCCAAAAAAAATTAACAACTCTACCATGTTCATCAACTTGGACTCTATAAAAGAATTGAGGATTCTTACCTTGTTTATTGTGTAAATAATAAATTGCAGATCAAGGCGTCTCCAAGTTCCAAAATTTTATGCCTAAAATTCCGTAAATGATTCCAATAATCTCTTTTGTTAAACCCAATATTTTGACCCTCAAGGGTTGCGTGAATTTTTCCGACTTCAAGGTTTTTATATTGAACTTTTCTGCAAGATCCTTTACTCCTTCCTCGCATGCATTTATTGGATCGCATCCGCATTCTTTTTTTCGTGGTGACACAAACTTGTGATTGTGGTCATCTGAAAATGCCATCACCACCCATATACTATTTTCTTCGTTAAGAAGGATTTGCATCTTTGTTGTGCAGCCACACTGTATAGTGTTGCAACTTCTATTTTTTTTGTCCACCCCTTCTATATTGCTAACTTTTGCTTTGTTTCCCACCCTCGAGCATACCATGTAATCTGTTGTCACTTCTTCCACACCTCTACGAGTTCTATTTGTTGATCTAACTCGCACGATAAAACCATTGCGCCGTCCATATTCAGTATAATATTCTTTGGCTTCTTCGTAACTATTAAATTGCATCCCTTCATGTGGTGCTGCGAGACTATTGTTATTCTTATTTGGAGTCAAAGTATCATGATCGACTAATTCATCCATCACTCCTGAAATGGAGAAAAGAAAGTGTTAGTGCACAACAAGTATTTTATATGTTTCAATAAACCCTAAAATGAAATAACTAAAGTTTCTAATAAAAACTACGAATTTGCATTCTGGAACATCAAGTGAACTGATATGATGAATGCTAGTATCGACTAATAATGATCGCCAACAATGATAAGTGGAGAATAATATTCAGAGGTAATGCATATGAGATCGTCATAGTATCACATAACATATCAATAAACAAGAATAGTTCTAGTAAAAAAAAAACTGCACCTCGGTTCATATAAAAAGTGAATTATATATCATCATTAGATGCCATCATACCTTATTTCTTGGAGAAGCTATCGTTTGCACATTATCCGAATATTAAGTATGAACAAGAACGGAAAAACAAGCTTAGAAGACAATGGAGCTGCAAAAACAATCTTAGAAAGATCTTGTTTTCCCGAGGAGAAAATATAGGCCAGATCTTTCTTTTTCCTTTCTTTTTCGAGATTTTATTTGGCTCGGCTAATTAAGCCGAATAAAAGGAGCAAAAAAATAGTTACATTACCACGTCATCAAAAATCATTCCCTTGGATTGTCTTCATCTAATGGTCCAATAGGTTTTGTCAAAAGGGTTTGTCAAACCCTTTTGTTGCGGATCCCGATCCTTGAGATTTATTTTGATTGAGTGCAAATTTATACTTGACTATTTCGGTAGTTAAAGTTAGATTGATCTAACCAAACAAAGGAGTTTATTAGATTAAACATAAGAGTCTTTGTCAACGACTCATCTAAATCTTTAGCAAGATTGATTAGAGTGGTTATTGTTGAGGGGTGAATTTTGGTTCTACAAGTCTTAGCCACAACACACCCAATTCCCCCAGAGGAGAGAGAAAAGGATCCCCTCCATTGTATTACATGCCTCTTTATATAGACTTTTCAAAAGCCCCTCTTTTTATGATATCATGCCACATGTCCTAAAATTCCTTAATTACTACTAATGCCATTCCTTCTCTAATATAACCTCCTTCTTTCCTATTAATTCCCCCCTTGTCCTTTCCATCTTATGGATACTTTTTTAGTGGACTTGGGCTTTAGTCCCAAAGTCCCCATGTTTCATGTGGGGTTTGCCTCCCTTTTGGGGGCGCACTAGGCCGGCTAAGGGGGATATTTTTCATGTATCAACATTAGTCCCCCGACTCTTTGGGTCAATTGTCAAAGGACCCGGTAGTCACATCATGCCTTATCTTAAGTTCTACTTTGCAACAGTAGTTGTTGTCCTCTTATGATGCCATCTTAAAGTCCCCATTATAAGCTGTCCCATATCTGGTTGTCATCTTTGTATCTCTGATCGAGTGACTCCACAGCTTCTTAGATATACCTTGACCCTGGAAATCTTATCTGCGCTCATATCTCCATCCTACCTTCGGGGTGAACTAGTACGCTTATTAGTGTTGAAGGAGGAGGTGGTCATGTTGAGGACCCTTAGGGTGATTCATTAAAGGCGCGTAAAGCTTATGACGAACATGAAGAGATTGCCTCACTCGCGCGGGGGTCACAGTCGTATGATAAGATTATGGACAACATCCGAAAGTTGGTAGACGGAAGGCGATCGAGATTTGGCTTTGGCGAGTGTTTTGTGAGTAGGGCGCGTTTAAAGGTGGAGACTCTGGATGTAGATACTGTCCGTTGTCATGCATTGATAGCCGGGTAAACTTGTGCGGGTAGTCCCAGTGTTGTTCCTCTCTTTTAATATATTGGGTAGGCGAAGCGTGTCGTTTGGCGATGTTGAAGCGCGCCTACTCCCTTCTTTTATTTTCAATGGACGCGACGTTTGGTGCTTCGCCTTGGTGGGGATGGGTGGAGTGTGTATTGAATGCGGTCACTCCTCTTCTTCTTTTGGTATTTGCAATCTTTGTAAGTTTATTAGTTGGCTGAGCACCCCCTCTTTTTTTGCAGATATGTAGCCAACCGGATGCGCGGAGCAGCCCGTCACCTTATTGTATATCTGTGGCCGATCGAATGAGCATATCAACCCGTCGCCTTTTTTGTATATATGTGGCCGATCGGATGAGCATATCAACCCGTCGCATTTTTTGTATATCTGAGGCCGATCGGATGAGCATATCAACCCGTCGCCTTTTTTGTATATATGTGGCCTATCCTTTTTGTATATCTGTGGCCGATCGGATGAACATATAAACCCGTCACCTTTTTGTAATTTGTGGCCGATCGGATGCGCGGAGCAACCAGTCGCCTTTTTGTATATCTGTGGCCGATCGGATGAGCATATCAACCCGTCGCCTTTTTCGTATTTCTGTGGCCGATCGGATGAGCATATCAACCCGTCGCCTTTTTTGTATATCTGTGGCCGATCGGAGGAGCATATCAACCCGTCGCCTTTTTTTGTATATCTGTGGCCGATCGGATGAGCATATCAACCCGTCGCCTTTTTTGTATATCTGTGGCTTATCTTGGGGCCTTTTTGTATATCTGTGGTCGATCGAATGAGCATATCAACCCGTCACCTTTTTGTAAATTTGTGGCCGATCGGATGCGCGGAGCAACCCGTCGCCTTTTTGTATATCTGTGGCCGATCGGATGAGCATATCAACCCGTCTCCTTTTTCGTATATCTATGGCCGATCGGATGAGCATATCAACCCGTCGCCTTTTTTGTATATCTGTGGCTTATCTTGGGGCCTTTTTGTATATCTGTGGCCTATCGGATGAGCATATCAACCCGTTACCTTTTTTTAAATATTTGGCCGATCGGATGCGCGGAGCAAGCCGTCGCCTTTTTGTATATCTGTGGCCGATCGGATGAGCATATCAACCCGTCGCCTTTTTTGTATATCTGTGGCCGATCGGGTGAGCATATCAATCCGTCGCCTTTTTTGTATATTTGTGGCCCATCTTGGGGCCTTTTGTAAACTCGTCAGCCGACCGGGTGTCTATGCATCCCGTAGCCTTTTGTATAATCGTCAGCCAGCCGAGTGTCTATGCATCTCGGGGCCTTTTGTAAACTCGTTGGCCGATCGGGTGTCTATGCATCCCATAGCCTTTTGTAGATTTGTCCGTCAATCGGGCGCCTTTGACTTTCCTAAGACCTTTTGTGAATTTGTCAGTCAATCAGACGCCTTTGCTAGCATGGTGCCCGGAGCACGTTACTAGATTTTTTATTTTTTACATAACAAATCATGGATTTCTCAACAACATAATATTGATGCTTTGTAAAAATAAATAAAAATAAAGTGACAACCTACATATATGACTAGATGACATGCATATTTCGTGAATGGAAAATATCAATATTCAAGTAAGCTTTATATTGGACGCTTCATGCTTTTAGTTGACAACCTACACATGCGCCTAGGTGACGTGCAAATATAAACATTATAGTATGCTTTAGCTTTAGATATTCATGCTTACTGTTAGAAAAATGTATGGGACGGACGCGTCAACTTGTATATCATAATCACATAGCCTAAAAGTGAGCCTAAAAGTGAACAGAGGTTATTGAGTGGTGGCCCTATATTTGTTTTAGTGAAAAATACTATAACCATCCTACTATATGGGTTCAATATATAGAAGCCCCACAAAATGGATCCTTCACTATCAACTTCATTCTTCCACATTTTGATATTTCTAGGCCCAAAACTTTTATTTTTGGGGCCAGATTTTGAATTATCCCTATAAGATGTCATCAATTTTTTTAATAAATATTTTAATTCCAAAAATAACCTCCTGGTATTTTATAGAAGTTTTATAATGAAAAAGAAACAAAAAATCAAATCAGATTTCTCTCTACTCCCTCTTCTCTTCTCTCCCTAAGTAATTTTTCACGAATGAAATCAAATTATCTTTGCAGCAATACCGTAGATTAGTTTAATTTGTCAAAACACACCTATTTGATTTCGTTTGTATTGAAGACTAAAGGAAGAACCACACATTCATTATTTTTTAATTTGTTTAATTGATTCACTAGTTTTTCGGATCTGAAAAGGAGGAAGACGTTGCATTGAAACACAACAAATAGGTGTGTTTCAATTTATCTTTTATGCGTTCATTGTTTGTATTGAGCTTCGATTTTTTGATTTTTATCTTTTACTCGATTTTTTTTGGATTTTGTTGAGTTTGAGAAGAGGAAGAAGACAGGGTTTTGAAAGAGAGAAATCAATATAGGTGTGTTTCGATCTAGTTATGACAGTGAATTATATTGTTTTCTAAATTTTTGTTTTCAATTTTTATGATTTGGATCTTACTGATTTTTTTCGATTTGGTTGATATTGAGAACATGAAGAAGAAATAACAATGTTTCAGAATAAGGAAAACATCAAATATAGGTACAAATCTTATTTTGGTTTGATTTCAAAACTTTTTTCAATTTTTTTTTTCCGATTATTTGTTGTTCTTGCATGTCCGATCCGAGAATTTGTTGTGAATTTGTTGTTTATATTTTGTTGATAATGAGAGGAGGATGAAGAAACAATTTTGTTTTAAGAACAACTTCAAATTGATGTAGACATGCGGTGTTTTTTTGTTACGTATGTGTAACTTGAGGTTACACATATATATCCCGTTGTATTTTTAGCATGAAATTTGTATTTTTCTTATTTTTGTGAATTTGTTGTGAGTTTTTTGTTTGATACTGAGAAGAGGATGAAGAAACAATGTTGTTTCAGAAGAACAACTTCAAATTGATGATGTAGACATGCTATTTTTTGTTTTACAGTATGTGTAACTTGAGGTTACACATATATATCCTATTATATTTTTAGCATGGAATTTGTATTTTTCTGTTGTTTTTTGTTTTTTTGTGAATTTGTTGTGAGCTTTTTGTTTGATACTAAGAAGAGGATGAAGAAACAATGTTGTTTTAGAAGAACAACTTCAAATTGATGATGTAGACAAGCTGTTTTTTGTTTTACAGATGTGTAACTTGAGGTTACACATATATATCCTATTCTATTTTTAGCATGGAATTTGTATTTTTCTGTTGTTTTTTGTTCTTTTGTGAATTTGTTGTGAGTTTTTTTGTTTGATACTGAGAAGAGGATGAAGAAACAATGTTGTTTCAAAAGAACAACTTCAAATTGATGATGTAGAGATGCTGTTTTTTGTTTTACAGTATGTGTAACTTGAGGTTACACATATATATCCTATTGTATTTTAACAATTTACACATGTATATATCCTGTTGCATGTGTATTTGTAAACAATTGTAGCATTTGTATCTTTAAGACACATTGTATCTATTGCTTTCTACATATGATATATTTCTCATGTTGAGTATGTTAATGGCTCATTTTATGTTTAGCTTGTTCCATAGGATATATTTTTCACGATGGGGCAAATCCCCCGAGTGAATTGCGTTCGTGCATATGGCATCTAATTGTCTTCCCAATTAGATGTGTAGTTTCTAGTTACACTTGCTAATTGATGGGATATAAAGGTTATGAATGTGTAACTCTCATCGTACTATCAGACGCATGTGTAACTCCCGATTACACTAATGAGACCCATGTGTAACTCCAAGTTACACTAGTCATATGCATGTGTAACTCTTAATTATTCTTTTAGTTGTTCTATAATATTATTTCATTCTTTTTGTTTACCCAATCTAATTTCATGGATGTTTATTTTGTTATAGATATGGAAGCATTTTGTAATGAGGAAGACAAGAAGGGAAGGAACAATAGAGATTTCGTGGCTCATTTCTAAGATTTAGTTTTACATATTTAGTGTTCTAACTCGTTTATTGTATTCAATAACACCCAATTAATAGATAAAAACAGAAAAATTATTGTAAATGAATATTAAAGCAATGCATATCTTTTTTGTATATTTTTTTCTTCCTGATAATTGTTGGCTATACATGCCATATGCATGTGTAACTTGTGGATACACATGTTATATGCATGTGTAACTTTTAATTACACATGCCATGTGTAACTCTCGGGATACACATGCCATATGCATGTGTAACTTCTCACACACTTTCAATGCATGTGTAACTTCCTGATACACTTGCAATATGCATGTGGCCGGAGGTGGTGGTGGTGGTCATCAGCGGCGGGGTGGTTGTCGGCGGTTGGTGGTGGTCGGAGGTGGTCGGAGGCGGTGGTCGGAGGTGGTAGGAGGTGATTGGTGGTGGTCGGAGGCGGTGGTGGTCGGAGGTGGTTGGTGGCGGTGGTTGGCGGTGGCTGTGATGGTCGGAGGTGGTGGGAATATCATCACATTATAATTTAATAATTTTGGGCCTAAATTTAAATTTTATTTAATTATGGGCTTGACAATATGCATAAGGGTATCAATATGTTTTAATAACTCGGGGCCTAGATTTAAACTTCTTTTAACTAGGGGCCTCGTATTATGGGTTATCCATGGGTTGGGCCTTAGCCTAATTTTCCCTTTAGTGAAAGGATGCCGAGCTGTACCAAAACCCGAGTGTACATGAGGTTGGAGATACTCCACAAAGATATGCTGATTTAGTAAACTGGTAACATACACATGGCTAGACAACTTGGATTAGAGAAGATGTACTATCACAGGTATATTATTCTGAAAAGTTTCTTTTGGCGGTAAATAGATCGAAAACATTCAATGTGCAGACACGTTCCTTACAAAATGAGTATATATAGGCAACCAAAATTCATCAAATAATACAAGTATTATACGATTTAACCAGCACAGTATGAGAGTGTTTAAGCGAGTCGAGGCATGCAGAATGAGGCAAAAGAACAAGTGCTGATGATGCGTTGTTTGAATGATGAGAAGTTTTGGTATATTTGTGACACCAAGCAAGTCCAGGTATAGAGGTTCCATAAAACATGCATCTATATATCTACTGATTCAAAAGGAAGGCTTAGTTTCTCCTAGTCTTTCAAATGACAAGCAATCGTGGAATGAGATAGCGAGCATACACCATGTTTTAAAACAAAAGATGGCCGCATATACATACGACCAGGTGAGTGACTTGCGCTCTTCAGGCA
This sequence comes from Papaver armeniacum, assembly GCA_023531295.1. Lineage (NCBI taxonomy): Eukaryota > Viridiplantae > Streptophyta > Magnoliopsida > Ranunculales > Papaveraceae > Papaver > Papaver armeniacum. The sequence goes on along the minus strand of JAJJWW010004732.1, from coordinate 93,375 downwards.
CCGTGCGCTTCAGTTTAACCAATCTCATGACATGGAAGCATACATACATAACAACAGGAGCGTCATAAAGTGGGTAATGAACATTCATTAATGACACACATGAAGTGGTGCAGGATAAGAGGTGTAGCAGTGCAGGTTAAGATGGTGTGGTGTAGGCTATGGTTCTCTCTCACATGTGTGAGCTGTCACTTGTATTGTCGGTCAGGTGTACGTTAGTCTGTCTTCAAATACTTGCATTCAATGTGCTGTGTCTATAAGAAAACTTTATCTTCTCAAATGAAACAATGTGTGTTTGTTCTTGTGATTGATACAATATTGTCATGGTATCAGACAGGGTAGGTTAGGGTTTTTCTCCTCACCATTTTTCGATCCTGTTACTTAAAATTCTTGATTCGATAATCAATCTAGCTTTAGTTTTCTTTATTGTATCAATCTTGTTTCCGAGAAGATTTACGAGTTTCAATCTTGTTTACAATTCAAGATTTCAAGATCTACTGAGAGTTTCTTTCATTTCTTTCATTTCTTTTATCAGAATCAATCTACTCTCTACTTTCTTCTTTGATTCTGATTTCGATTTTTCCAAACAGTTGTAATGGAAAATCCAACTTCCAATTCGTTTTCTGCAATTCCACTGAATCAATTAACGAACTTTGTTCATCTCATATTGAAGGATGATAACTTCATCGTCTGGCGCAACCTAATGAATCCTGTCATTGTTAAATACAAACTCATGAGATTTCTTGATGGATCTCATGAATGTCCACCTAAATTTACAAATATCAGGAATCAACAGAATGGCATTGAGAATCCGCTTTACACTGATTGGATGGATGAAGATTCAACAATAATAATGTGGATTAATTCAACAATCTCAGATTCTGTCATCGCCTACTTCTCCAGATCTACTTCCTCTCATCAGCTATGGACTAGCATTGAAGATCGGTTTGCAAGAGCTTCATCAACTCATTCTATTCAGCTTAGAACAAAATTAATTTCTATAACTCAAGGTGAACGATCTATTCCATCTCTTATAAATGAAATCAAATCATTATCATATCAATTAGCAGCGACAGGTGAAATCATATCAGATAAGGAACTTGTAGTCATCACACTAAAAGCACTTAACTCAGATTACATTCCATTTGCAACATCTATGAGACATAGAAATCCTCCTATCTCAAGCATTGAATTACATAATAATTTGTTAAGTGAAGAAGTTGTGGTTAGTGATAGACTCAAATCTCAGAAAGAAACTGTTGAAGCAAAGGCTTTTCTTGCTAATAGAGGATCTTTTAGAGGAGGTTATAATCATAACACTAGAGGCAATTACAGAGGAAGAGGCTATTCTAATTCATATGGTACAAGATTTCCTAATCCAGCATTGTTCAATAGAAACTCTTCAGGCAGAGGATATCAAAAGCGATTCAAAGCCACCTCCTGTCGATTTGTCTTTCTAAAGAGCATCTGGCTCCTAATTGTGATCAAAGACTCAATTTCTCCTATCAAGGCAGAAGTCCACCAACAAATCTGAGTGCAATGTTAGCAGCTGCAGATATTTTTGATTCTCCAGAAGAGTGGATTGCAGACAGTGGTGCAAATAATCATGTTGCTTCTAACAAGGATGATTTTCAAGAGGTTACTCCATATGATGGCTCAGAACTCATACAAACTGCTAGTGGTGAAGGTATGTATATTACTCACAAATCTAACTCTAGTAGAATTGCTAATGATCATTCATTCACACTAAATGATGTACTTATTGTCCCTCAATCCTCACATAATCTTTTATCCATTCATAAATTTACATCAGATAACAATTGCTCATTAACTCTTGATTCACATGGATTTTGTGTGAAGGATCTCAACTCTGGGAAGCTTCTTTTCCAAGGTCCACATAAAAATGGTCTTTATCCCATTTCATTCAACTCCAAACATCATGCCTTTGCTTCCACACTTCATGATCCAGCTCTACTTCATAGAAGATTTGGACATCCTTCATTTCAGACACTACAAAAATTGTGTAATAAACTGAAATTGTCTAATGTTTCAAATAAACCCTTCTTTTGTAATGAATGCAAATTATGCAGATGTCAGAAACTACCTTTCCAACTATCTACCTCGAAGATACTAAACCTTTAGAACTATTGCATATAGACCTCTCGGGGTCCTTGTCATGTAGCTTCTACATCCCGTGTTTTTGTATTATGCAAATGTTGTGGATGAATTTACAAAATATTGTTGGATTTTACCTATTAATACAAAAGCGATTTCAAGCATGCTTTCATCTCATTTGTCACTAGGATTGAAAAGTTGTTATCCCACTCTCTGTTATCACTATAAGAACTCGATAATGGTGGTGAATTTCTCAATAATTTTCTTGTTCATTTCTCAGAATCAAAAGGTATCACTCATGAATTATCTTGTCCACACACACCGTAATGAATGGTGTTGCTGAAGTAAAGCATAAACATCTTCTAGGCATTACTAGAACTCTTCTATGTCAAGCTGGTTTACCAAATTCTTTTTGGGTAGAAGCTCTTCAGACTGCTAATTACTTAATCAACAGACTGCCAACTAGAGCCATTTCTTTTCAATCACCTTTTGAAGCCCTTTTTCACAAACAACCTGATTATAACTTTCTTAAATCTTTTGGTTGTGCTTGCTTTCCATGGCTCAAGCCTTATACCACTAATAAACTTCAACCGAGAAGTAAACACTGTATTTTTCTTGGTTATAGTTTAACACACAAAGGCTATAGGTGTCTTGATCCTATCTCAGGGACCATTTACATATCTAGACATGTTTCTTTCAATGAATCTTCATTTCCATACACTTCATTAGTTTCTGCAAGTGTTACATTGCCTTCAGCTTCCATTCTCCCGTGCGCCTATTGCATCTTCTAGTGAGACTCTTATTCCAAACTCCAGTGTTCAATCCATTATTTCTTCTCCTAGTACTTCTCCCACTCCATCTTGTACTGTGAATGATCATAGCATGACTACTAGGGGTAAAATAGGAATATATAAGCCAAAATCTTACTTTGCCACTAAACATCCATTGCCAGTTGTATTCTTATCTTCAATTCCTACTTGTATTACTGCTGCTAACAAAGTTGATGTTTGGAGAGTTGCTTCTGTGAATGAGTATACTGCACTTCAAAATGCTGGCACTTGGTCTTTAGTTCCACCTGCAGATGATCAAAATGTTATTGGTTGCAAGTGGGTGTTTAGAATTAAGTACAATCCTGATGGCAGCATTGACAGACATAAGGAAAGATTTGTTGCAAAAGGCTATCATCAACAACCAAGAATTGACTTTGAAGATACATTCAGTCCTGTTGCCAAGCCAATCACTATCAGAATTATTTTGTCTATGGCAGTGCAATTTAATTGGAAAATTCATCAGCTTGATGTCAGTAATGCATTTCTCCATGGAGATCTGAAGGAAACTGTCTATATGGCTCAGCCACCTGGCTTCATTGATCCTGATAAACCTAATCATGTGTGTCTTCTACATAAAGCCATTTATGGACTCAAACAGGCACCTAGGGCATGGTTTGAGAAGCTCAGTAATGCCTTACTCTCTTTGGGGTTTATACATTCTGTTGCAGATTCTTCATTGTTTGTTCACAGGGATGGCTCTCAAATTACAGTTGCACTTGTTTATGTGGATGATATCCTACTGACTGGTTCTTCATCAGCTTTTCTTCTTCATGTCATTGCACAGTTGCAGTTGCAGTTTCCAATTAAGGATTTGGGTTCTCTGCATTATTTTTTGGGTCTTGAAGTTCATAGGAATGGTGATTCTCTGTTTTTATCTCAAACAAAGTATGCCGTGGATCTTCTAAATAAATTTCATATGGAGGGTTCTAAGTCTTGTAAGACTCCAATTGCTGCTTCAGAAAAATTGTCAAAGGATGATGGTTTACTTTTAGATAATCCAACTGAATACAGATCATTAGTGGGTGCACTTCATTATTTGACATGGACAAGACCTGAAATTGCTTTTTTGAAGAAACTTAGTCTGCATAACATATGCGAAGATCCTAGAACTCATGCATCGGGTGGCTGCGAAAAGAATTTTACGTTATGTTAAAGGTACTCTTGGCTATGGCATTCATTTTACCAAAGGTAGTTCATTTTTGCTGGGTTTTTCAGATGCAGATTGGGCTGGGTGTGTTGATGACAGACGTTCAACTGGAGGCTACTGTATTTTTCTTGGTCCTAATATCATTTCATGGTCATCTAAGAAACAGACAATTGTGGCTCGCTCAAGCACTAAAGCTGAGTATCGCACACTAGCTCATAGTGCTGCTGAAATTGTTTGGATTTGTTTTATCCTCAGAGATCTCCATCTTCTTCTACCAGGTGTGCCTAAACTTGCCTGTGATAATCTTAGTTCTCTCTCCTTAGCATCTAATCCTGTGCTTCACTCAAGAATAAAACATGTTCAGCTGGATTACCATTTTATTAGAGAGCTAGTCCAATCCAAAGCTCTGGATATATTTTATGTTAGCACAATTGATCAGATTGCGGATATCTTCACAAAGGGTCTTCATACTCCGCGTTTCACTCTATTGCGTTCCAAGCTTAATGTCAGCTCACTGCCCTTGAGCTTGAGGGGGAATAATGACACACATGAAGTGGTGCAGGATAAGAGGTGTAGCAGTGCAGGTTAAGATGGTGTGGTGTAGGCTATGGTTCTCTCTCACGTGTGTGAGCTGTCACTTGTATTGTCGGTTAGGTGTACGTTAGTCTGTCTTTAAATACTTGCATTCAATGTGATGTGTCTGTAAGAAAACTTTATCTTCTCAAATGAAACAATGTGTGTTTGTTCCTATGATTGATACAATATTGTCATTCATCACATGTAATGGTGTATATACATTGTGCATATGAGTCAGGCAAATGTGTCAAATAAAGCAGTTATGATTCTAAGAAAGGAGACAAGGAAGCTAACCAGTATGTAATTGCATCAAAGGAGCGCTACTTTTGATGGTGAACCGCTTTGTAATGCAGCTCTGTTCACAGTAATCACTTATAGATAATGAGAAACCTTCCTCAATACTGGTTCTTACGACAACGTTTCGAACTAGTTTGAGCTAAGTTTCGGCTCGAGATCGGTGATTTGAAACTTGGACGCAGTAATAATTAGTAGGCGCCTAGTCGCAGAGATATCAGCTCCTGCTTTGCTCTCACAATCGGCCTGTCAGTGAGCATCAATTGATGCTTTGGTGGTTGATGTTGGATCTAAGGCTCGCATGTTCGTATTAGTCCCCTATGCATATGTACTGGAACCCAATTGATCCTACACTAGGCGCCTCCTTGAGCCGAGGGTTTGCAAAAATCGCTATCATCAAGGGAAATGATACTTGAGGAGATTGAATTTCCGGCAGCTCCAGCCCCTTGTTAAGTATGTCCGCATTGCAATGATCCATGGATCTCATCTGTTGTCACACTTGAGTGCTTGCAGTCTTAGCTTGCAGCTGGAGGAAAAATACTCTTTGCTCTCGTTATGCAACCATGGGATCGATCAAGACTCGATTCGAGAGACTTTCATAACTAATTCTGAAATAGGGAGTCAAGCTTTAATAGAAAATTGAGCCATATTACTTCAGTGCGATCAAGAATATAGGCAATTGTCAGTTCTAGCTATTGTAATCATTGGAACATAGACTTAATGCAAATTAGATGGGAAATCAAAAGCAATTTTCAGTTCTAGCTCCCACATTAACTAAATTTCTTCGTACGAAGCTATCTAAATGAAATTCTCTAAACTAAAAGCAAATTGGACTCAAATCCTTGTTCCCCTTGTTAAGTATGTCCACATTGCAATGATCCATGGATCTCATCTGTTGTCACGCTTGAGTGCTTGCAGTTTTAGCTTGCAGCTGGAGGAAAAATACTCCTTGCTCTTGTTATGCAACCATGGGATCGATCAAGACTCGATTCGAGAGACTTTCATAACTAATTCTGAAATAGGGAGTCAAGCTTTAATAGAAAATTGAGCCATATTACTTCAGTGCGATCAAGAATATAGGCAATTTTCAGTTCTAGCTATTGTAATCATTGGAACATAGACTTAATGCAAATTAGATGGGAAATCAAAAGCAATTTTCAGTTCTAGCTCCCACATTAACTAAATTTCTTCGTATTTAAGCTATCTAAATGAAATTCTCTAAACTAAAAGAAAATTGGACTCAAAGCCTTGTTCCCCTTGTTAAGTATGTCCGCATTGCAATGATCCATGGATCTCATCTGTTGTCACGCTTGAGTGCTTGCGCTTTAGCTTGCAATTGGAGGAAAAATACCTTGCTCTCGTTATGCAACCATGGGATCGATCAAGACTCGATTCGAGAGACTTTCATAACTAATTCTCAAACAGGAGTCAAGATTTAATAGAAAATTGAGCCATATTACTTAAAGGCGATCAAGAATATAGGCAATTTTCGGTTCTAGCTATTGTAATCATTGGAACATAGACTTAATGCAAATTAGATGGGAAATCAAAAGCAATTTTCAGTTCTAGCTCCCACATTAACTAAATTTGTTCGTACGAAGCTATCTAAATGAAATTCTCTAAACTAAAATCAAATTGGACTCAAAGCCTTGTTCCCCCCCCCCCCCCTTTTTTTTTTTACTTTACTTACTTTTTTGTTTTTGCAAATTAATCCTAATGCAACCTTCAAATGATTCTGTGTTTCAAAACCAAAAGCTATCACTATGTCAATAATCTCGGGTTCGGTTGATTTTGTAAGAAAAAGGGGGGCCCTGGGTTATGATTATAAATACATGTTGGTCGCAAATCGATGTTAAGTTCGAAGTTAAGAACATAGGGATGCAATGAATTTTACAACAATGCAATATCTAAACTCCGATCTTAAGACATATTAGCTGAAATTGATTGTGAATAGAAACTATGACTTTTGATCCGTTTTTAGGTATAGGCCCATTAGAATGCTCTACACCTAGGTTTAAAATACAACTGAATTACTCTCCAAGTAATTCTAGAAGTAGATTTCTATTCCTAGAAGGAAAAGTAGGAGTTCTATTCCTAGAAGGTTACAAAAATAAGGGGGTTTCCTAATCTGTGTATGACTAGTTTTAGCATAGTCCTAAACCTATAAATAGGCACCTTGAGTGTTTGTAGAGGACACACGCAAAAGACTAGAAGAATACTAACAGAAAACCACACCAAGAGAAGAAGCAACACCTAGGTCAGAAATAAACCTAAAAGGTAAAAGTTGTAAAGTTCTTACTCTTAAGCAATATAATTAACATGTTTTATTGCAAATTACTAGTACTTTAATTCTACTTGTGTGGTTTTTCTCTATCTATCATATTGGGGTCTGAAAACTGATCAGTGGTATCAGAGCAAGAAGTTAAGTAAGCAATGTTTCCGGCGATGAATGGAAGGGCTTCGATCCAAGGGTAACAAGGTATTACAGTTACATCTTAATATTGATAGAAGGAAGAAAACATCTATCTCATCATCATCATCCAATCTGCAAGAAAACGCAATGGAGAAATTGGAGGAAGACATAAAAACTATGAAGGGAGATATTGCTAAATTAATGGAGATGATAAAAGGATTACAAAAAACACAACAAGAAACAAACAGTTCCAAGTCAAATATGGAAAAACATCCAAAGTTGATAGATGATTCGCCATTTAAAGTGGAGGCAAGAATCGAAATCGCTGGCTACAACGGAGATTTAGATCCAGAGAAGTTAGATGGCTGGCTCAAGTCTTTGGAAGTTTATTTCAGCACCAAGGGATATACTTGAAGAACAACGGTAAGTTTCGCTAGACTAAGACTTGATGGACATGCCCTAATTTGGTGGGAAGCATATACGTCGGGTTTGGCCCTTAGCAATGAAGCACCGGTAACTACTTGGAAGCAATTCACAACTGCTATCCAAAATCGTTTTACCCAATTGGTTATAAAGAACATCACGCGAACAATGGAAATTCTTACGACAAGTGAAAGGGCGAGAACGTCCAAGAATACACTACTGAATTTCGCAAGCAAGCTATAGCATTAAACGTGAATATGAGAGATTCCGAGACTATTGAGAAATATAAAGGAGGTTTGCCTTTTTCTATACGGACAGAACTTGCATTATTTTCAGTGACCGACATTGACGATGCTTGTAAGAAAGCTATGTACATTGAGATGAAGAATCAACCCGCTGGAGCAAAGCAATCAAGGACCGAATAAGGAGAGATTGTGAAATTTGTCCATAAAGAGGGGAAAACTAATCATGTAGTGGCGAATCTAAAAATTCCGATACTGCAAAAAACTGCAAAACTTATCGACATTCGGAGGAAGGATGTTGGATATTACATCCGGAGCTAAGACCAACATGGTGGAAAGATCGCAAGCAAACTACCACAACCATTTATAACGAAGAAGAAGAAGAAGAAGGATGAAGATGAGATAATCGATGGATCACAAATCCCGACAACAAAGTTGTGATGATGGCAAGAAAAGGGGTTTTAATCACGACACAAGGAAAAGTCACTAGGCCTAAATCGATCTCGGAATCTACCAAAGAAGAGTTATTTTGGGTGAATGCGAAGTTAAGAAAACACATGTTCTCACTCTATTTGATAGCGGATCGCAACGAAACTTAATATCCAAACAACTAGTGAAGAAGTCAAGTTGAAGACAACACCACACCCTAAGCCGTACCTATTAGGATGGTTGAAGAAGGATACAAAGATGCAAGTGACTGCTCAATGCACCTTCGGATTCACCATCAACAAGAAATACGTAGATCGAGGTAACATGTGATGTTGTCCCATTAGATGTTTGTCATATTGTATTTGGTAGTCCTTACCTATGGGACATAGATGCAACTTTCTCACGACGAGAAAGAGTTTGGAGGCTGGTAAAAATTGGAAAAACGTTTCACATTCTAGGTTCTAAAGAAAAGAAGAAACTACAAATTATGTCTTCACAACAAACCAAACACTTGGTAAATGCTAGTCAGAAATTTAGCCTACTCATGGTTCGACAAGTTGTCAAGGAACCAAGTGAATTGGTTTGTTCAAACTCTTGCGAGTTCACAAAGACCGAAAAGAACGATCTACAACAGTTGTTATAAGGGATTGAAGACACCCTACAACAGCCGCAGAAGTTACCACCAAAACAGCGCGTGGAACCAGAAATCAAGCTAATTAATGAGCAAAATAAGTCGCCATCATCACAAGTTGTGCAACACTTAGATCTATGTGAAGTAACAAAAGAAGATTTGATTCTTAACAAGAAGACACAGACGACCAGAGTTGGAAAACAAGAATTGTTTCAAGAATGTCGTAATGGGAAAAGTTTAAAGCATGCAAACTGGTACTCAAGAGTGCAACTGCAAGTTAAACTTCCTCGCATCTTAACTCAATGCTTTTGAGGGACCAAAAGCCTCCAAATGGGGGAGGTCTGATCCGTTTTTAGGTATAGGCCCATTAGAATGCTCTACACCTAGGTTTAAAATACAACTGAATTACTCTCCAAGTAATTCTAGAAGTAGATTTCTATTCCTAGAAGGAAAAGTAGGAGTATTATTCCTAGAAGGTTACAAAAATAAGGGGGTTTCCTAATCTGTGTATGACTAGTTTTAGCATAGTCCTAAACCTATAAATAGGCACCTTGAGTGTTTGTAGAGGACACACGCAAAAGACTAGAAGAATACTAATTGAAAACAAACCAAGAGAAGAAGCAACACCTAGGTCAGAAATAAACCTAAAAGGTAAAAGTTGTAAAGTTCTTACTCTTAAGCAATATAATTAACGTGTTCTATTGCAAATTACTAGTACTTTAATTCTACTTGTGTGGTTTTTCTCTATCTATCATATTGGGGTCTGAAAAATGATCAACTTCAAACCAAACGACTCACTGAAAGCGATTTTGAGATTTAGGTTTTTGGGAACCCTAAACTGATTTTGATAAATCGAAAATTTGATTTCAGATTCAATCAACTGACAGTTTCAATGGAGTAAAAGGTTAGGAAGAGATAGAACTTATATTTGGATGCATTTTTGGTTGATGATGCTTTCGTTATCTAAGACATCTAGTTGTTGTTGTTCTCGGTTTGGGGTTCCATTAGATGAAGACGCGTTGATGTACTTTTGTCGTAGTCGAAGAATGGTGGTACGGCGCGCGCTGGTATTGGGGCGCTGGAGCTTCTTCAAAGTGCGAATCGTTTAAGAACGGCAGCCGAGAAGAGACGCGGATGTAAAAACCAAGCTCGTGGTGTATTTTGGTGTAGTCGGAGATGACAGAGAAGGCGCTTATGTAATTCATGAGCGCAGGTGTGGTGAGGGTGAACACAGATGGAAATAAAGAGGAGGTGATTGCGTACACAAATGAGCATGTGAGAGACGCGGGGTTGTCATGGGAATTGGATGGCTAGGCTAGGCACGAGCCTCTGGGTGTGGTCGCCAAATATTGAGGGGTGAATTTTGGTTCTACAAGTCCTAGCCACAACACACCCAATTCCCCCAGAGGAGAGAGAAAAGAATCCCCTCCATTGTATAACATGCCTCTTTATATATACTTTTCAAAAGCCCCTCTTTTTATGATATCATGCCACATGTCCTAAAACTCCTTAATTACTACTAATTCCATTCCTTCTCTAATACAACCTCCTTCTTTCCTATTAATTCCTCCCTTGTCATTTCCATCTTATGGATACTTTTTTAGTGAACTTGGGCTTTAGTCCCCAAGTCCCCATGTTTCATGTGGGGTTTGCCTCCCTTTTGAGGGCGCACTAGGCCGGCTAAGGGGGAATATTTTTCATGTATCAACAATTACCAGACTGATTTTTCCTTTGTTGTTTGGAATACGATCCAAAGGACTTGCTATTCACGTGCGTGACTCTAGAAATCGAAGGCGCAGGGATACTGAGGGAACTAAGTAGCTAGGGTTAGTCTTGTTGGTCTCAACTATACGAAGTTGGTATTCGATTTTGTATAGTCGCTTAATTCTAAGAGTATTCAAAACTGGACTAGGTCCCGGGGTTTTTCTGCATTTATGGTTTCCTCGTTAACAAAATCTTGCGGTGTCTTTTACTTTGATTTCCGTATTATAATTATTTATTATAATAAAGTAAAATATACATATATGTTAACTCCGCATTACTTGATAGTGATCCTATAGAGTTTGGTTATTACTGAACCTATTATCAAGTAACACACTTTGTTGTAGTATTGTCTCGATCTTGTATCCATAGTCAATCACACAAGTTATCTTGTTGTTGTATTTTTTCGATCTCGTATCCCTAAACAATCACACAAAGTGTGAATCGAATTGTCTTATTGTCTCGACTCTGTTCATATACGATTACATTCGGTAGATGACTTATAGGTTGATAAATAAAAGATTGTGGTGTATTTGGGTACCCTTGTCTTTTCAAGCACCCCCACTTGTGCCTCTTCACCTTCTTGTCGTGTCCTCTTGCTCGTCCACCTTTTTTATGGTTTCTTCGGTCTCTGCCCTTTGTTCATGACTGCATCCCACATGTTATAAAATTAAAATTAAACTATAAAAAGTAAAATTATTTGTTTAACCTAAACAAGTAAATTATAAATATATGTATATTGTCAAGAATTACTTGAAGCATATTGAAATAACCTCCAATATTTGTACTTGTTAATCTAGAGGCGGTGGCAAGTTGCTCGGATAGGAAATATAGGGCAGCGGTTCCCTAATAATACTTGTGGCAGCTTTTCAAGTCCCTTAACAATTGAAGATATTGAGTATTCACCTTGTTTCCACTGTTACCTGGAAATTTAACACTTCATAGAGTATATAACAAATACGCGGTAGTACTGCACCTGGTTATGACATCGTCCATTACTAACTCCCCTTTCTAACTTTCTCATTTGTGTCTTTCAAAGCGATAAACTTGATTTTCTATTCAGATGCAACAAGAAACCAGGCACCTTCATGGTTGAACATCTCACTGACTACAATAGATTAATCGCCGATGCACTTAATATTGATGTGAAACTAGATGATGAAACCCAAACTTGTTATTTTTTTGTCATATCTACCTGATTCGTATGAGACCTTCACTGATAGTTTGTCGAATAAGATAAAAGACAAATCATTCAAGTTTGTTGATGTGACTGTTGCACTTATAAGTTATGATATTAGGTCAAAGGATAGAGATTATAATATGGAAACGACTAGTGAGGCCTTGACAAACAAAGGGAAGAGTGGCAAGAAAAACTCAGGTAATCAAGGTTCAAACCAAAGTCCAAACCAACGATCCCAACATACGATGAATGCTTCTTTTTTCAATAGTCTGGACATTGGAAGGATTGTTCTTAAGCAAAAAACAAGTACAAGAAGAAGAGTGTAGATGGGGAAAAACGATTCGCTGGTTTTTACGGAATTGAGGAGACGACCGTGCGGAGGAAACTCCTTGAACCGAGCGAACTGTCAAACCTCATACAGATGCACTGCAAGAAGGGAGTGCTTTGAATTCGAGAGATCAATCTGTAGTACTCCAGCCTAAACCAAGACAATGGACGTTCCAGAGTAAATTCGGTCACAAAAGAGGATGGGTCGATCTGTATGAGGGAAGCTGAAGAATGTGTGAGATCAATGGTGATCGAAGATTGTAGGTGTGTTGTGTATTCTAAAAATAAGATAAATTCTGAATGATTGAATTTGCTCTGTTGAGAGTTGGATTGTTAATCTCGTGTTGTCTGTTTGACGTGACATTGTTGTTGTTTCAATCATGATTTAGAGATTTATTTATATTGCTGGAATTGAAAACACCATGATCTCATGAAGTGTGACAGTTGATGGAATCAAAGAACGGGGAAGTGGAAATCGTGTTAAAACCAAATGCTCAACGTGCGGAGACTTGGTTGATTTTCCTTTCACTACTTTGTTAACTCCTTCAACTGATTGCACGACTTGCTCACATTCTCATCGTGTGTATGAACACACGTGCCCAAACCGCCGCATCAAAACCCTAGTTAATATCCCCCATGTAACACAATTGATGTCTCGTGTGATTGTGAAGTCTCGCATAAGCGTACGTGTATTTAGTTAGCCAGCTTGCCGACTTCATGACTTCATGGGACGATGAGTCCTTGTTTTGTTGAGTCGAACGTGATTTGGAAATGTTCTCGAGACTCATGAATCGAACATGTCTGTTGAGACAGAGATATAATGCGTGAATAAGCTAACATGAGCAAATATTGCTCATTCGATGAATTGTTGAATATTGATAGTTGAACTAATATTCTTTGATTTGAGCAAGTATTGCTTATCTGAGCAAATATTGCTCGTTCGATGAATTATTGGTAGCATGACCAAATAAGATACTGGCAATTGAACCGAGTATGATAAATAAAATGTTGATCACGGGATCAACGTAAAATTATTAGCGTTTGGATCTGGAGTTATGAACCTTGGACTCAAAACCCTAATTTGATCAATTGATGATTAACTGATGGTTTATTGAAAATTAACCATGGAGTGAAGGAGGGACCGGCTACATGGTATTATGGATCAACCATGTAGCGCCCAGATGCTCACGTGAGCAAATATCAAGGTCTCTGAAGACCAGTTGATTTGATGAAAGGATGATTAAATGCTAGTTTAATCATTTATTAAACTAATGCTCGTCTGAACCTCAGGTGATAAAACTTAATTAATTATGAAGAGATAAGGTACCGACCAAGGGGTCATGAAACCGGCCCTGGATGGTCACGGGATCGAATAACAATTGTTTCATAAAGTTCCAAACTGTTTTGGAAGAGTTTTGGACCTAATACATGCAATTGTACAAATTAGGTCAAATCATGAGAATATGTGGGACCGGCTTCTTGCAAGTCAAAGAGCCAACCTTGGTCGGTCAAGGTAACATGCTCACGTCACCAAAGTGTTCGTATCTTAGTTTTGAGAATTTTGATATTTTCTGATGTGCGTTTGAGCAACATTTTGAGAAAATATGAAGAAATCAGGGATTTTTGCTGAGACCAGTGAAAACTTCATGAGATGAAGGAAGAATAATAAAATCATGAAGAAATCATAAAGTATGGGACCGGTTATGGCTAAGGCATGGCCGACCGGCCAAGGAGCCCGGTCCCATGGTGTTTTCCCTAATTTTTATAATATATTCATGATTTTAGGGAAATATGATAAAACCAAAGAGTTTGTTGAAACCAAGGAGTTTTGTTGAAATCAAAGAGTTTCCATGAGATAAAGGAAACAAAAATATTAATAATATTAAAATAAGAGCGTGTGGGGCCAGCTAGGGCATGACCGGCCAACTAAGGAGCCCGGCCCCACAGGTTTCCCTAATTTTTATTATTTTTCATGGGATCAAGGAAATATCATGAGATTAAGGAGTTTTCATGAGATTAGGGAAATAATAATAAAATAATGAGGAACCATGAGGTGTGGGGCCGGTCGGGACTAAGGCATGGCCGGTTGGCCAATAATCACGTCCCCACAATATTTTCTCTAATTTTATATTATTTCCTAGTGTAAAGGAAACACCATGAAACTGAGGAGTTTCCTCAAAACGAAGGATATTTGTTCGAATGAAAGGATTTTCATAAGATCAAGGTAAATAATAAAATATGATAAAATATAGAATTTGGGCGTGAGATTGGTCATAGCATGACTGGATGACCGGTGAGCCAGTCCCCTAGCGCCTTGACTATTATTTTATTATTTTTTTCTTATTTGCATAAGTTCATCGTCTCGTCGTATTTTGAAATACTTGTTCGTGTGGTGATTGTTAGTGCATCATCGTTGAGTACACTTATACCATTTCTGTCGGGGCTTACTCAAAGGTAGCTCAGATGCCCGTACGTTGAATATTTATTACTAACCCGTAGAATTCTGATGGGAAGAACCATGAATTGAAGTAACAAAATATTATGAAAATATTGAATATTTTCCATGGATTCAGTTAATGAATCTATTGCTTTCGAGAATAATTAATTAATGGCTCTATACTAACATGATCATCTATGAGCATTAATTATCCAGAAATTGAGTGATATGAGCTTGTTGAAGCGTCATATTTCCTCTCATATAGTCAGGGAAAACATTGTTACATCCTCAAGACGTTATTGCTCTATACTAGCGAGGCAAGTTGTCTAGGAGACGTCTAATCTTTTGATTCTATATAGAAGTAATTACTGAAATTTCTCAGTATTCATGAGATATGTCGTTGCCTCAGTGAGAGACTACATATCCATATATACTCTGAGAGATATTATTCTCGGTCGAGAGATTCTTGTGGCATGAGATTTCATGCTTTCAATAAGAGACATGAGCCTCAATATTCGTCGATTCTTTGGATCAGGAATATTTATAATTATGGGTTTACGATTTTACCCTTTATCGAAAATCCACCATCTACAAAGAGTTTAGACGTAAACGTTGTTGATATCAAGTGTGGCGCAATTGAAGATGATGAAGAAGACAAGTTCTCGATGGCTTTTCATGAATCCGCACTAGTTGCGAATACAAATGAGTGGATTATGGATTGTGTAGCTTTCTACCACACGTGTCTTAGAAATGAGTGGTTCGTTAAGTTTGAAAAATTTGATGGACCAAGGGTATTTATGGGTAATAACTAACAACAATACTTGTAAATTTGAAGGGATTGGAAGATCTGTTTAAAGATGATTGATATCGTCATTCAAGAACTTGAAGATGTTCGTTATATACTGGAATTGAAGAAAAATCTGATCTCAGTAGGTGAACTTGACTCCCAATGGTTCGACATGACATCAAAGTGGAGTTTTGAAGGTATATTCCAATGGGCTAATTGTTATGAAAGGTTTGAAACATGGAAACTTGTATTCTCTGCAAGGAAATACAAGTGTGAGTGAAGGAATGCCAACAATATGTGATAATGTTGAGTCGGACACTACCAAACTATGACATATGCTTTTAGGACATACCAGAGAAAAGTCTTTGCAAAAGCTGACTTCGCAAGGCTTGTTGAAAGGAACAAAATCATGCTGCAAGTCGGGATTTTGTGAACATTAATTGTGTAAAGGGGAAGAGAACCAAAACAAAGTTTATGTGTGGTAAAATCCCCACTAAGGGAATTTTGGACTATCTTCACATAGAGGTATGAGGACCTTTAAGGACTACATCTTTGAAAGGTAGAATGTATTTTTTTTTCCTTTATAGATGACTTCACCTGAAGAGTATGGGTGTACACTATGAAAAATAAGGATGAAGTTTTGGGATTTTTTTTGAAGTGGAAGAGGAAAATCGAGATGAAGACGACAGGAAAGTGAGGGCTTTAAGATCGTATAATGGTGGTGAGTAGAAGTAGGATCCATTCATGCGAATCTATGAAGATGAAAGTATTGAACGTCATTTCACATTAAGGGAGACTCCACAACAGAACAGGGTGGATGAGCGCATGAATCGCACATTACTGGAGAGTACGATGTGTGTTATGTAATGCTAAATTAGGCAAACAGTTTTAGGTTGTAGCTGCAGAATATGCGTGTCACCTAGTGCGGTGTGACTACTAATTTTCCCATAGTCTACCTAATGTATACAACTCAGAGAATCGGATACTAAGTAGTATTGATATCTCTGTTAAAATGATGATGCTAAGTAATAAAATATATCAAAGATCACAATAATAACGAAGAACACAAATATAATGTAAATGCTACTAAGTTATCATGAGACACAAGAGATTACGTGGTTCGACTTTTGTCTAGTCCGCGGGGTAATGAGTGATTGTTTGTATTAATTTATGGTGGTTACAAAGATCTTAAATACTTCCCAAAGTAATAGATAGAACTCAAGTTGAAGTTAATACTTAAGTTCTAAACATTAAAGAGGTATAAGCTTAAGACTAGATCTTTTTCTCCTAGATATTGAATGCCCTTGGTTTGTTGGTGAAGCTTGGTATTTATAGCCCCTTCTGCTCCAGGTATATCTTTGCTGTCTTTGGATCAATCGTTCCCTGATATACCTTCCGTACAAATGGTACCTTCGTTCACCGCGTGCTTTCTCCAGTCATACTCGCCACCTCAGCCGACCCACATTCCTTCGGGAACTTCCCAGCCTCAGTACAGATTGTACCTTCGTTCACCGCTAACCTTTGCCAGTCAGATTCTGCCACATCATCTCTCTCCACGTGCTTTGATTAAGCGTGTAGATAAGAGATTTGTGCATTTAATGCTGATTAGATATGTCATCTACCTCTGTCCTTCGCCCACCTGCCTCTCTAGACTAGGCTTTACTTTTCTATCTTGGTCGTCGAGGTATCCCTTCTTGGTGTAAGATAAAGTAGATCTGCGAAGGTGTCTTCTGCTACTCAGGTTCCTCTGTATTGCGAGGGCTATACAATTATCTTACATACGACCATTGGAACCGCGATACGTGCTCTGCAGAATATTGATATTCACGGTTTGCCCCTTTTCTTTCATATTCTACCGTTTGGTAGGATTGGAAGAAAAAAACTTCCGTAACGTTAGCCATTTTTGCACGTGTCGGGTTGGGTGGTCCCCATGTGTCCTTTCATGCAATAACTTCCCCTTGAATTTCGGTACATCCAAATTTTTGGATTCTCCAATGCCTATAAGAAGAGAATAAAGAAGGAATTTCATTAATTTTTCATTTTTCTCTCGAACTGCCGCTCTCTCTCCCTTTCTCCGAGATGTCCTTTGTATTCCTTTCCTTGAACTGCCGTTTTTCTTCTTGGCTTTCAGAACTCGTGCTCGTTCATCATCAGCAGTTTAGTGTGCGCTGCTCTTGCAATTTTTTACACTCTCCATGTTTTGCTCTGTTTTCCCCATGGTTGGCCTTTGTGTTTGTTGATGTTACTTTCATCCTGCATGCATCGATCTATATATTTTCATGCATCTTCATGTTGTTTGATGGCATGGGTTACTTTCCATTTTATGATTTCACCATGAATATGCCATGATTCTTCATTGTCTGCAATTTTGATGATTGTAGTTAATGATCCTCCATTTCGTTCCATAGAAGAATTAAGTTGCTTCCTTTGGTTGGTTTAAATAAAACCATGCCCAAAGTATGTTTGTTTTTGCCCCAAATTTGTTTTTGAGAAAACTGTAAATTTTATTCGCCATTGTTGAAGGACTGTGTTTTCTACTGATGTTAGGGATCATGAGACTTTCGAAGAAACCTATGTGTAGGGATCCGAAGCCTAGATCGTCTACTGAGCCACCTCCGCGAATGGATCATCCTGACGCTACGCCCTCTCCACCTCCTGAGGATACTGAGATACCTGAGGGGCCTGAGGTAGCCGTGGAAGCTGAGGTAGAAGAAGTTGCTTCTGAGGATCTTCCCCCTCCTCCTCCACCTCATTTTGAACTCCAAAGGTTGCAGCTTTGTGACAAAGATAGTTATACTAACTTGTCTTTGACTAAGATCTCCAAGTCATTCCGTCTGCATAAATTTGATATCTATTTTGTTGATGGCCCTGATGTTTTCACTGAATCCATGATTCGAAGCTTCCCTTATGATGAGAACAACCTCTTGATCGGTGTTTTCCGCTGGCCGCATGTATGCTCTTGCCTTTGTTTAGTAGGAAGGATCCTTTCTACTATGATATTTTGTCCACCAGGGATGATCCGGTTAACAAAACTCAGGTTCGAGGGATTATGCAGTACACTGGTAACTTCTGGCATGCCCTTCGTGATTGCTGGTACCGTAGAAAGGGCAAGACTACTTTGAAGTCTTATGACCCTTTTGCTTCTGGGAGGTCTAAGCAAGAGGATTATACCCATGCCAACTTCAATGCTACCTATGCTGATGCCATTCAGAAAAGTAACCTTCTTCCTTGGAGTGTTGGCCCCCACCGTATCCATGTTACTGCTAAGCAGATTAGGGAGGGTAACAGCCTTCGTATGTTGGAGGAGATTGACAAGACTGGTCTAACTGTCATCCCTTATTCTTCTAAGCTTTCTTTGCCGAAGCTTGGTCGCATCCGTCTCGATCATGATGATCGCTGGGCGCGTACTCCTCTTCGTGTGGTGGGTCCCTGGGCCTACGGTTTTACTACCGCATATCCCAGCGTCCCTATATAACTTTTTCTTTGCCTGCTAAGTATGATGGATATCAGCCCTGGGTTTTCAACCATGCTGCTTCTCATGAGGTAACCTTCGGAAATTTTTCATTTTATTCTTTGTTTTGCAGCCTTCGTTCAGTATTCTAATGGCTTTTTGCAGTCTGCCCCTGCTTCTTCTGCTGGGAATGTTTCGGGTTCTGCTGCTAGAACTGCTCCGGGCTCTGCTGGTAATTCCGTAGCTACCAGGACCAGGACAAGAAAGGCTTCGGTTGAAGCAGCTACACCAACACCCGCGGAGGTAAGGATTATAGCCATACCTTTGTGCTTGTAGGTTTCCTAGTATTTTGCCTCTAATCCTTAGCTTGCGCATGTGTTCTTCTACAGTCTTCCAAGAGAAAAGGCTAATTGAAGGCTGTGATTGATGTTGAGGAATCCGATGAGGATCCTAAGGCTGCTGCGGAAGATCAAGATGACGAAGATATGGAGGATGTCGAGGATACCGCCCTTATTGAGGAAGATTTTTCCAAAGATAGTCCCATTCGTGATGTCTCAATGGAAGGTGACAACCTCCCGATTGGTGGTGATACTTCATTGAGTGAGCCCGAGTTAGTGTTCAAGATGCGACTCCGACTTCGTTTCCAAAGGTACCTTCGTTTTCTGCTCCTGGTGATCTGCAACCTGTTACCTCAGATACTACAAGTGCTATAGTGATATCCTCCAAGAGTCTTCCATCATATCCTGCTACTTCACTCGAGTGGTTCGTTCGCGAAAGGTGTTGCTCCTGTGGTGGGGGCTGGTAGTTCGAGTCTCGGTCGATGAAGAAGGTTGTGATTTCTCTTGGTGGATTCTCCTTCAATGTTACACCTGCTTCTTTGTGGAGCGCTCAGTCTGTTTCTACTGCCCCTGCTAGCAAAGTTGTTGGACCTCCACCTTCGCCACCAGATTGGACCGTATTGGGTAATCTTCCCTCTGCTGGTGATATGAACTTAGGTGGTACTTCTATCCAAGCCTTCTCTTTCGTTCCCAGCTCATCCACCATTTCGTGTCTTCGTCGTGGTGAGGATTTAGTACTTGTGCCCCATGATCGTTCTCAAGAGATTGGTGGGGTTCTTATGGATCTTGGGAAGGGTAAGTTACCAGAGAGCTTGAGCCTTGGAAGTTCTGACGATGCCATCCTTGAGGCCATACTGCGGGATTCAAAGGGTCCCTTTTCTACTGAGGTTGATTGTCATCAGCTAGCTGGTTCTTTAGAGGTTGCTTCACAGTTAGATGATTTGTCTGCTCAGTATCGTGTAGACATGGATCTATTCTTTGACCCGAACTCCCTTCGTTCTAGCCAGAGATTTGGTGAAATCCGCAGGGTAGCATCCAAGAGATGGAGGCCTTTATGGACACCTACGCTGATTTTCTTCCTCGTCTTTCGCTTTTTTCAGTAAGTGATCCTTACCTTATTGTCTTATGCAATGTTTTGAACTTCCGTTTGTTCTTATGCTCCGTTATTTACAGCTTTGCAAACAAATCGATGTTGGATGCACCTTGTTCAATTTTTATAGCGCTAAGTGTACTCACTTGAGTGCCCTGTTGGAGCGTACCCGACAAGATCATTCCCTAGAGGCCTGCTTGTTGGCCCTTGAGAGAGCAAATAGCGCTGCAAAGGATGTTGAGGATGGTCGTAAGGCCGCTGATTCCACTCTGGATGCTGAATCTTCCAAAGCCATAGGTTCGTTTTTTCTTTTCCTTAGCTTTGTTTTCACTTTCGTTTGGTAATATAGTCCTGAGACAACCTACGCCTGTCAGCTGGTAGCTCTAGTGATCTTAGACATCTCCAGGAGCATGTATCCAAGTTGACCTCCGATGTTTGGTATTATCAGAAGAAGTCTGATCGGTTAATGAATGTGACTGTTCACAACGAGGCCCAAATTTCTCTTGAATCTGCTCATAACGCAGATCTTGTGAAGCAGATGGCTTCGCTTCGTAAAGAATGTGACGAAGCACTCAAGTAGAAAGAGGGTCTCATTTTAAATCAAAAAGAGGATATTGCCTTAGTTGAAAAATACCTCTCAGCTCAAGAAACTATCCGTAAAAAGTATCATGCGGATTTCGAAGATTCCTGCGCTTCCTTATCTAAGGTTACCGCCGAACGTAACGTTTTGTCTTCTGAGGTTTGTTCTCTTAAGAACAAAATTACTGAGTTTGGTTCCGTGCCTTCTTCCATGTCCCATGCATCTTTGGTTGAGAAGAGTTAGAGAATGTTTACCAAGTTTTATCCTTTGAGAATGCTTCGCTCCGGATTGATGTTGAGGATCTCTGGACCGAACGAGACACCATTGTGGAGGATCTTGATACTCTTGGGTGGATCTTGACGAATCCCAACATAGTTTAGAAGAATCCATTAGCCATGCTTTGGGAGTAGCTTAGGGCTTCTTTTATTCCCTCAACATTCTTTGTGATCCTTGTTGCTGACTTTCTTTACTTATCCCTCTTGTATCCACAGGTCTCCAGGAGCAGCTTGTTGGATCGAATGCCAAGATTAACCGTCTTGAGGGTCAAGTATCTTCGTTGGATATTGCTCGCCAATTCGATGCTGCTGCCAAGTTTAAAGCTAAGGCACTTCAGCAGGCCAATGACCAGCTCAGTGCCCAGATGATGGAGCTTCGTCAAAAGTCGGCCTCTGATTTGGAGACCCAGGCCTCTCGGATGATGGTGCAATTTGATCATTCGGCCATTGATTACATCAATGATGACTTTGCTGAAGCTGAACGCCTTGTGCCGACGGAATCGTCTTTCCCCGTCTTCCTTATCCTTGATTCTGTCATTTCCAGCTTTGTTTAAGTAAACTCTTTGTTATTTTATGTCCTCAACTGAGGTATCTTCTTTAGCTTTGATGTATATCTTCTTCAAAATAATTCTTTGTAAGGTTTTAACATTTGTTATCTGCAACTTTTAAGAAATGTTAGACATATTTTGGTAAAATTGTTATTTCACTTGTGTTATTGCATATATCTTTTGTTTAGACGTAATGTGTCTAATTGATCTCACAATCAAGTTATCACTAGGTGCTAAGGTATGCTTAACCTTTGGTGGAACATTCATCATCCTAACTAAGTATCTTTTGGCCAGAAGGTACCATGGTGGCGAGGGTTCCTACGTGGGCAATAGTTTTCCTGTAACCCTACACGTTCAGCGAGAAACTGCTTTACTTCGACAAGGTATCTCTATAGGGGATATCTTATTTTATCTTATGCCTCATAAAAGGAGCCTTCGCCCCGAGGATCCGAGATTGACATATGCGTAGTTATGCCTTGCCTTTCCTCATCGTCAATCCTGAAGGAGGGTGTCTATTCTAACCCAATTTTATTAATCAAAACTAATTTTTTAGCAAAAAATTTCTTTCATTAATTAGTAAGGTTTACAATACCTTTGATCGGGGGATAGAACATGGTAGGCTATTGCCCATTCCTTTATTCTCCTGAGTAATCACCATTCTCTTATGGGTAGTACTTTTTTTAGGTACATTGTATTCCCGGGATGTTGTAATACTTCACCTTTGGGTGTCCTTAGGTAATAAGACCCTTTTCCGGCAATGTCGTGTATGATGTAGGTCCCGTCCCATGTCGGAGCTAGCTTGCCCCACTCCTTCTTTCTTTGATATGGAGGTATCTGACGTAGTACGTATTCTTCAACCACAAAGTTTTGAGGGATGACCCGCTTGTTGTATTCCTGAGCTAGCATTCGTTGATAGTTTACCATCTTTTGAAAAGTTATTTCCCTTCTTTATTCGAGGTCATCCAGCTTTTCTAACATCAAGTCTGTTGTTAGATTCTTCTCCCATGCCTCCGTTTTTGTCGTTGGGAGTATTATCTCCGTTGGGATGACTGCTTCGGATCCGTAGGTCAACAAGAATGGAGTTCCCCCCGTAGCTGACCTTCTTGTAGTTCGATAGTCCCATATGACGTTGTGCAGTTGTTCACACCACCTCTTATTGTATGCTCCTAGCTTAAGTTCATTGCTATGGTTTTATTGATTGCGTCCACTTGTCCATTGCTCTTAGGATATATAGGAGTGGACTTGTTCTTCTGAATGTTGAAAGTATCAAACAACATGTTGATGTTCTTTCCTTGCAGCTGTTTGCAATTGTCAGAGACTATGGCGGCTGGTATTCCGAACCTGCATATGATTTGCTCAAACAAGAATTTAAAGACATATGTGTCCCTAATTCTTTCCAAAGGCTTTGCTTCCACCCACTTGATGAAGTAATCCGTATCCACAATAAGGTATTTTCTTTTCGAGGTTCCCTCTACCAAGGGTCCGACAATATCAACCCCCAATTTGACAAATGGGCAAGGGCTGATGACCGAGTTGAGCTCCGTTCTTTGGTGCTTTGATCTTCCTGGGCGAAGCGTTGGCATCTTTCACACCGCTTAGCCACGTTCTTTGAATCTTCGTCCATGCTTAGCCACTAGTATCCTTGCATTTTGGATTTGACCGCCAAGGATCTTCTTCTGCTATGGTTGCTGGCATCTCCGCTATGTATATCGTGGAGTATTTTCCTCCCTTCGATTCGTGAGAGGCATCGCATTAGGGGTCCGAGAAATGACCTCTTATATAGTATTCCATCACGAAGGTTGTAATTGCCTCTTTTGATTCGAGTTTCCGAGCTTCCTTAACATCGGCTGGTAAGGTACCTTTGTCAAGGTACTGGTGGATTGGAATCCTCCAATTATCTTCTGCTTCATCTTTATTGCCTTCGTCTTACATGGATTGTTCTTTGTCATACTCTTCAGCTTCGTCATCTGATTCTTTTTATTTCTTCGTTTGTTTCTCCTTTGTCTGCTTCTCTCATGGACCGAGTTTGAACGGCCAAAGCTTCCTCCGCGTCTGAGATGGGTCTTTCTATCGAAGGTTCGTATATCCTTCCAATTTGCACGGCGGTGGTATTTCTGTCTTTTAGCATAGAGGATATGAATGCTAAGGCATCTGCGTGTCTGTTGTCTTTTTGACATAGTGCCTAAATGCTATGTTGCTAATTTTTGACGCATGCTCCTAAGCTAGATTTAGATACGAAGATAGCACTGGATCCAAAGTTTTGTATTTGAGTTCGATTTGTCTAATGACCAACTGTAAGTCACTAGTCAACCGAACGTCTGATAAGCCTAGCTCTCGTGCTAAGCGTAGACCATGTATGATCGCCTCATATTCTGTGATGTTATTGGTGTATTGTTCGAATTCTAACCTGAATGCGTAGATGAGTCGGTCTTCGGTGGGGGTTGTTATTATAATCCCTATGCCTGCGCCTTCTCCATTGGAGGATCCATCTACGAATATCTCCCATCTTCGTGAATTCTAAGGTTCCAGCAGATCTTCTGGTTCTTGCTTGTCTTCCTCCATTCCTGGGATGTCGTCTATCTCCGCCTCGTCGTTGAGAGGTAGGTCTGTCAGAAAGTCTTCTAAGATTTGTGATTTCTCAGCCTTACTATTTTCAAAGATTATGTGGAACTGTTTGATCATGACATTCCATTTCGCCACCCTTCCAATTTTCTCCGTGCTATCGAGGATTTGACCTATCTAAGCCTTCATGAAGACTCGGATGGTATGTGCGTCAAAATATATCCTTAGTTTTTGTGTTGCCACTACTAAGGCATATATAAGTTGCTCCACCTTGGTGTAGTTACGCTCCGCTGAACTGAGTGTTTTGCTTGATGTAATAGATGGGCTTTTCTCCTTGCCCTTAGTCTCGTACCAACACTTTGCGCTTATAAGCGTAGCTTGTTCTTTGCTAAGTATAGAGTGAGTATTTCACCTAGCTTCGGCTTCATGGATGGGTACTGATGCCAAATACTCCTTGATTTTTTGGAAATCTTGCTCGCATTCCGTGGTCCACACGAACCTGCTTCCTTTCCTTAGTGTATCGAAAAAATCCTTGCATTTGTCCGATGACCTTTCTATGAATCTTCCCATGGAGGCTAAGATTCCATTTAGCTTTTGTACTTCCTTTAGTGTTTTTGGATATGGCATCTCTATTATTGTTCTAACCATGTCGGGGTCCACTTCTATTCCTCGCTTAGTTACCATGTATCCTAGGAATTTTTCTGAGGTTACTCCAAACGTGCATTTCTCCGGGTTCACTTTCATGTGAAAGTTTCTCATGGCTTCAAATATCTCCATTTGGTCTGACAGGTGGTTTTTCGCCTCTTTGCTCTTGACTAGCATGTCGTCTACATAGACCTATAGTATCTTGCCTATCCACGACTTAAAAATTATGTCTACCAATCGCTGGTATGTTGCCCCGCGTTCTTTAGTCCAAAGGCATCCTTGTATAGCAATACAAACCTCGTGGGGTAAAGAACGCAGTATGCTCCTGATCTTCTTCTGCAAGGGCGATTTGGTTGTAACCAGAGTAGCCATCCATGAAGGATAGCCTCTGGTGACCTTCGGTTGCATTGACCAATTGGTCAATATTTGGTAGCGGGTAGCTGTCCTTGGGGCATGCTTTGTTGAGATTGCTAAATTCGATGCAAATGTGCACGCCTCCGTTCTTCTTTGGTACAATCACCATGTTGGATATCCATGTGGGATACTTGACCTCTCGTATGAATCATGCTGCTAGGAGCTTTTGCAACTCCTTCTCCACTGCTTCCTGGTAGATGTCTGTCACCTTGCGGTTGCGTTGCTTGAACGGTGCCATTTCTGGTTTGAGCCGAAGGTGATGGGAGACCAAATTCGGGTCAATTCTGGCATGTCTTCCCTTAACCACGCAAAGACGCCTGCGTAATCCCGTAGTAGCCTTTGTAGTTGTATCTCCTCATCCTCTTCTAGTAAAGTTCCGATATTGATCATCTTCGGTTCCGTCTCCGTTCCGATGTTGATCTTCTTGTTGGTTCCACCGGTGAAAAGGTTTGTTTCGAGGTCGTGGAGGAGTGCATTTCTGTAATTTTCATTTGGCGGAGACATCCACTACCGGCGTGGTGGAGGTTCTCGCTTCTTGAACTAAGGGGGCTTCAGGGACTTTGAAGCCTTCGTCTTTTACTTCGTTGGCATTTTCCCTTCATCTTTTTCTTTCATGTTGTTGTGTAACAACTCTTTCTTCGTTGAGTCTGACCTCTGTTAGATTGCATAGCCTTGCGTCTTGTTGATCACCTTTGATTTCCATTTCACCCATGGGTATAGGGAATCGAAGATACCGATGATAGTTCGGAGTTGTTCCTTTTAACCGATGGATCCATAATCGTCCCATGATGACGTTGTAGGGGGAAGGTGCTTCCACAACACAGAACCTTGTATTGGTTACTAAGGGTCCTGCGCGTACCTACAAGAAAATTTCTCCTTTTGGTCTAGAGAGTGCTCCATTGAAACCGTATATTATGCAAGTGGACGAATCCATTTGCTCAGCTGTCAAACCCATATGTAAGTAGGGTTCGTAGAACAATACATTTAACGATCTGCCCCCATCCATGAGGACCTTCGTAACATTCCATCCATGTATAGGAAGAGTGATCACAAGTGGATCGTTGTGCATCTCGACTTCCTGGTTGACGTCTCTTGTTGAGAATGTTAATGGCGCATCCATCCATTCTTCCCAAGTGCTAGTAGGTGGTCCACTTAGCTTGAACACTTCGTGGGCTTCTAGCTTTCTTCTGTTCCGAGCCAACTCGAGGATGTCTTCGAGTAGCTCCTCCTGGACTCCGATGGAGAAGGTGATCATGTTGATGTATTTGCCGTCCTAAGGTAGTTCTACCCTTTTCTTGGGGGCTACCTCAGTATCCGCTGGTTGTATTTGCACATACTCCATGAACTTGCCTTCGTCTATGAATCTCTAAATCGTGTTTTGTAGGTGATAGCATGTGTCAGTTGTATGCTTGTATTACTGATGGTACTCACAGTACTCCTTACCCTCCTTTGTTTTATCCGGTTGCTTTCCTCTAGTATTGGAGTAAGGAAAGCCAGGCTTCGCACCTTCCTTGCTTAGAATGTGGGAGAACGTTGTGTTTAGTTTTGTGTAGATTTTATCTACAAACTCTTCTTTTCCTTTTCCTCTGCCTTTTTTATCTCCGTATTTTGATCTTTTGTCTCGAGAGCTGGTTCTGCCCCTGGCTTCATTTTGCCTCTTAGGTATCTCCGTAATTGGTTCCAGCGAGTTGGTTCATTGCGGAGCTGTTGTTGTCTTTGTTTGCACCCTGTGGTTGTCCTTCTGGATTTCTTCAAGTCTGATGTAGTGATCTTGGACAACCCTAAGCTCTCCTTCGGAATCAAGGGCTCGGTTGTGAAGCTCCAAGAAGATAGCCGAGGTTCTATCAAGTCCGTACTTATAACAATTAATGTTGATTTCGGGATTGACTTTCCTGATTGCTTGACATGTCTTCTGCCACCTGTCTGTGTATTGAATCAATATTTCCAGGGGCCCGATAGCTAAAGCAAATAGCCTATCTAACCCTGCCTTTGTTGACTTGTTATACATGTATGTCTCCAAGAACACCGTAGACAACTGCTTAAAAGAGTCAATTGAGTTTGCTGGTAAATTGTCACACCATGCCAATGCTGATCCCGTCAAGCTTGCAGGAAAGTACCTACAAAGTACTACCTCATATCTTTCCCAATTGGAAAGGACACGAGTGTAGTACCGTAGGTGGGCTGCGGGATCAGAGGTACCATTGTATGCCTGAAACGTAGGTACTGGGCATTTCGCTGGGATAGGCTCCCTCAAAATGCGAAAAGACAACGGAGATGTTGTCGCTTCTTGGAGTACTTCTTCCAGCCTTGCACCTACGTGGCCGGTTTTCAATCCTTGTATTTCTTTCCGCATCTTCTCCATTTGCTCCATGACCATGTTCACATTGTGAGCATCTCTGGAAAATGCCTCATCATAGTAGGACTGAGAGGGCTTGTAGGTTGGATCCGTCTCATCTGGATCGTGGTGTGTCTTTCTGGCTCCCCCTGGTGGGTTAAGATCTACCCTTCGTCTTCCTGAGATAGCTCCGTTCTCACGCCTCTTTAACGGAGGGTGAGTTTGGAAACCTTCGATATGTACATCCAACATATCTTTTAGGTTCTGGTTCACCCGGGACATTGATCGGTTGTCACCCGGTCAAATATAATTTCACTTTCTTGCTTCACTAAAATAAAGTAGTATGCAATAGGAAAGAGTTCGTATCCACAGGGAGGCTTATGTTGTTATGCAAATTTTCAGTTTCTTAGTGACCAAGGGGGGATGTTGATGTTTCAAAGCAATAAAAATAAATTGAAAGCAAAGTAATAATAAAATTTATCAATAAGGAGAAAGTATTGGTCACGGGATAGTTTCATTCACAAACTCGAATTATCAACAATGACTAGAATTGAAATTTTAATCTCTAATTTACTAAAAGTCCTAGGATACCTTGATCGCAAGAGTATCCCGCTAATTCCCTGATTTCATCACAACCACATTAAAAGATGCATATGTGAATTCTTTCTAGAAAGCAACCTAAAGTGTAAAAGCACAATTAAGTTTAACTCCCTAAAAGCAATAAGTTTTACGGAATAAGACTAATCAAGGCAACCAAAATGTGTAAAAGCACTAATTCGATTTAACCCAAGTTATGATTCATATGTGACTAGTAGGATATATCACTACAAGCACTACCCACATTTATGCTACTCAAAATCGAGGATAGACAACGTTTTCGTATTGAAAACCCTAATATAGCTCTAGATATGAAAGTAGATCGGATTGATTCGGACTCAACCAAACAAACTATCAAATCATAAACATTATAAACCATGAATCAAAATCAATAAATTACGAGACAAAACTAATACATTGAATCAAATCTTATTTGTGAAATCCACTTATTATCCCATAACCAATAATAGGTATTTAGTTACTCATAGTATTTTTATTCAACATAATTATTATCAAAAATAAGATGAAGAACATGTAAAATAAAATGGAAGCAAACCCTAGTAGAATCGCTCTCCTCCAAAACTCCAGTAGAAAATACGTGATAATCCCAAAAGAATAGAAACTTTTCTTTTTATAGCCTTCCAACTTTCCATATTAGGTCTTCAAAGCCCATGGTCCAATAAGTAGAAGTCCACTAAAACTCATGTGTGTGAAGAACCCATGTGAGAATATGACTCAAAAATTGTTCGCCGGAAAACTGGGATTGTGGCCGGAAATCGGTAGGAGAAGTCGCGAAATCGGTTAGGTGACCGTAGCAAAGTCCGCCGGTCACTTACGGTCAGCGGGTCAGAACGGCCGGGTCAACGGGTCGACTCACCGAGATCGGATCGGGTCAGACTAGTCCAGCCGAGTCAGAACATGACTCAGATGTGAATCAGCTGCTTTGAGCTGAAATGCCAGGCCTTGAGCCATTGCAGCCTTGCACAGGCCATATGCTTGTGATGCGCAATGATTTTGCTTCTCTTCTCAGCCAAGATGGCTGTGCCAAAATCAGAATTGCACTTCTGTGCTTGTCATCTAACAGCCCCAGTTCAACTTCAACTCCTCTCCATGCTCAGATAAATAGCTGCAACTTCAAATTGACAGCCTGCCATAGAAGAACCCCACAGCTTCACACCATGGCACACTGACCCTTAGCTCCACCTGCCATACTCAAATTCCCTTCAATCTATGCTGCAACTCCATCAGCTCAACTTGCAATTGCTTACTGATTGATGCAACATCCATTTCAACAATCTTTAACAAATTCCACCACCACTGCTCCATTGCCACTCATCTGCAGCTCAACTCCATCTCTCCTGCAATCAGTTACAGCTCCTGCCAGAGCCTTCCATTCCCAGCCTTAGAAGCAACACCACTCAGCCATCTAGCTTTCCTGTCTTGTTCTTCACCTACAGACCCTGTCATTTACACAATAAAAGCTCAACAGTACCAGTTCCAGCCCCTGTATTCTCTAACTGTTGCAGCCTCTCCACAGATCCAATTCCACTACAACCCCTTTTATTTCTTGAATCTCCACCTGAACCTGTGACTCTATACTCCAGCACCACATACCCCAAACAGGCAATAAGCACCACACAGCATACAACCCGGCCTGTCCGAGGTTGCAACCCTGGCCAATGCATAACCCAGAGCCACACAACTCAACTAACCTGCAACCTGCAATCTCCCTGGCTCACTGACAGAACCCATGCTTGCCATTTCTCTGTCTTAAGCTCAGGCTAACCTACCCCCAGCTTGCAATGCCATTGCCTGGATGCCTTGGCTTCACCACCTTCATCTCAGGCCACTGCTCCCTGCAGTCCCAAGCTATCATTTCTAGCTCTCCAGGTACAGCCCATGCCACACTTGAATCAGCACAGGCACTTTTACACTGCACTTCAACAGCAGCTCAA
Source organism: Papaver armeniacum (assembly GCA_023531295.1). NCBI lineage: Eukaryota > Viridiplantae > Streptophyta > Magnoliopsida > Ranunculales > Papaveraceae > Papaver > Papaver armeniacum. The sequence continues at coordinate 62,996 of JAJJWW010004732.1, read as the reverse complement.
ACTTCTCTACCACCAGCCAGTCCACCTCTGTTGCACCAGAACCCATTGCTTCCACTTAGCACCAACAATTTCCACCTACTGAGCAACATACATCACCAACAAAATCGCTATACGTAAATACACAGCTCCTCACTGCCTCACCAGGACCTACTCCACCTGCAATTCCCAGTCAAGCAAGACCACTGGCTTCATTCCATCTCCAGTTCAAGTCACCACAGAATTGCCTAACCATCTCTTGCCTGCAACTCCAGCTACCATAACACATTCACAGCCAACATTATACGCCCTGTAACTATCAGAACAACCCCATCTTTCTATTAGAACTTCATCATGACAACCCTTGAGAATCCTCACAAATTCTAACTTGAAGACCCATTCATCTGAGTCTTCTTAGCTCAATCATCCATCGATCTGAACCAGACCCATCTCAGATTTCTTCCTCTCGCATTCAATAGCCACACCAGTAGATCCATTCTCTCGATCTGATTTCTTCAAACTCAGATTCTCAGACCCATTTCATCACCAGCAAATCCCTTGATCTTCACGGCAATTGCGACCTAAACATCTCCACTAGTCTCTGAAATTCATCAAGACAAAGACATCAGTTCTTCTCTTCTGATGTAAGTCTTCACGAAACTTCGACACCAACGAGAGACCCTTGCTTCCTCTTCAAATCAACAGAATCGAATCATCCTCTCTCGATCGATCCAGATTTCAGAGTGAAATCGCCTCTCAATCTCATGGCCGTCTTCATTAAATCCTTTCTCGATCGATCTTCAGGTTGAAAATGATGAGATAATAATGAGAAATTTATTTCTCACTGAATCTCAGGCTGATGTAAGAAATGAACTGGTTATCTCCACTCAGGCAAAGTAGCTAAGGGGTACTCAAATAACTATAAGCACCCACGCTTCTGCTAAAGGCCACCTGATGTAACTTCCTTGTAAAAGAGTCGTCCCTTAACCGTGGTTGAGCTCCAAATATCACTTGCCAGTGAGATGACAATTTCGCCCTTTTTGCTCAAATTGGACAATTGCTTCTTCTTTTGCTCCGCGTGACTCTAGAGTACCTAATAACTCAAAAACACGCGTTAAGTACATAATTCACAAGAAAAATAGCAAAGAAAGCATAAACTCTATATAGTAAATACGGTGTATTCTACACCTATCAGATTCCCCCACACTTAGACTTTGCTAGTCCTCGAGCAAATCAAACAAAACAATAAAATACAACAACTCCGTGTCGTCGAGGCTACGGTCACTTTTAGCATAAATAACAAGCCTTTAAACCCCTAGGTGTCCCTAGTGGACGAGTTATAGTCTCGTGAAGGTTTACTAGAGATATACCTACAAAACCTATATTTCAAACTCCGTCTATTCGTGACAAATCAATGAACGAATCCATAGTGACTACAGGAGGAGGTACCTTGCAAATTCAGTTCATATTCAAGTAAATAAAGCTTTAATTAGATAGTTGAACAAGCCAAAATACTCGGAAACTAACAAACCACAATCACAATGAAAAGATTAAGAAGATGGATAAAGATGTAGATGTTGGCGAATGTTCACAAGTGTTCGATGTTTCCCATATATGCCTCAAGGTCACAAGATGAACCTATGCAACCTATTGGATTGAGTTCTTTGGTCAATTCTAGCGTCAACACACCGGCATATACAAGGGAACCGGTGGTCAACAAACTTATTTCTACATCAACTCGTTTGGCATATACAAGGGAACCGGGAGTGACTTTATTCACCAAATATAAAATACTTTCTTTTCTTTTTCACTTTTTGTTTCTTTTTCCTTTTTTTTTTTTTTTTTCCTTTTTTTGAGACGGCATGATTAGATCAAACTGGATCCAAGCGCATGCTTCTTGTCGCCAAGTACGTGATAGTTGCCTTGGATCCTGCATTCCACGCTTGTTTAGGCGACGGAGACAGGGACTACGTTTCACACATACTGCTATTCCCAAGTGTCATTCTTTATTCCGTTTGGTCTAATTGGTCGGTCTTTTTTTTTTTTTTTTTTTTTTTTTTTTTTTTTTTTTCTAGCAACTCAATCACTCTAATCATCCTAGCAGCAATAACAACTCGATTTTTAGTGACCCACCAAAGCACTTAGAGAACAATAGAAAAATATGGAAAAATAAAAATAGCATGTGATATGGTGATATTCCGAGATATGGTAACAACTATCATATAATTTATGATTTCATGAGCTATATTCGTCCCTTTTAGTTAATTGGTTCCTCAACTCCTGCATTCAAAATGGTTTCATCCACTAATGGTGTCATCCTAAAGGCACAAGTTTCTAGATTTCGGAGTTCAAAAAGCACAATTTTTTTCTTGGTTTTTTTTTTTTTTTTTTTTCTTTTCATGGCATAAAACTACTAAACGCATAAAACAAACTATACAAACATATAAATGCTCCCCCACACTTAAACTTTACATTGTCCTCAATGTAAAATTGAATCATCCAAAGAAGGTTCAAGGTGGGAAATTCCATAAATGAAATGCAAAAACAAGAAAAAGAAAGATAAAATGCTTAAAAAAAAAAAGATAAAGGAAAAGATACAAAACCGGTGGGTTGCCACCCACTTAGCGCTTGGTTTAAAGTCGTCAGCCCGACTATCTCCTTGCTTGCAAAGCCTTAGCTAGGGTCCCATGCGTTATGGACACCCGAATGAACATCACTTGGATACCGCATGACTTCAAACATGTTGAAGCGAATTATCTCCTCATCAAACTTCATAGTGAGTATTCCCGCGTCCACATCAATGACGGTTTTAGCCGTCTTCATGAAAGGTCTCCCAAGCAGGGGGTATGGACACATCCGAACCATCATCCATTTCTAGAACACAAAAATCAGTTTGGAAAAACTAGTTGGTTCACCTGCACAAGGACATCCTCAATAATACCCCTAGGGTAGACATTAGAAACGATCCGCAAGTTCAAGCACAATATTAGTTGGTTTCAAGGGACCCAACTTTAAAGACTTATAAATAGATGCTGGCATGATATTCACGGATGCTCCTAAGTCAAGCATAGCCTTACCAATCTTTGTGTTACCAATCTCTACGGGTATAGTGAAACTACCCGGATCCTTGCATTTGGGTGGGAGTTTCTTTTGCAAGACCGCCTCAAGCGTTTTCCCCCACACTCATAACCTCATTACCGGTTAGCTTTTTCTTCTTGGTACACAAGTCCTTCAAAACCTTCGCATATTTGGGAACTTGCTTGATAACATCAATGAGTGGAATGTTTACATGAAGCTTCTTGAAGATATCTAAAATCTCCTTTTCTAATTCCTCCTTCTTAGAACTTGCAAATCTGCGAGGAAAAGGCATAGGAGGAACATAAGTAGAAATAGGAGTTTTAGAGTTGGAATTAGGTACCTCGAAGTTTGGGAAAATCAGCATTCTTTTCCTCCAAAACGAGGTTCCTTTTGGGTCTCCATATCACCCACATCAACAATTTCGAGGTTGCACAAGTTGTGTACCGCTTCTCAATGTAATAGCACTAACATTCTCTCTTGGGTTGATAGGTTGAGACGGAAGTCTCCCACTATTTTGTGCCTTCAATTTGTTGATATCAATCGCCATGGAAGCCACTTGAGTCTGCAAATCCTTGATAGCACTCTTAGTTTCTTGTTGGCTCTCTTTGAACATGGTAGAAATACCTTGCATCATTGCTTTAAGCTTTTCATCGATGTCGAACCTTGGTTTTGCATTGGTTGTTGTTGTTCTTTGAAATGGTTGTTGTTGTGGTTGAAACCCGCTTGGACGGTTGAAAGTAGGTTGTGAAACCGCACCTTGATTGTTGGCATAGCTAAAGTTGGGATGATCTCTCCATCCTGGATTGTACGTGTTTGAGTACGGATCATACCGTCTTTGCTGATTTGGAAAGACCGCATTAGCTTGCTCCAACCCTTCACCATGTGAAGGTAAAATAACCGCAGCCATCCTTTGCATCATGTGCTCCATGTTATCCATCCTTTGCTCACGGTGTGATGCTAATGAATCATTGACTTCATGCACTTGCCTTACCATTGGTTCACCTCTTGTGTAGAATTGCTGCGAGTTTGCAGCCATGCTTTCAATCAACTCGGCAGCTTGGGCCACCGTCTTGTTCACTAGTGCACCACCACCCGCTGCATCTAGAAGATATCTATCACTTGATTGAAGACCTTCGTAGAAGTATTGGATTATCATAGCATCACTAACTTGATGGTGTGGACAGCTTTCCACCAATCTCTTGTATCTCTCCCAACATTCATACAATGATTCTCCCACATGTTGCTTTATTCCACAAATCTCTTTGCGAATTTGAGTGGCCTTAGACGCAGGAAAATACCTCTCTAGAAAGATTTTCTTCAAACCGTTCCATGTAGTGACACTCCCAGGTGGCAAACAATACAACCAATCCTTAGCGCTCCACCATAGAAAATGGAAAAACTTTCATCATTGCACCATTGACTTCATCTCATGAAGCATAGCCTTGACAATGGTATAGAACTCCATGAGATGCTTGTTTGGGTCCTCATTCGCCATACCATGAAACTTTGGCAACTCTCTAAGCAACCCCGGCTTGATCTCGAAAGTTGAATTTGTTTGGATACACCATTGTTGTGCATCAAGCCTATGTGAAGCCAAATCCTTGAGTGTACGGTTTGCATTGTCACCCATTGCTTCTTCCTCTTCAATTAGTGGTACTCCTACGAATGGAACCTCTTCTTCCTCTTTCCTCTTCTGAAGAGCTTCGTGTTCTACTTCCAAGACTTGTTCTTCCGTTGTGTCTTGCCTTGGTTGGAGTATTGTGCCTCTTCGAGTAGCTATCCCGCACCTTTGATAATTCCAATCTTTGGAAGCCAGGGATTAGTACCTGAAAAACAATTCTCGCAAACAAGTGAGAAACAAGACAATAAACGAAAAGCAAGTATAAAAGCAGAAATTGTAAAAAGAAACTAAAAACTTAATAACAAGCCGTATGCCTCCCGGCAACGGCGCCAAAATTTGATCGGTTGTCACCCGGTCAAATATAATTTCACTTTCTTGCTTCACTAAAATAAAGTAGTATGCAATAAGAAAGAGTTCGTATCCACAGAGAGGCTTATGTTGTTATGCAAATTTTCGCTCTTAGTGACCAAGGGGGATGTTGATGTTTCAAAGCAATAAAAATAAATTGAAAGCAAAGTAATAATAAAATTTATCAATAAGGAGAAAGTATTGGTCACGGGATAGTTTCATTCACAAACTCGAATTATCAACAATGACTAGAATTGAAATTTTAATCTCTAATTTACTAAAAGTCCTAGGATACCTTGATCGCAAGAGTATCCCGCTAATTCCCTGATTTCATCACAACCACATTAAAAGATGCATATGTGAATTCTTTCTAGAAAGCAACCTAAAGTGTAAAAGCACAATTAAGTTTAACTCCCTAAAAGCAATAAGTTTTCTGGAATAAGACTAATCAAGGCAACCAAAATGTGTAAAAGCACTAATTCGATTTAACCCAAGTTATGATTCATATGTGACTAGTAGGATATATCACTACAAGCACTACCCACATTTATGCTACTCAAAATCAGGGATAGACAACGTTTTCGTATTGAAAACCCTAATATAGCTCTAGATATGAAAGTAGATCGGATTGATTCCGGACTCAACCAAACAAACTATCAAATCATAAACATTATAAACCATGAATCATAATCAATAAATTACTGAGACAAAACTAATACATTGAATCAAATCTTATTTGTGAAATCCACTTATTATCCCATAACCAATAATAGGTATTTAGTTACTCATAGTATTTTTATTCAACATAATTATTATCAAAAATAAGATGAAGAACATGTAAAATAAAATGGAAGCAAACCCTAGTAGAATCGCTCTCCTCCAAAACTCCAGTAGAAAATACGTGATAATCCCAAAAAGAATAGAAACTTTTCTTTTTATAGCCTTCCAACTTTCCATATTAGGTCTTCAAAGCCCATGGTCCAATAAGTAGAAGTCCACTAAAACTCATGTGTGTGAAGAACCCATGTGAGAATATGACTCAAAAATTGTTCGCCGGAAAACTGGGATTGTGGCCGGAAATCGGCCGGAGAAGTCGCCGGAAATCAGTTCAGGTGACCGGCAAAGTCCGCCCGGTCACCGGTCAACGGGTCAGAACGGCCGGGTCAACGGGTCGACTCACTGAATCGGATCGGGTCAGACTAGTCCAGCCGAGTCAGAACATGACTCAGATGTGAATCAGCTGCTTTGAGCTGAAATGCCAGGCCTTGAGCCATTGCGGCCTTGCACGAGGCCATATGCTTGTGATGCGCAATGATTTTGCTTCTCTTCTCGCCCAAGATGGTCATGCCAAATCAGAATCGCATACATGCTTGTCATCTAACAGCCCCGTTCAACTTCAACTCCTCTCCATGCTCAGATAAATAGCTGCAACTTCAAATTGACAACCGCCATACCAGAACCCCATGACTTCACACCATGGCACACCGACCCTTAGCTCCACCTCCGCCATACTCAAATTCCCTTCAATCTATCTTTGCAACTCCATCACTCAACTTGCAATTGCTTACTGATTGATGCAACATCCATTTCAACAATCTTTAACAAATTCCACCACCACTGCTCCATTGCCACTCATCTGCAGCTCAACTCCATCTCTCCTGCAATCAGTTGCAGCTCCTGCCAGAGCCTTCCATTCCCAGCCTTAGAAGCAACACCACTCAGCCATCTAGCTTTCCTGTCTTGTTCTTCACCTACAGACCCTGTCATTTACACAATAAAAGCTCAACAGTACCAGTTCCAGCCCCTGTATTCTCTAACTGTTGCAGCCTCTCCACAGATCCAATTCCACTACAACCCCTTTTATTTCTTGAATCTCCACCTGAACCTGTGACTCTATACTCCAGCACCACATACCCCAAACAGGCAATAAGCACCACCTGTAGCATACAACCAGCACCAATCTGAGTTGCAACCCTGGCCAATGCATAACCCAGAGCCACACAACTCAACTAACCTGCAACCTGCAATCTCCCTGGCTCACTGACAGAACCCATGCTTGCCATTTCTCTGTCTTAAGCTCAGGCTAACCTACCCCCAGCTTGCAATGCCATTGCAGGATGCCTTGGCTTCACCACCTTCATCTCAGGCCACTGCTCCCTGCAGTCCCAAGCTATCATTTCTAGCTCTCCAGGTACAGCCCATGCCACACTTGAATCAGCACAGGCACTTTTACACTGCACTTCAACAGCAGCTCAAACTTCTCTACCACCAGCCAGTCCACCTCTGTTGCACCAGAACCCATTGCTTCCACTTAGCACCAACAATTTCCACCTACTGAGCAACATACATCACCAACAAAACTGCTTCTGTAAATACACAGCTCCTCACTGCCTCACCAGGACCTACTCCACCTGCAATTCCCAGTCAAGCAAGACCACTGGCTTCATTCCATCTCCAGTTCAAGTCACCACAGAATTGCCTAACCATCTCTTGCCTGCAACTCCAGCTACCATAACACATTCACAGCCAACATTATACGCCCTGTAACTATCAGAACAACCCCATCTTTCTATTAGAACTTCATCATGACAACCCTTGAGAATCCTCACAAATTCTAACTTGAAGACCCATTCATCTGAGTCTTCTTAGCTCAATCATCCATCGATCTGAACCAGACCCATCTCAGATTTCTTCCTCTCGCATTCAATAGCCACACCAGTAGATCCATTCTCTCGATCTGATTTCTTCAAACTCAGATTCTCAGACCCATTTCATCACCAGCAAATCCCTTGATCTTCACGGCAATTGCGACCTAAACATCTCCACTAGTCTCTGAAATTCATCAAGACAGCAGCATCTGGTTCTTCTCTTCCTGATGTAAGTCTTCACAGGCTTCGACACCAACAGAGACCCTTGCTTCCTCTTCAAATCAACAGAATCGAATCATCCTCTCTCGATCGATCCAGATTTCAGAGTGAAATCGCCTCTCAATCTCATGGCCGTCTTCATTAAATCCTTTCTCGATCGATCTTCAGGTTGAAAATGATGAGATAATAATGAGAAATTTATTTCTCACTGAATCTCAGGCTGATGTAAGAAATGAACTGGTTATCTCCACTCAGGCAAAGTAGCTAAGGGGTACTCAAATAACTATAAGCACCCACGCTTCTGCTAAAGGCCACCTGATGTAACTTCCTTGTAAAAGAGTCGTCCCTTAACCGTGGTTGAGCTCCAAATATCACTTGCCAGTGAGATGACAATTTCGCCCTTTTTGCTCAAATTGGACAATTGCTTCTTCTTTTGCTCCGCGTGACTCTAGAGTACCTAATAACTCAAAAACACGCGTTAAGTACATAATTCACAAGAAAAATAGCAAAGAAAGCATAAACTCTATATAGTAAATACGGTGTATTCTACACCTATCAGACATCACATGCATTGAATCCCCATGCTCCTTGTTACGGAGTAGCAAACCTGCTACTTGTGCTGCCATTTGATCTTCATTGTGGATTCCACCACCCCGACGAGTCTTTGTCGGCCGGATCCTCAGAGTCATCCACTCCTTCTTCTATGAACGGAGCGCCGTGGTCTAGCTGGATTGGATTTAGGTTTCCCAACCCTCGTCCTGTAGGAGCTAAGGTTCTGGGTAACCCTGCGTTGTCCGTAGGTGGCTTCGTAACATTGGGATGTTCTGGTAACGCATGTCGTAAAGTGGTTGTGCTCCCGATGTTTGCCCCATCCCTTCGAGAGGGGTAGGTGGTTTTTTGGTAGCCATTCTTCTTGTTATTTCGCTTTTCCCGTCCCCTGCTTCAGTTCTTTGAGTCGCTTGAGATGGCTTTTGAGATCTTCCTCTCGTAACTGCTGATCGTGAGCTTGTTGGAACGTCACTTGGTTTCTACATGTATTTGGTCTTTGGTTAACCTAATGTCACAGAAAAATTGCGAGATCTGCTACTTGGGTGTATTCGTCAAAAGTAACAACTAATGCCCTGACACAGAAGACGACTAAGCAGATTTTTCAGAAAAAGTAATAGAATGACGTCTGAAATGATGGGTATTTAATTTCTTACGACCCCCTTGGAAAAAACAACCTTAAATGTTGAAAACAATTTTTTTTTAAATGTGTCAGATCTTCCAAGAAAAAGGGGTCATTAAATGCTTTGTAAGATTTTTTCTCCTTAAAATTGTCACTGAGATTCCTTAGTGCTCAGAGGTACTCAGATCCAAAGGATATTCTGTCGGAAAAAATTGTTGTAGTACAAAGCAAAAGTTTTAACATTTTGTGAGTGCGTTTTTGCAGAAAACTTTGTAGATCTGTGAGAGGCTAAGAACTCAAAGAACTTACGTAAAAAACGGATGAACAAATCACTAGAAAGTGGGATTCATCGTCGTAGAACTTAGATTTCTTCGTTAAAGAAGATGTGTAAGTTAAAAAAATAAAGGAATCATAAAAACTCAAGCTAGTGAGCAAAAACCTTCTAGCGCCAAACTGTGACTATTAATTTTCCCATAGTCTACGTAATGTATAAAACTCAGAGAATCAGATACTAAGTAGTATTGATATCTCTGTTGAAATGATGATGCTAAGTAACAAAAGATATCAAAGATCACAATAATAACGAAGAACACAAATATAATGTAAATGCTACTAAGTTATCATGAGCCACAAGAGATTACGTGGTTCGACTTTTGTCTACGTCCACGGGGTAATGAGTGATTGTTTGTATTAATTTATGGTGGTTACAAAGATCATAAATGCTTCCAAAAGTAATAGAGAGAACTCAAGTCGAAGTTAATACTTAAGTTCTAAACATTAAAGAGGTATAAGCTTAAGACTAGATCTTCTTCTACTAGATATTGAATGCCCTTGGTTTGTTGGTGAAGCTTGGTATTTATAGCCCCTTTTGCTCCAGGTATATCTTTGATGTCTTTGGATCCATCGTTCCCTGATATACCTTCCGTACAAATGGTACCTTCGTTCACTGCGTGCTTTCTCTAGTCGGACTCTGCCACCTCTGCTTACCCACGTTCCTTCGGGAACTTCCAAGCCTCAGTACAAATTATACCTTCGTTCACCGCTAACCTTTGTCAGTCAGACTCTGCCACATCAACTCTCTCCATGTGCTTTGATTAAGCGTGTAGATAATAGATTTGTGCATTTAATGTTGATTAGATATGCCATCTACCTCTGTCCCTTCGCTAGTTGCCTCTCTCTAGGCTAGGCTTTACTTTTTTATCTTGGCCGTCGAGGTATCCCTTCTTGGGATAAGATAAAGTAGATCTGCGAAGGTGTCTTCTGCTACTCAGGTTCCTCTATATAGCGAGGGCTATACATTTATCTTACATACGACCACTGGAACCGCGACATGTGCTCCGCAGAATATTGATATTCACATGCGGTTCCAACAACGACACATGAAGGTGAAAATCCGATGAAAGTATGGTACGGTAAACCAGTTACAAATTATGATATTTTACATAGGCATTACCAATTGTAGAGGAATAAATTCCTTCCACTTACAAAACATCTTTCAAGACAGTTGAAAAGGTTAAATGGGATAAAGCCATGAGTGAAGACATGAATTCTCTTGACAAGAATGGAACTTGGGAGCTAGTGGAGCTACCTAAATGGGAAAAGGCAATCAGATGCAAATGGTTATATACGAAGAAGGAAGGATCTCCAATAACAAGCAATGTAAGATATAGAGCAAGGTTGGTAGCTAAGGGATACACACAAAGGGAAGGGATTGACTTTAACAAAATGTTTTCTCCGGTGGTAAAACATACTTCAATTAAATTTTACTTGCTTTAGTGGCGCAGTTTGATCTCGAACGTGTATGAAAACTGCATTCTTACATGGTGACTTGGACGAGACGATCTATATAAAGCAACCTGAGGGGTTTGAAGTAGCGGAAAAAGTTGATTGGGTATGTAAATTGAAAAGATCGTTGTATGGTTTAAAACAGTCTCCAAGACAGTAGTACAAACGATTCAACAAGTTCAAAAAAACACAAAAGTACACAAGCAGTAATGTAGTTGCAGGAAATCCTACACTACACCCCTCACTAGAATTCACACAACTAACTCATTTGAAGATGGATAACTATGAATTTTATTGATTATTTTCTTGAAATGTTTACAAAGGAAGATAGAACATAATTAAAGACATTACAATCACTCCAAATTTTCTCTCTCCTAATGACTTGCTTAACAATTCAAAAAGAACCTCTTTACAACAGACTTACTCAACCCTTTATATAGGGTAGTGCACAGTGGATGACAGCTAAGTTGTCCTTTATTTTCGGGAATGACTCGCGAAATATCGCAAGTATACAAGTGTTCGTTCTCGCGACACTCCTAAATCTCGCTAAATCTTCACACCTTTCTCATGTTCTGGCTATCGTCATCCCTTGCGTCATTTATGTTACTTCTCTGCGACACCTTCGCAATGCGCGTCGTTTATTAATCTCGCGAAGTATTGATGTCGCGATATTCGATCCTACATCTTGCCTCTTCTCATGTCTTCTCTGCAAAGGAGAGAATGTCATGAGAACCAATATTTTGAAATGCCGCAATCGTTTATTTTCTATCAATCTTACGTCGACAAGATTAAGTGAATTTAGGAATGACTTGTCTACACGTATCTAAATTTCCCTTTTTACCCTAGAAATTTAATGCTATCCGGTCACTCTTTTCTTATCTATTGAAAGGAGGATTCCTTGTGAAAACATTTCTTTTCTTTTATTTCGTCTTCTTCATAAATCTGCAACTATTTTCTGCGCTTCTCTTCATCCTCTTCTCCATCGTTTTCCTGCTTACTATTTTTAAACTCTTTGCTTCTATGGCATCAAGGTTTGTTAATTTTGCTGAATTTGATCATTTTGTGATTAATCTTTCTTATTGAAGTTGTTTTATTCTGATATTGTTCTTCTTTTAATGTTTCTCCTACCATTTTTGTTTCAGCAAGAACAAGCCCAGCACCAAATTCACCATTACGAACCCTAATATCTCTTTGGGCTCGCAACCGAAATCCACTGCTTCTAAAAGAAAGCCTGCGAGTAACAAGGTATTTAAGAAACATTTACTCTTTTAATAACAATATTGTTGCCTCTGTTTCTTATTTAGCTTGTACTTCGCAGGATGACAAAAATGCTGATAAGTCCCCAAAGAAGCCTCGCCATTCTAAACCTGTTGCGCCTTCTGTTGCTTTTCCTACATTCAAACTTACAACTCCTACTGCGAAATCTTCGCAAGATATCCCTACCGTTTCTTCCAAAGATAATACTTCTACGCCTGAATTTCTCATAGATCAACTCCCTCATAATAGTCCCATTGCGAATGAGCCTACTTCTTTTTCCATTGTTAATGCCTCTACCATTCCTCCAATCATTAACCTTCACGATATTTCTCCCTCTCGTGATATTCCTTTAACAAAAGATGATTCGCTTCTTCCTTCTTTTTCTGAGCAAATCCCTCTTACTAAAGAAAATTTAGAAGGAATAGATGTGGCCTTCAAAATTCTATCAGATATTGTGAACGATGCTAAAAAGACTTCTGTTGACCCTATCAAGTCTAATATTTGCGAGATTTTGAGCAAGCATCTTGGCCCTGATAGGATTTCGCAAACATCCTTGGAACAAGAAATTAACACTTTGAAGAATGATCTCCAAGCTATGACTGCAAAATGTAATATTCTCCATCTTGAGAATCAAAAACTTCAAAATATCTCGCTGGATCGTGATAATCTTCGCAAGAATAATGAAGAATTAAAAGGTATACTCTTGCCTCTGTATTGTCCATTTTTTTTTTTAATCTCAAGCCCTTGTTAGCCTTTCCAAGCTTTAAACCGAAAACGAAAAATGGAGATATATCGGTTGGAATCTCTTGTTGAAGAAGTTCGAGTTGATAAAGATGCTTGGATGGAGCAATATAACCAATTAGATAATCTTCATACATATGTTGTTGATCAAATAGATAATCTTTCTAAAGAAAATGCTGATTTAGCTAAGAAACAAGACTCATTAAGTAATGACTTATCTCGCCTCTCTTACTCTTTGACTAAAGCTAATTTGGAGTTGGAAACTTTATCAGATGAGAATGGAACTCTTTTTCAAGAAAAGCGAACTCTGTTAAACAAGGCGGCGATTTACTCGCAACAATATGATGTTTGTCAAAAATTATGTAAAGAGCAAGAGCAATCTCTTTGCTCGCTGAGGAATCAACTTGAAGAAGTTACTGCCGAGAAGGATAAACTCATTCAGGGTAGGATAACCTTAAGTGTAAAAGCAAACCAATTCAAGGATCAATGTTCCAAATTAGAAAAGTCCAACTCTTCCCTTGCAAAAGAAAATGCCTTACTTGTTTCCAACGAAAAAAATTGGCGATCTCGTCTGAAAGGATTAGTTGGAGATAATTTTGACAACACCATGGATCATTTGGAGAATAGTTGTTCGGCTTTAATCCAACATCTTATCTCGCAGAAAGAAGGTAGTCATAGAAGTTGACTGCCTCATCTATTCTTCCTTTATCAACCCTTCATATTTTTTGTTTGTATAATATTTTTTATTTTTATTTTTTGTTTCGCAGAGTCTGAGAAAAATCTTCACTCCTCCATTACTGCTTTGAAATCCGACTACTCAAAAATTCGCAAGGAGAATGGAATACTTGCTGCCTCCCTTATGCGTTCTCGCGACAGGGCAGAAAGAAGATTCGACTATATGTGTGACTGCAAAGATATAGAGAGTAAAAATCGGCAGAAAGCGCTCCTTCGTCAATTTCATCTTAAAGCTGAAGTTATTGTGAATGATGTTTTACTATCTAAATCTCTTGATCCTGTATCTGTCGAACCTCTGGAAGTAAGTGATGATGAAGTCCTAATTCTCACGATAGTGATTACGAATATGAAAGCTGCGAGGATCTCGTTAACGATGAAATTTCAATAAGGATCTAAATGAAGGAATGAGAATCGTCCAACCGCGAAAATGAAGGCGATAAAATTGTTGAAGAACCTTTGACATCTCCTGTTGTTGAGAAAAACGATGTAGAAAATTAAACTATTTATGTAATTTTACATCTTCCAGCCTCTTTATCTCGATGTCTTTTTGCATAGGATGCTTTTTAATTTCTGTTGAAGTATTCTTTTTGATAAGAAAGATTGAATCCCTTGTTGGATAATTCCCTTATTTTCTCTTTGTACCTTGTTTAATATTTGCAAATTTAATCTCATAAGCATGTTCGCTTACATTTTTCGTGTGGTCTTATTTTGCCTTCCTAGTTAAAGGTCTTATTATGCCACCCCTCATCATTGCGACAAAATCGCAGGACGTCTATACATTTTCATGTAAAGACCCATTGATTCTGCCTTAACTTATTTCTTAGTATTATTGCCTCTACAGGATGTTTTCGTTGCGACAATATGACAGGCCTGTAATTTCTTGCGAATATAAAGCCCCATGATATTGCCGTCTTTGCGATGAAATCGCAGGACGTCTTTACATTTTCATGTAAAAACCCATTGATCTCGTCTTATCTTTACTTTAGTATTATTGCCTCTTCAGGATAATCGCACAAATATGACAAGCCTAAATTTTCTTGCGAAAATAAAGCCTCATGACATTTGCGTCTTTTGGCACTTATCAGCTCCCCTAATGGAGGGTGCCGCCTTATCTTCTCCCTGGTTGCCCCTTCAAGGAGGCGTACATCGCCATACAAGACTAGCTCCTCCCATCCGGTCTTAACAACAACCAGTTGTTTTCGCAGCCCTCTTATCCCTTATACCTATATGGTTTATGGTTACGAGACTGCACCTTAAGTGGAGTTTTCTTCGGGCCGAGTGCAGCATGTGCCAAGACTTGCCAAGAATGGCCGAGACACTTCAAATGCCCCAGGTACTCTTGGCTCAACCGTGTACCTCGGTGCCTTGAGCATACACTGACTCCTTGGAAGAGACCCTCGGGCGTCCAACCAGGGTATAACCTTATATATATAGTTGGAAATCCAAGGTATCTCTCCCGGATAGGCTTTCATGGGCCCCAAATCTCCATGACTCAGGTTCCAGGAGCGGTGTAACCTTTCCCCTGAGCCATTTCAAGAGATACCCCCTTATATGACGTACTTTAGGTCTTACATTTTCCTCTTGCGAAATATCATTCGCGAACTAGGGTGTACGCCATAAAGGTTCGTCCCATTCACTCACTCTATCATTTTGTCAATTCATTCAATCATTCATTTTTGGTTATGTATTGTTTGCGAGATATTCGCACAATCTTTCTCTATTTTATTCAACTTCGCAATCATTCTGTCGCAAAAACATTTCATCGGAATTCATTTCATTTCATCCATCTTTTATGGGTAATATTTCTTGAGATATAACCTATTCCATGGTCTATTCAATCTTTGTCCTACATCTTTGCCTTCAGGATCCATTAATCTATATGCCCCTGTGCCAACTATTTCCTTAATGATATAAGGTCCATCCCATTTTCTTGCCAACTTGCCACCACTTTCTCGCTGGTATATTGGTGTTTCTCGCAGCACCAAGTCTCCTGGTTGAAATTCACGTATCTTTACACGCTTGTTATATTCTCTGGCCAATCTTCGCTGATAATTCTCCATATGTTGTAGTGCTTTCTCTCTTTTTTCTTCTAACTCATCTAATTTGATTAGAATGTTACCCGCACTAAGATTTTTCTCCCAAGCTTCTTTCTTTGTTGTTGGAATCATAACTTCTGTTGGGAGCACAGCTTCAACCCCATATTTAAACAAAAAGGTGACATTCCTGTAGCTTCTCTCCTGGTTGTATTATAAGCCCATACTGCATTATGCACTTGTTCGCACCATCCTCTATTGTATCCTTCTAACTTCTTCTTCAATATGTCTGCAATTATTTTGTTTGTTGCTTCTTCCTGGCCATTAGCCTGCGGGTATAGAGGAGTTGATTTTCCACATCGTATCTGAAATGCATTAAGCAGCAGTTCTATATTTTGTCCTTCAAACTGTTTCCCATTGTCAGATACCAACTGTGCGGGAATCCCAAACCTGCATATAATATTTTCAAATATGAAAGTAAAGACATCTTTATCGCGAATGTGTTGTACCGCTTTCACCTCTGCCCATTTTGTGAAATAATCAGTAGCGACAATTAGATATCTTCTCTGTCCTGTTCCTGGTAGGAATGGTCCCACAATATCTAAGCCCCATTTTCCAAAAGGCCACACACTTGTTGAAAAATTTAATGGCGCTCCTGGTGCATGTATCTTTTTCCCATGCCTTTGGCAATCTTCGCAACGCCTTGATATTTGTTTCGCGTCCTCATGCATATACTACGTAATAGCCATGCATTTTTGCTTTATGTGCTAAAGATCTTCCGCCACTATGATTACCAGCATCCCCACTATGCAACATCTTCAATATGGTTTCTCCTTCCTTCCTTGTTAAACATCTGAATGAAGGTCCGTTAAAAGATCGTCGGTATAGTACTCCATCTCTTAATTCATAATTTGTTGCACGGCTTTTTAATTTGTGTGCCTCTAATCTGTTTCTTGGTGTTTCCCCTTTCATCAGAAATGCATGAAGTTCTGCTCTCCAATCTTCTTCGCAAAGTGTTTGTGTTCCATCTTCTATTAGCATTACATCTGTTTCCTGCTCTTCCTCTTTATTAATTGACGGTGTTAGAAGTGTTTGTATTTTTATGTTTCTCGCAGTCGGATCTGTCATCATACTTGATATAAAGGCAAAAGCATCTGCGAGTCTATTATTTCTCCTTGATATATGTCTCCATTTTATTCTCGGTATCTGCATCGACAACTCGTCAACAAGTTTCTTGTACTTTTGCAAAGATGGTTCATTTGTAGTATATTCCTCTTTTATTTGGCGAATATCCAATTGCGAATCACTGGTAATTCTCACATTTTCTAACTTCATTTCTTTCGCGAATCGCGAAGCATGTCTTATAGCTTCATATTCTGTTTCATTATTGGTTGATGCAAACTCCAATCTAAAAGAAAAAGCTATTTTATTGCCTTCTGGCGAAATCATAACAATTCCCACTCCGATACCTTCTCCATTTGATGATCCATCTACTAATATTTCCCATCTATTTGGCTCAGTTAACGGGTCTTTTGGATCTCCGTGTTCTTCTTCTACATCCATCATTTCTTCCACTGCTTCATCCTCTTCCAAAGGAAATTCTGCTAAAAAGTCCGCGACAACTTGTGATTTTGGCGAAGACAATATTTCATATTTGAGTTTGCAATGACTTATTTGAGCATTCCATCTCTCAACTCTTCCCGATCTTTTTGAGTTTTTCATTACCGATTCGATTGGTATTTTTGTCACTACCTTAACAACATGCGCTTGAAAGTATATGCGAAGTTTAAATGTTGCGTAAACTAATGCCAAGATTAATAAACGACGGCATTGCGAAGGTGTCGCAGAGAAGTAACATAAATGACGCAAGGGATGACGATAGCAAGAACATGAGAAAGGTGTGAAGATTTAGCGAGATTTAGGAGTGTCACGAGAACAAACACTTGTACACTTGCGATATTTCGCATGAGTCATTCCTAAAATAAAGGACAACTTAGTTTTGTCATCCACCGCACTATCCTATATAAAGGGTTGAGTAAGTCTGTTGTAAAGAGGTTCTTTTTGAATTGTTAAGCAAGTCATTAGGAGAGAGAAAATTTGGAGTGATTGTAATTTCTTTAATTCTGTTCTATCTTCCTTTGTAAACATTTCAAGAAAATAATCAATAAAATTCATAGTTATCCATCTTCAAATGAGTTAGTTGTGTGAATTCTAGTGAGGGGTGTAGTGTAGGATTTCCTGCAACTACAAGTAACTATGACTCTTGTTTGTACTTCAAACAGATCCAAGATAAATCCTTTATTTACTTACTTTTATACGTTGATGACATGCTTATTGCGTCTAAGAGTAAGGTGGAGATTCGACGGTTGAAAAATCAGTTGTGCAGAGAATTTGAGATGAAAGATCTCGGTCAAGCAAGGAAAATTTTTGCGATGGAAATTTGGAGAGATAGCACTATTGGTCTCTCTCAAAAGTCTTATTTGAAAAGGGTATTAAAGGTTTTGGTTTGGATGACAAATCTAAACCAGTAACACAACTTTTAGAACATGGCTCGGTTGAACCCACCAAGCGTTGGTATGTCAAGTTTGGTTGTCATATTTTAGTGAATCAAAACTCATGTTAAGAGTCTCTTGATTATGTACTAGAGTTAAACTTCGTATAAGTTAGCTTGAATGTATTAGGATATGAGATATTACAAGTATTGCGAAGACTTGACGATGTGAAGAAGCAAGGAGCTACTACGACAACAATCATCCTTCCACTTGAGGTTAGTGATATTTGACTTGAACTATTTCATTCCCTAACGTATCTTTCAAGTCGTGCATATTGAAAACATAACTGGGATGCATATTTGAACTCTAGATAGACATAGTATTAAGGAATACAATACGAGGTTTATTACTTAACCATTAAACTTTGTAGATAAGACATCGCCATAATCATTTGAATGCTATTGTGATTATGTATGGGTATGAGGTGAGGATTTCATCCTAGGGAACAATGTTTACATGTGTTCTAAGGAAGTAAGTTCATAAACTTGTTTGTGAACCGAAAAGGAAATTTCCAGGTGTTATTGGTTTCGTTATTCATTGCATATCTTATGAACAACCAATATGAGTGATAGAGTATAACCGCTCACAACTTGTTGTGTTCTTGGTAAAACTGTTCACAAAGGCATGACTTATGTATTGGTATAACTTTTATTAGTAAAACCGATCTTAAGTAATCACCTGTGGTATGATCGGATTTTGTATGTATGACCTTGTAAGAGAAAGGGAATCGATCCTTGTAAGGGAAAGGGAACCGATCCTAGTTAGGAAAGGTGCAGATCCTAGTTAGAGTGCATCAAAGGGAACCGATCCTTGTATGGGGTGCAAAGGGTTTATAACGAGAAAGGGGAACCGACCCTATGGACATGTGCAACACATATAAGTTAGATACCATATATAGGTGGGGAACCGATCCAATTACCTAGTCAACCAAACTTTTGGGAAGCTAGTGTGACTATGCACAGTACTCACATGGAGGTAGAACCGAAACTTGTTTTGGTAGAACCGTAAACCCATGATTGTGATTGAATGTTGGTTTGATCAATCACATAGTTCTTGAAAGTCGAGATGAACCAATTCTAAACTTGTTTGGAAGTGTGGCAAATCGGTTTCACGGTTGTAAGTGTGAAAGAGAACTTACAAAGTTAAGATGTCGACAAACTTTGAACACGTCTTGTGAATGTTTATTTCTATAATTGTTCAAAGATAATCCTTAACGGCTAAGGAAGAGAATCCCGAGGATCGAAACATAAGTAAGTTAAGAATCTTTTAATTAAGGTTATTAATTTCATTTTGTAGGAAATTACAAGAATTAGTAATGTGCATTTACTAATTAGATTTCCGAGAGATTTCGATCGTTATTT
Organism: Papaver armeniacum; assembly: GCA_023531295.1. Taxonomy (NCBI): domain Eukaryota; kingdom Viridiplantae; phylum Streptophyta; class Magnoliopsida; order Ranunculales; family Papaveraceae; genus Papaver; species Papaver armeniacum. The sequence continues at coordinate 43,474 of JAJJWW010004732.1, read as the reverse complement.
TTGGAAAGAGCATTTCAGGAATTATGAAAACCGAATCTGTGCTTTTATGAATATCTTGAGAATATTTTCGGTTTTGGAAATTCTTTGGTGTCCAAACTTCCTTGTCTATAAATACACGAAGTTTGCCTTTCTATCAAACTAATCCTTCGTAACAACAGATTTACTCTTTTGTTGTTGTTACTGGTGTAGCCGCCTATTCGGAAAGGAGAGTAACCTAATTAGGCTAAATCTCTTACGGCCGCTCAATTTAAAGTCTTCTTTGGGATTGAGAAGCTCTAGCGACCGTTGGTGGGAAACTAGATAATTGCGGTTTATCTTTGTTTTCGATTGATTTGATTGACTAACGGTGGTTGAAATCGATTGCACCTAGTTTATTTATTCTTGAGAATCTTCTCTTCTCCTATAAGATTCACTCAAACTAGTTCGAGTTTCGACATGGATCTTTAGATTGTTTTAGTTCTAAAGACTATCTTGTGATAATCTATTATTAACGCACAGCTTCAGGCGTGATTGATCACAAGAGATTCAAGTGATTGCGTGCGTGTTTTTATTGAAGATTTAAGAATATTTGAATACAAAGAAGATATTGAAGATCTGACTTGGGTTTTATCATCTTTGGTGTGCACAATACTTGTTTCGGTAAAAGAGGATCCAATTAATAATCGGTTTATCCTTGTGGTAGATTGGATTGATTAATTGAGTAGATCGGCATCAATACGTTTCCTTGTGATTAAAGGTATTGATTGGCTTAATCTTAAACGATTACCTTGGGTGATTGAACATAAGATAGATCTAAGGACTCGACGAAGGAGTTTATGTTAAGATGAAGAGCCTTTTGTCCTGACTCATATCACTTGGTTGAATAGAGTTGATACCAAACAGATTTGTTGTGCCTTTACTGTTTGGAATACGAACCAAAGGAATTATTCCAAGTACGTGACTTTTTCACAAGTCGGAGGCATGAGAATACAGACGGAACTAAGTGAACTACAGGGTTAGTTACTTGGTCTCAACTATACGAAGTTAGGTGTAATTTTGTGTAGCGGCTTAATCCTGAGAGTATTCAATTCTGGACAAGGTCTCGGGGTTTTTCTGCATTTGCGGTTTCCTCGTTAACAAAATCTTGCCGTGTCATTTACTTTTATTTTCCGCATTATAATTGTTTTATTATAATTAAAGTAAATCGCACAAACGTTAATTCCTATTTACTTAATAAGCAATCCTATTGTGTTTGGTTAAGTCTGAACCTTTGTATCAAGTAAACATACTTCGTTGTTGTATTGTCTCAATCTCGTATCCATAGATGATCACACGAACTGTGAACCGATTAGTTGCATTGTCTCGACTCAGTCCATAGACAATCAATTTCGGAGAAAGGACTTATAGGTAGGAAAAGTTTTGGCTTGAGGTATATTTGGGTACCCTCAACTTTTCAACAACCTCTAGCTCGACACTTTAAATTGAATGATAAACAGTCACCTAAAACGGTGAGGAGCAGAGGTTAATGGCTGAAATACCATGTGCAAGTGTTGTTGGGAGCCTTATATATGCTATGGTATGCACTAGGCTTGATATTCACAAGCTGTTAGTATGGTTCGTAGATATATGCATAATCCAACGAAGGAACACTGACATGATGTGAAGTGGATTCTGCGGTATATTCAAGGTACCATAGATGTTGGGTTGTTGTTTTCACGGAATAAGAGAACTGGTCACAAAGTAGTAGGATATTGTAATTCTGATTACGTTGATGATTTGGATAAGTTTCGGTCCAAAACTGGATATGTCTTTGCAGTTGCATGGGGACCAATACGTTGGAGGTCAACCTTACAATCTACGGTAGCGCTTATCACATATAAGCCGAATATATGGCTGTTGTAGAAGGTATAAAGAAAACATTTGGATAAAAGGTTTGATTGGGGATTCAAAAAGATCAAGTAAGGGTGCATTGTGACAGTCAAAGTGTGATACACCTATCTAAGAACTAAGTTTATCACGCTCGAATAAAGCACATCAGTGTATGAAATCACAAAGTGCCGGAAATTGTTGAAGAAGGTGAAATATTGTTGGAAAAAGTTGGTACAACCGATAATCTAGTGGACATGCTCACCAAGGTGGTGACATGTGAAAAGTTTAGACATTGTCTAAACTTGATCATCATTGTGCATATTTGAAGACACCTTAGGGTGTGGTGGTGTTGTCAAACACATATGAAGCCCTATAAGGGAGTGAAGCATCTCTATGATGATTGAAGAATTGAGGGATGAGTGAAAGCAACAAGAGTTTGAATGAAATGGAATGTTCAGATTTCATGCCAAGGTGGATTGTAATAGGTGTGACAAAAAAATGTTTGTCTATTCTCTAAGTTTCAGTAAGAAGTTTAGTTTGCTGCATTGGAGTAGGCTCATTGTCGAACCACTATAATTCTTTGTGTTCTTGTTTAAATTTCCGCATAGTTTTCTGTTTTCTGTGAGAAAATCTTGGGGTGTTTAGGAAGTAGCTAATCTTAAGCAAAACAAGTACCAACCAACCGATTGCATACGTCAGGAAATTTGAAATTTTGAAACCCAAAATCGGTTAGATCAATTATAATTTGTAAAAATCTGTTAGGTAGTACAAGAATTATTTTAAAAATATTAACCTTAAGAAAGAAATTTTAATCGTTCCAATAAACGTTTGTTATTAGCGACTATATTTAACTCTTTCTAGCATTTGCATTTTGTTCATGTGGTCGTGAAATTTCTAATTGTACATCATGTTAAGCCTAGCATGTGAAGGTCGGCTAGGTCCAACCTAACCGAGCTAGCTGATTTTGATTTTGTGTTTAAATATAACTATAATACTATTTCTTACAAACGAATTTAATAAATACGAAAAAACAAATAGTTTGAGCTTTTTTTTTAAAACTAAATCAATAAAGTTTATTAGCAAACTTTTAATGAAAGAAAGAGACAATTCCAGTTTTACTAAGAAAGGAGCTCAGATAGCTAGTAAATGCTCTTTTTTTGCTAATCAATCTGCAGAGAAATTTTATCTCTCGAAATCCATGTCTGAACTACAATAAATGATGAATATTTCTCGATCCAGACCATCTATCTTCAAAAATACAGGGAGGTATACCAGAGTGAAATATCCATATTACCACTTTTGAGTCCAGTTTGCACCTATATATGGAAGAATCCATTTTCTACAACACATTCCAACGCCTTCTGTTGATGGTGGTTTTTAGTTCCAAGGCCTAAAACCGTAAAATTTCATATTTATGTGCCTTCGTTCTGTAAAGAAGTAGAGCCATTTAAAGATGGTAAGTGCCTATACCTCTTTACTTACATATGTACTGAGTAATTCAGTATCTTTACATATAAATTTATTTAGAATAATGTTGGTGCATGTTGCAAAAAATCCCAAGTATTCTATAAATTTATAGAGCTCCTAGTTGTGTTATTCACTAATGCAGAGCCTGTTGAGTATCTATCCTATGGTGCATTCCCAACTGAACTCTTAATATTGACATAATATGACAATTAATGTTCACTTTTAGCTTAGCAGCATGAATTTTCCAAAGTGTCAGAATTAAGATGTACATGAAGGTACCTAATCATAAGAGCTGCTCTCAAAGATAAAAATTAGTGATTTTATATCAACGTGCAAAATTCACGAAAATTGATTAATTTTGTGTTTGTGTCAATTAACAAAATTCAATTTTAACCTAATTTTGTGTCAACTCACAAAAAATTAGATTTTTTGCCCTAAAACGGAGCAAACATGACATCTTGAATTCTTGATCCCTATTGGTCGATACTAAAACCTAGGCAAGCTAAGAATAGAGCTAGTAGGAGCAAAATCCTACCAAAAGTCGGAAAATAGGAAGAAAAGGAAACCGTGACTAATTTGGGTGGTAGCAAAGGATGGCATGGCCGCGCCACTTGGCCGGCCAATTTGCCCTAACCTGCGCCTCCCCTGACCGAATGGCCTTGCTCCATCTTTTCGTCTGCGGGCCCCTCTTTCCTATCAACCAATCATATCGTTTCTAGCCTACCTGCTCCACTTTTAAATTATTAGTGGAAGAAGGCTGGACGAAGTGTCTAATCTCTTAAGAAATATATCTTGGTGGTCCAATTCAGTGGCAAACTAGTCATGACCACATGACTTGGCCGGATCCATTGTCTAACCTAAACCCTTACAAACTCGGAAAATAGGGTGTTGTTGTGATGACCGACCACCCATCTATTGCCTCGACCAATAACATCGTTCCTAGCCTACCTGCTCTGCTCCAAATCATTGGCCAAAGTAGGCTAGTCGAGCTGCTTGTTTATATAAGAAATTCAATCTAGCCAGTCCAAGACAGTCGCGCAACGATCACGACCAAACGACTTGGCCGGTCAATTTAACAAGCTCGGCTCTCTCCTAACATGACCGAGCAAGCTCCATGACAACTACCTACGGGCCCTCTACTATTTCGGTTAATCAAGTCTCTTATAGCTTACCTGATTTGCTCTGAATCATCGCCCAAAGCAGACTAATCATGCTTCCCATGAAGGTCTTAATTAGGTTAAATCGATAACCATAAACTGCCGCAAATCATCTCAACCATCCAAGTTGACCAGCTGGACCGACTTAGATGCAATCTGGGCTAACCAATCAGGCGCCATGAGCACTACCGACCATCCCTCTCCTAGAGGAGCCGATCACCTCATCCCCAACCTGCATGTATAGCCCTAAAATGGTCGATCAACTCAAGACGGTCGCACCTTTGAAGACCTGTGAAATCCGCGACCAATTCGAGAAGACTCTATACAACGATGCTTCATATGCATCGAATATTTTGAGCTGCTTGCTTAAAAGCGATGCTTTACATGCATCGATTGCAAACGATATTCTATGAATATCGATTTCATAAATAATTTAATAATTTAATAATTTATTTAACCTAAAAGAACCATATGCTGTTTTTTGAGCACTGACTCACGACAAGTCTCATTCATACGACTTGACTTGTCACTTATGACCACCTGCTTCTTAGATTGTGCAAGATTGGTCGAAATAATTAGGTCTTGCAAACAAGACCCACTCATCAACTACCATGCAACACTTGTTTTAATCTTCATGTGACTTGCTCCATATTTTTTACAAAAATACTCGAGACATCAAACATGTCACAAAACTGGGGGATGTTCATCAAGGTATTGGTGTAGTTGCATCTTTTCTGATGACTACACCCAAGTAGATCTAAAGGCTATAAACTACTAAAACATACAAGATTCAAGATGAACAAGATGTAAAGAACATAGAAAGTAAAGATTAACACAAGCATATAACGTGATTCGGCCATGAAGACCTACGTTCACGGGAAAGAAGATGTTTACTTTATTGATTATAAGGTCTTACCCTTGAATGAATTACAAATCTCACTTAGATTTCTTACTTTCTCTCTATCTAGATCTCTCTCAGGAACTCTTTGTAGAAAGACCATCCAATGTTACATAAGTTGTCCATCTCCTTTTACATGGACCGGTATTTATAGGCAAACTAAACTCGTGAAGGCCTGGTCGGGTGGAGCTTTTTTCCACCGCTTCCGCTGCTTCCGAGCTGGTTCTATACTACCCCTCGTAATGGCTTGCTTGGTTATCCCTCCACCTCGTCTCGCTCTCGCTTGTCATCGTGTAGCCCTTCTCTATAGAACCTCGTGCTCTATCACCTCTGGGTTGTAGTATAGATCGCCCGAGCCTCCATTGCAATGTAGATTCGTCCACGTCTATTCTTATCCTTCATTAACTGCATTCCTTCTTTTTAGACTTGACCTTCTGAGTGGATTAGACCACTCCTCACACACGTCATTTATGTGGCATTGTGGCAGGCGTCTCGATTCAGACGAACTCACCTTTTCAGAATAGGGTTCGGTGCTCCTATCTCATTATCTTGTTATGTATTCATCCCTTAGGATGTTGACACGTGGCCATCGGGTAATTTACCCTCACATTTTTCTCCTTGATAGACGCATTTATGTGTCTATTTTATTCTCAATTGTATATATTGTTAGTACTGTTTTTGTTCTTATTATGGTGTTTTATGTGTTTGTTGGTATTTTTGGGCAATAAACGTTTTTGGAGAAATCGGCTTGAAAAGTTGCTAAAGGGACCTCTGGAGGACACTTGTTATTCGGACCTTTCACATTGGATAACGGGTACCCTATTGATAAGGGGCATCCACCGTTATTTGCACCCAGGCCATTGTTTCCACCCCATAGCTATAGGCATCCCAGTCTGGATAGGGGAATCCATCTTCTCCATTTTGAAACTCAATTTTGGCGGGAAAATAAGAGGAGTTTCGGGCATTAGGGTTCAATTTAAGGTAACTTTTAAGGAGATTCAATCGCCAATTTTTGCATCTTTGGGCTTGATTCAAGTAAACAGGGTTGATGTAGGTGATGAAAGCGAAGAATTTTGGCTGGATAGTTCGCTATTCGTGAAACAGGGAAGGATGGTTTGTTCGCGGGTTTGTCTGATGTGTCTGAGAGAGACTCAATCACTGAAACAAAGTTGGGTGGGTTTGATAACGCTAAACGAGATTTGTATGGGTCTCTACCTTGACTAGAACCTAAGCTAGATATCAATTGGAAGCAAAACAGGGGCTAGAGTTCTTCTCGGGCCTTCTGTGTAATTTTGGAGATATTGTCATGGAGAGTTTCACGGGTTTGAGGATAGAAATTAACAGGAGAGGATGACGTGTTGGGAACTAAAATAAAGGAACAAATTATGTTATATTCGGTGATTATCTAAAATAGGGAAGAAAAGGGTATATCTCGGGTTTATTCTTGGAAAAGTATGAGAGAATATCTTTTGTGGTGGATTCGTCACTATCTTTAGAAGATTTTGTGTTAAACATGGAGAGTTGAACAAACTGGACGCGTAAGAGAAGAAAAAAAAAGAGAGAAAATATTTCCGAGACTTCTGGCCGAAGATATGGAAGGATTGATTCGCAAGATATTGGACCTGTGGTGTATATAAGAGGTGTACGATTCATAGGCAAGGGGACGGATACCTTGGAGAAGAAAGTAGAGGCTTAGAATCGAGAAAACACAAGTTTAGATAAAAGTTACCTGTTGCTGCAAAATTTAAGAACATCAAGAACATTGAACTAACAGGAGCGGTCGCAGAAGCAGTCTTAAATACAACGACAGAGTTAATCTTCTATCGTTCTTCAAACAATGGAAAAACAAAGACCCTCAGAGACGGTCGTTTATTACTGAAAATCATTGTAAGCATTTTTATTATTATTTTTCAATACAATGATTAATGAAATTTTCTCCAATCTTAAGTTCTATGAGTAGCTAAATTTCTTTTCTAAGGTTTTGGAGGAAACTATTTTTGATGGGTAATATTTAGTAATTAATTTCTTTGGAATATTTACTCCAAAATTGTGTTTTAATTTGTCTAAAAAAATTCTCTCTTCTTTACATGCTTCGTAAAAACTGTTTTGGGTAGTTTCTACCGTTCTTTTATAAGCGAAGGAGGATTAGGCCTTAGAATAGCGACGAAAGTCATAAAAAAAAAGAGCATGTAGTGTTATATCTTCCAAAGCATGAGATTGAGTTCGAAAGTTGTTTTGAGTAAAATCGGAGTAATTTGTCAAAGTTTTAATTATTGAGTTTACCATCATTAGAAGTAGTGGAATCCAAAACCCTAGACTTATCTCTCCTTGGTAACAAAAATCAATTTTAATTAGTTTGTCTTAGTATTTTATTTTAATAATCAAAAACCAAATCTTTAAAAAGAGTCCGAGCAATGAATCTTTTCTTACCACTGTAAAAACTACATCAGTTTTTGGCGCCGCCGACGCGGACTTGCCTTTAGGTTAGGTTTTAGATTTTTATTTTTTTATTATTATTATTTTTATTTTTTTAGTTCAGTTTTTGTTTAATTTAATTTAATTTCTTTGATTTTACTTGGGTATTTTTCAAGTTTTTATTGTGCAGGTAATATTTTATATTTATTGTGGAATTTCCTACCAAAAGAGGTAAGTAACAAAACCAAATTTTTTTTTTTAGGTTTTATTTCCTTTTTGTGTATATTTGTTTCTTTTTTTTTATAAAAAAAAATTCAAAAAAAATTACACGTTGCACACACCAATTGCATCGTCAGATTACCGAATTTAGGAAACCTGTGGAAAAGTACGCTGAACCCGTGCCTTGGGCCATTTGGGAGCTACCCAGTAGAAATTCCACAAGCCTCGCCTTGTACCTTAGGGTATATTTTTATGAGGTAACCCAAGCTTACCTAATTTAGTAAACCCCGCATTTGCATGTGCACGATTTTCTTGCTTCACTAGTATTCTTGCTTGTGTATCGGCGTTGGAAACGGATATGAAATAGACTTGAGGAGAACGACATTTTTAATTTGACACCAACCCGCTACACAGATATAGGTGATACTTCGATTTTTGCCAAGATGGTTAATGAAAATGATGAGTATGAAGTCCCACCAACCAAAACTCTTAGGGACCGTTTGAACCCATCTAGAGTGATACGTGAACCAGGGGTTGTTTTACCGGCCACTACTGTTAAGTTTGATATTAAACCTGGGACATTTGGCATGCTACGTAAGTTTAGGGGAATAGAGAATGAAAACCCATATACCCATATCCGTGACTTTGAGATGATTTGTGACACCATGAGTTATCCGAATGTCAGCAAAGATGATGTTAGGTTGCGTTTATTTCCCTTTTCCCTGGAAGAGAGAGCCGGTGAGTGGTATCATATCATTCCTTCCAAAACAATCACTACCTGGGATGGACTTGTAGAGGTTTTCATTAAGAAATTCTACCCACACCATAAGACTGTTGTTGTTCGACAGTCTATCCAAACCTTTAAGCAGAAATTAGGTGAACACCTACACAATTATGTAGAAAGGTTTAATGAATTGTTATACCAATGCCCACATCATGGCTTTGATAAAGCCCACATGGCCCAAATATTATATGAGGGCCTTGATAGTGAAACCCGAATGCAGGTAGAAACAATGAGTGGTGGAGAATTTACCCATCAAGACCCAGATGAATGTTTTGACGAGTTCATCGAGTTAGCTGAAAAGACTCGTCAATGGGATTTAATGAGGGAGCCCAAAATAACTAGGAACCCTATCCATAGGGTCAACAGAGTTGAAAATGGGTCTGATATCCTTAGGCGTTTGGAGGCCTTAGAGATGAACCAAGGGTCCAACCAAACTATGAGTTGTAACAGTGAGCCCAGAACTTATACATGTTCCATTTGTGGTGATAAAAGTCATACTGGACCTCAGTGCCCCTTGTTTTACCCGATCAAACTACCGTGACTGTGTTAGTGTCATACATGGAGGTATGAACACTAGATATGAGGGTCGACCCAAGTTTGATCCATACTCTAATACCTATAACCCTGGTTGGAGACATAATCCTAATTTTTCGTGGTCTAAAGGTGCCCATCAGGGTGGCCCATCTAGCAATACACCACCAGTTTTTCCTAGGAATCAAACTCAAGAACAAAGTATAGTTGATCCTAAAATGATGTCTTTAGAGGAATCTATGAAACTCTTATCCCAAAGTATTGTCCGTGAGTAACCAAAATTCGATGACTTTATCTTGTTGAGTCAAACAGAACCAACAAAACAGTGACCGAGCTATTGCCAACTTAGAGACTCAAATAATTCAACTTTCGAACCGGTTAAATGATAGGGAGAATGGGAGATTTCCTAGCCAACCGACTCCAAATCCGAAAGGATTCAACCAGGTTAATGGGTCGAGTGGTTCTAAACATAATGAACATGTCAAAGCAGTTATCACCCTTAGGAGTGGTAAAACTCTACAAAACTCGGTAGAATCACCTAAGGATAGTAGTCCAGCTGAAGAGACTGAGGTTGACCAAACTTCGTCTAAAGACCCTAATGGGCCTGAATGTGCTAAGAGTCCAAGTGAGGAAGATATACCTGAGAGAGTGTATATACCACCTGAACCATTTCCTCAAAGACTCGCTAAGAAAAAGCCTTGTACATATGCTGAAATCCTAGACATCTTTAAGCAAGTTAAGATCAACCTGCCTTTATTAGATGCAATTAAACATGTACCTAGCTATGGCCAAGTTCCTAAAAGAGATGTGCACCGTCAAGAGAGATGCGAGTGTCCATAAAAAGGCATTTTTAACCCAACAAGTTAGTTCCATAATCTCACAAAAATACCCGGTCAAATTTAAAGATCCCGGTTGTCCTATTGTCACATGTGTCATAGGTACCCAAACGATAAACAATGCTCTATTAGATCTTGGGGATAGTGAATCTTTTACCGTTCTCTGTATATGAACAACTTGGGCTAGGTGAGATCAAACCAACTAGGATAACACTACGATTAGCCGATAGGTCGACCAAAATCCCACGTGGAATTATTGAAAACGTTTTGGTTCGAGTAGAAAACTTTATCTATCCAATGACTTTGTGATTTTGGACACCCAATTGCCTCTAGTCAAGATATCAATATCCCAATCATCCTAGGTCGTCCGTTTCTAGCCACCGCAAATGCAAATCATACATTGTCAAATTGGCCTAGTAGAATTTTCCTTTGGGAATCAAAAAATCTCTGTGAACGTTTTTAAGGCGTTACAAGCCGCACCGGAACCTGGACACTATGAGTCTATATGCATGATTGATTCTTTAGTTGAGAATAATTTTACCACAAATAGTGTTAGTGATCCTTTATGGCGTGCTTGGCCCACTTTGGAGCCTACTATGATGAGGATAGTCATTTTGAAGAAGTTAATGCGTTGTTAGATTCTCGCGCCAAGAATGAATTATGGAAAATGGCAAAACCAACCTCTTCCGCCAACCATAGATAAACCCCTCCCATCATAAGTTAAATCACCCACCCTTGAATTAAAGCCACTACTGGATACACCGAAATATGTATTTCTTGGTAATGAGAATACTCTTCCCCGCCATAATTGCTTCCCGACTTGGAGCCTGATCAGGAAAGTAGACTAGTTAGTGTTCTTAGAAATCACAAGACCGCAATAGGGTGGACTATAGCATATTTGAAAGGAATTAGTCATGTTGATTGTATGCACCACATCTACCTAGAAGAAGGTGCCAAAACCTCAAGAGAAATGCAGAGACGTTTGAATCCTAATATGAAGGAAGTTGTCCGTACTGAGGTGCTTAAGTTATTAGATGCGGGTATCATATACCCCATATTTGATAGTAAATGGGTCAGTCCTGTCCAGGTTGTCCCAAAGAAGTCTGGGATTACTGTAGTTGTGAATGAGAATAATGAACTGATCCCTACCCGTGTTACTACCGGGTGGAGAGTTTGTATAGACTACCGTAAGCTGAACTTAGCAACTAGGAAAGACTACTTTCCTCTACCATTCATTGACCAGATGTTAGAAAGATTAGCTAGCCACAGCCATTATTGTTTCCTAGATGGATACTCTGGTTATAACCAAATCCATATAGCACCGGAGGACCAGGAGAAAACAACCTTCACATGTCCATTTGGTACTTTTGCTTACAGGCGTATGCCTTTTGGGTTGTGTAATGCACCCACAACATTCCAACGTTACATGCTAAGTATATTTTCGGACATGGTTGAGCGATTTCTCGAGGTCTTTATGGACGATTTTTCGGTTTTTGGATCTTCATTTGATGAATGCTTGCACCACCTTACACTAATTCTAGAACGTTGTAAAGAAAAGAACTTAGTCCTTAATTGGGAAAAGTGTCATTTATGGTTAAATCTGGAATAATGTTAGGACGTGTGGTGTCCTTTAAGGGAATAGAAGTTGATAAAGCCAAGGTTGAACTAATTTCGAAGTTAAGACCACCTAAGAATGTAACAGATGTTAGATCTTTCCTTGTCCATGCTGGATTTTATCGTCGTTTCATCAAAGACTTTAGCAAGATTGCCTTACCTCTGTCGAACCTACTTGCTAAAGATACTGCCTTTGTATTTGATGAAGCTTGTGTTGCAGCTTTTGAGAAGCTAAAATCATTATGACTTATGCTCCTATCATCCAACCACCTGATTGGGACCTCCCATTTGAAATTATGTGTGATGCGTATGATTATGCGGTTGGTGTTGTCCTTGGCCAACGACGTGATAAAGCACCTAGTGTGATTTATTATGCTAGTAGGACCCTAAACGATGCCGGTTGAACTACACAACCACCGAGAAAGAAATGTTAGCCATCGTTTTTGCTTGGAGAAATTTAGATCATTTCTCCTAGGGTCTAAGGTCATAGTCTATTCTCGATCATGCCGCACTCAAATATCTCCTTTCCAAGAAGGACTCCAAACCTCTACCGATTAGATGGGTATTATTGTTTCAAGAATTTACTCTAGATATTCGTGATAAGAAAGGGTCTGAAAATGTAGTAGCTGACCATTTATCCCGTATCCTTGATGAGACTAGAGATGATGAGAAACCGATCCTTGACACGTTCCCTGATGAACAATTATTTTCCATCTCTTTGTTACCCTGGTTTGGAGACATTGTCAATTATTTGGTAATTGGTCAAATGCCCGACCAATGGTCTAAACAGGATAGAGCTAAATTCTTGTCTGAGGTAAAATACTTTTTCTGGGATGATCCGTACTTATTCAAATATTGCCCTGATCAAATCATCCGTCGTTGTATTCCTGACAACGAAATCTCCAGTGTCCTGACTTTTTGTCATTCTGGAGCTTGTGGGGGTCACTTTAGTTCTAAGAAAACAGCTGCGAAGGTTTTGCAATCCGGTATTTATTGGCCAACTCTGTTTAAGGACTCCCACCTATTTTGTCAAAGTTGTGATAGATGTCAAAAGTTAGGAAAGATGACCCGACGTAATATGATGCCACTTAGTCCTATACTAATAATAGAAATATTTGATGTGTGGGGTATAGATTTTATGGGTCCTTTTGTCAATTCTTTTGGCAACTATTACATCTTATTAGCTGTTGACTATGTATCTAAGTGGGTTGAAGCAATAGCTACCAAGAAAAATGATCGCCATGTTGTGATCAAGTTTTTTAGAGACAATATTTTCTCTCGATTTGGTATGCCTAGAGCAATCATTAGTGATGGAGGTTCCCATTTTTGCAACCGGTCTTTCGAGGCGCTCATGAAGAAATACTCCATTACCCATAAGGTTTCTACACCTTACCACCCACAAACTTGTGGCCAAGTTGAAGTGTCTAATAGGCAAATTAAAAAGATTTTAGAAAAGACCGTAAACCCTGCCTGAAAAGATTGGTCTTTGCGCTTAGTAGAATCTTTGTGGGCTTACCGAACCGCTTTTAAGACTCCACTTGGGATGTCTCCGTATAGACTTGTCTTCGGTAAAGCCTGCCATTTGCCTGTAGAATTAGAACACCGAGCTTATTGGGCCATTAAACGGCTAAACTTTGAACTACCAACTACTGGTGATAACCGTAGACTGCAACTCAATGAGTTAGAAGAAATTCGTAATGATTCTTACCAAAGTGCGAAAATTTACAAGGAGAAAACACAAATATTTCATGATAAATCGATTATTCGAAAAAGACATTTGAACCAGTCGAGAAAGTTCTCCTTTACAATTCTCGTCTACATCTTTTCCCTAGTAAATTGAGGTCTCGGTGGACCAGACCATATTTTGTCAAAATTGTTTTTCCTCATGGTGCAGTTGAAGTTGAAAATTCGAAGAACGGAGAAACTTTCAAGGTTAACGGTCAACGGTTGAAACCACTCTTGGAGTTACCCAGTCATGCAATAGAAGAATCGGAGCTGAGAGATCCTGTCTACCAGGAATAATTTGAACGGGTCACAAAGTCTGGCTAAAGACACTAAACTTAGCGCTTATTGGGAGGCAACCCATACATGGTGATGTTAAGGTCCCTCTGGAGGACCCTGCTGTTGTACATTAGTTTTGTTTTTGTTTTTATTTTCTTTCTTGCTCCCATGGAAGGATTGCTACGCTTCATCCAGGTACTATCTTTCTGACTTACCTCTTTATTACTCTTGTTACTTATATTTTTGGTACTGCACTCTATTTTGAAACATTGAGGACAATGTTAGATTTAAGTGTGGGGGTAAAGGAAAAACTTTTAGTTAGTTTTTAATAAATAAAAAAAAAAAAAAACTCCAGAGCCTAGAAATTTATGCTTATTAAAGATGGCACTAACCAATCTAAGTGGATGGAAGCATCTTGGTTGTAGGAGTTGAGGAACCAATCTGATTAGATGGAAACATCTAAAGAGTTTATTCATAAAAGCACAGAGCTCAGATGTTAGAAATAACATGGTAGTTTCACCATATCTCGTTGAGTCCTTTTCACTTCTATTTTTATTTTGTTTTCTATTTAAAATATGTTTCTCTAAGTGTTTAGGTGGGGCTCACGATTCAAGTTGTTACCACTGCTAGGATGAAATAGAGTGATTGAGATACCAAAAAAATAAAAAATAAAAAATAAAAAAATAAATATTTGAGACCAGACCATCAGACCAAACAAAATAAATTCAATAAAGTCGACCACTGGAACCCTTGTATATGCCAATTGTGTTAACCTAGAGTTAGGATTATCGACCACTGGTTCCCTTGTATATGCCAGTGTATTGATATTAGTCCAGACCAGTATCTCAGTCCATTAGGATAGGTTTATTTTGGCAGTGGCCTTCAGACAGATATGAGAAACACCGTTCACCTAGTCAACATCAAAACCATCTATGTTTTTCTATATCCATCTCTTAATCTATCCATGTGACTGGTTGACTCCGAATATTGATGTCCATAGTGAGACTATCTGAGTAGAGCTCTATCACTTATATATGAATTTTAGTATGCTTGAGTGCAAACTCGTGTACAACAATTGGAATTTCGCATCAGGGTACTTCCTCCTGTAGTCAATAAGTATGCCAACCAAGGAGATTCTTTAGTGCCTTCCAAGGTTCTGCATAGATAGTTAGGGTCTGGAGTAAAGGTTTTGTGGGTATATCTCTTGTAAACCCTCCCGAGACTATAACTCGGCCACTAGGGCCACCTAGGGGTTTAAAGGCTTATTGCATACGCTAAATGCAATCGACGATGCACAAAGAAGTTAGGATTTTATTTTGTAGATTTGATTTGCTTGGGACTAGCAAATAATAAGTTTGGGGGTATTTGATAGATGCATTTATGTGTCTATTTTATTCTCAATTGTATATATTGTTAAGTACCGTTTTTGTTCTTATTATGGTGTTTTATATGTTTGTAGGTATTTTTGGGCAATAAACGTTTTTGGAGAAATCGGCTCGAAAAGTTGCTAAAGGGACCTCTGGAGGACACTTGCTATTCGGACCTTTCACATTGGATAAGGGGCATCCACCGTTATTTGCACCCCGGAGAAATTGTTTCCACCCCACAGCTATAGGCACCCCGATGCCGGATAGGGGAATCCATCTTCTCCATTTTGAAACTCAATTTTGGCGGGAAAATAAGAGGAGTTTCAGGCAGATTAGGGTTCGATTTCTGGGCAACTTTTAAGGAGATTCAATCGCCAATTTTTGCATGCTGGGCTTGATTCAAGTAAACAGGGTTGATGTAGGTGATGAAAGCGAAGGATTTTGGCTGGATAGTTCGCTATTCGTGAAACAGGGAAGGATGGTTTGTTCGTGGGTTTGTCTGATGTGTCTGAGAGAGATTCAATCACTGAAACAGGTTGGGTTGGGTTTGATAACGCTAAACAGGACTTGTATGGGTCTCTACCTCGACTAGAACCGGCTAGATATCAATTGGAAGCAAAACAGGGGCTAGAGTTCTTCTCGGGCCTTCTGTGTAATTTTGGAGATATTGTCATGCAGAGTTTCACGGGTTTGAGGATAGAAATTAACAGGAGAGGATGACGTGTTGGGAACTAAAATAAAGGAACAAATTATGTTATATTCCTATTGATTATCTAAAATAGGAAGAAAAGGATATATCTAAGGGTTTATTCTTGGAAAAGTATGAGAGAATATCTTTTGTGGTGGATTCGTCACTATCTTTAGAAGATTTTGTGTTAAACAGGGAGAGTTGAACAAACTGGACGCGTAAGAGAAGAAAAAAAAAGAGAAAATATTTCCGAGACTTCTGGCCGAAGATATGGAAGGATTGATTCAAGATATTGGACTTGTGGTGTATATAAGAGGTGTACGAGTCATAGGCAAGGGGACGGATACCTTGGAGAAGAAAGTAGAGGCTTAGAATCGAAAACACAAGTTTAGATAAAAGTTACATGTTGCCGCAAAATTAAAGAACATTGAACTAACAGAGCGGTCGTGGCGGTCTTAAATACAACGACAGAGTTAATCTTCTATCGTTCTTCAAACAGTGGAAAAACAAAGACCCTCAGAGATGGTCGTTTATTACTGAAAATCATTGTAAGCATTTTTATTATTATTTTTCAATACAATGATTAATGAAATTTTCTCCAATCTTCGTTCTATGAGTAGCTAAATTTCTTTTCTAAGGTTTTGGAGGAAACTATTTTGATGGGTAATATTTAGTAATTAATTTCTTTGGCATATTTACTCCAAAATTGTGTTTTAATTTGTCTAAAAAATTCTCTCTTCTTTTACATGCTTCGTAAAACTGTTTTGGGTAGTTTCTACCGTTCTTTTATAAGCGAAGGAGGATTAGGCCTTAGAATAGCTGGCGAAAGTCATAAAAAAAGAGCATGTAGTGTTATATCTTCCAAAGCATGAGATTGAGTTCGAAAGTTGTTTTGAGTAAAATCGGAGTAATTTGTCAAAGTTTTAATTATTCGGTTTACCATCATTAGAAGTAGTGGAATCCAAAACCCTAGACTCATCTCTCCTTGGTAACAAAAATCAATTTTAATTAGTTTGTCTTAGTATTTTATTTTAATAATCAAAAACCAAATCTTTAAAAAGAGTCCGATCAACGAATCTTTTCTTACCACTGTAAAAACTACATCACTCTTTTTCTTTGCAACTTGCCGATGGCATGATGGGAAGAAAACTTTGTAACCGCCCTGCCTTTATCGTCATGTGTGTACTTGTCTGTTAGCCTTGAGGCCCCTGTCGGCTTTCTATAGACTTTTGGGGGAGAGAGGATATCTTTCCTCTTCAAGATTTTTATCGCCTTGTTTGCCGCGTCTTTGACCTTCTTGCATATGAAGAAGCTGGTTGGCTTTTTCGAGGAATTTTATTCCTATAAAAAACCCTTTTGAGGTGGAGAAAGGAGTTACATTCTCTTTTTTTTTTTTTGTAGATCTTGGAGACTTTTTTGCAAAGGCTTTCTATGTCTAATGGGAGTTTTCCTCCTCGTCCTCCTTGGCAACGAGGTATTCATTCTTATTAACATGATGGTATGTTTTCCCATTTATGTGCTACTTCGGTTTTTCTTGCTCCGATTTCTAGATCATCACCGATGTCTCCTCGGAAAGACCTATCTTTTTGGATAACGTCTTTAGCCTCATCTGTCCGCCAAGAGACTCAACTCCTTACTAGAAGATTTCATATTTACTATTGTGTTTCGTTTTTATTTTAAAACCTTGGAAACACTTCATATTGTGTTTCTTCTAAATGATTGACCTGGGAACACTTTATTCCATGTGTGTGTTCACACGTTTTGGCTTAGAAACATTTTTGCGGTGTTGTGCAGTGAATGGAGGTCGCTTGAGTCATGGAGGATTCTAAGGTATAAATATTGTTTTAACATGTTAAGGTATATACCTTGCCCTGCTTTATATCTAAGATCCGAATGCCTTCAACGTGAGGCAAGGTGTTGCTACTGCTCGTGGTGGCCACGTCAATCAGATTGGAATCGTATGTGCCCATTTGTGGCTGTTTCTATTGTCACCGATGGCGAGCTCGGATGGTCACCGATGTAATAAGTCTACTTAACTCTAATGCTTTTTATGTATTATGTTTGAGAACCCCCGTGGAATGTATGTAGTTGGAACATTTTATTGAATAGTTTTTGCGCTTTGTTGGTTTTAAGAAGTTTGTATGCTTGTTCGTGGTTCAATCGTGTGTGACAAAGCCAAGAAGTGATTAGTTCCTTAATTGGATAAGGAACCTCTTATAGTATTGGACGTTAAACATAGCAGATTTCCTTTCTCGGCATGCGCCTTCGTGGGCGCATTTTTTTAATAATATCCAAATTTGGGTTACACTTGCTCCCTGGTTAGTTGATCTTGTGTCTGAGTCACCTTCTTCTTAACCATTCTTTGGAGGGTGATATCTCGGTCAAGTGATTCTTTCCTTAGCCAAAGGAAAGTACCTCGATTCTGGATATCACATGTTATGGCAGGACATCATCCGATTTCAAGATCGTGATGGCATTACCTTAGGTCTATGTCTGTCTTAGGTTGTTTAGGCATTTTACCCGCATCATTCATTGTAGAATGGAAGGTGTGGATAGCACCGTGCAATATTGTTGATGGACTTTTTCCATAATGCAAGCATGGCATGATTATTCTATATGAAAATATAAAGCAAGAAAGGGTTAAAATAACAAATCAAAAATGAAAAAATTAAGCAAAACCAATGCGATGGAAAAATGCATACAAAAGAGGTAATTTTATTAATCTCAAAAGAGGGTTTGTAAGCCCTTAGTACATTTGAGGAGGTTTCATGACCTTTGACAACTGGGGATTGGGTCTTATTCCCACGTGTTTTGGCTTTCTATCCACGAGACTTGTTAAGCATTGTATGCTTTTAGATATGATGTACCATGGGCGTTGAGTTCTTCGCCATTTGATTTGAGAAATCTATGTGCTCAGTCCTTTTGGCTATGACCTTAGTGGTCCTTCCCATGTGGGTGCAAATTTTCCCCGACTCACGCTGGTATGGTGGGATCTCGCGCCACTTTATCCTCTGGGCTAAATTGCCTCCGGTGAACACGTTTGTTGTATTCTCAAGCTAATCTCCGATGATAGTTTTTTATCCTTTGGAGAGCTATTTCTCCTTCTCTTCCGGATCGTCCATCTTGGAGAGTATCATGTCGAGGTTAGGTTTTCTCCCATGCCTTGGTCTTAGTTGTGGGGATCATCGCCCGGTTGGGATGATCGCTTCCATGTCATATGTGAGAGCGAAGGGAGTCATCCCGTGGCTTCTCTCCGAGTGGTTCGGTAAGCCCAAAGAACGTTGTGCAATTGCTCGCACCAACCGGAACCGTGTCCATCTAGCTTCTTTTTGATCATGTCAGTTATGGTTTTGTTAGTTGCCTCTCATGGCCATTGCTCTCGAGGTAGATGGGTGTCGATTTGTTTTTTCCGATCTTGAAAGCAGGTTGAAGAGGGAGATCAATATTTTTCCTCCAAGTTGCGCCCATTGTCCGATACGATGGCGGTTGGGATCTTTATAATGTGCTCGAAGAGAAATTTGAAGTTATCATGGTCTCGAATGTGCCTTAGTGCAGGCCTCTACCCACTTTGTGAAATAGTATGTGAAACAATTAAGTGTTTTCGTTGTCCCGTTCCGGCTCGCAGGGGTCCAACGATGTCGACTTCCCACTTGGGAAATGGCCAAGGGCTTGTAATGACTTTATATCCATCGACGGGCGTGTCTTCTTTGCCAAATTTTTGGCATTCTAAACATGATTTTCCATTTGTTTTGAGTCCTCATTCATGCGAGGCCAAAAGTATCCTTGGAGTCTCGCCTTGTGAGCTAGAGATCTCCCTCCACTATGGTTACTGCATAACCATAGTGTATTTCCATCAATATTTCTTGTCCTTTCAACGAAGGAAAGACATCTAGAGTAGAGGTCCTAGATACGACAAGTTTGTATAGAATACCATCTCGAGCCGGGGTAATTCCCGATCGTGATATCACTTTGTGCGTGAGCTGTTGATCGCTTGGGAGATCGCCATTGGCTAGATATTTTATGATTGGTGTTCTCCAATCGTCCTCGAGCAAGGCCTCTTCTTGGCCTTTGTCGAGCTCACATTGAGAATTTCCATATCTCCTTCTAAGGGTATGGAGGGGAGCATGACCCTTTCGATTCGGAAATTTGTGGCCTCAGGATCTACTCATGGAGGCTATGAAAGCTAAGGCGTCTGCATGCCTATTGTTACTCCTATTTAGATGTCCGAACGTGATATTTGGTATCTCTTTTTATGTAGTGTTTGGCGAGTTGGAGTATCAACTGCAAACATGGGTCTCGAGGTCTAATACCTTTCCGTCAATCTACCTGACAATGAGTTGGGAATCACTTGTGAGTCTTACTTCGTTGATGCCGAGTTCGATGATTATTCGTATAGCATGAATGACTTCCTCATATTCAATTATAATATTGGTAGCGGGAATTCTAGCCTTAAGGTTTGTAAATGATCCTACGGCTGTCGGAGTTAGCAAAGACCATTCCTGAAAAGGCGAGGGTACCCAAATATACCTCAAGCTAAAACCTTTCCTACCTATAATTCCTTTCTCCGAAAGTGATTGTCTATGGACTAAGTCGGGACAATGCAACTAATCGGTTCACACTTCATGTGATCGTCATGGATACGAGATCGAGACAATACAATAACTAAGTATGTTTAATTGATACAAAGGTTCTGGACTTAACCAAACACAATAGGATTGCTTATCAAGTAAATAGGAATTAACGTTTGTGTGATTTACTTTAATTGTAATAAAATAATTATAATGCGGAAAATAATAGTAAATGACACAACAAGATTTTGTTTAACGAGGAAACCGCAAATGCAGAAAAACCAGGACCTTGTCCAAAATTGAATTCGCTCAGATTAAGCCGCTACATAATATTACACACCTAACTTCGTATAGTTGAGACCAAGTAACTAACCCTATAGTTCACTTAGTTTCGTCGTGTATTCCCACGCCTCCGACTTGTGAATAAGTCACGACTTGGAACAATTCATTCGGTTCGTATTCCACACTGTTAAAGGAACAACAAATCAGTTTGGTATCAACTCTATTCAACCAAGTGATATGAGTCGGACAAAGGCTCTTCTGTTTATCTTAACATAAACTCCTTCGTCGGGTCCTTAGATCTATCTTATGTTCAATCACCCAAAGGTAATCGCTTAAGATTAAGCCAATCAATACCTTTAATCACAAGGAACGATTGATGCCATCTACTCAATTAATCAATCCAATCTACCACAAGGATAAACCGATTTATTAATTGGGTCCTCTTTTACCGAAACAAGTATTGTGCACACCAAAGATGATAAAACCCAAGTCAGATCTTCAATATCTTCTTTGTATTCAAATCTTCTTAAATCTTCAATAAAAACCCGCACACAATCACTTGAATCTCTTGTGATCAATCACGCACAGAACAGAGTCTGTTAACAATGGATTATCACAAGATAGTCTTTAGAACTAAAACAGTCTAAAGATCCCTGTCGAAACTCCAAACTAGTTTGAGTGAATCTTATATCATAAGAGAAGATTCTCAAGAATAAACAAACTAGGTGCAATCAGATTTCAACCACCGTTAGTCAATCAAATCAATCGAAAACAAAGATAAACCGCAATTATCTAGTTTCCCACCAACGGGTCGCGCTAGAGCTTCTCAATCCCAAACAAGACTTTAAATTGAATGGCCATAAGAGATTTTGCCTAATTAGGTTACTCTCCCTCTCCGAATAGGCGGCTACAAGAAACAACAACAAAAGAGTAAATATGTTGTTACGAAGGATTAGTTTGTTAGAAAGGCAAACTTCGTGTATTTATACATAAGGAAGTTTGGACACCAAGGAATTTCCAAACCGAAAATATTCTCAAGATATTCATAAAAGCACAGATTCGGTTTTCATAATTCCCGAAATGCTCTTTTTCAAAAATAACGATCGAAATCTCTCGGAAAATCTAAATAGTAAATGCACATTACTAATTCTGTAATTTCTACAAAATGAAATTAATAACCTTAATTAAAAGATTCTTAACTTACATATGTTTCGATCCCGGGATTCTCTTCCCTTAGCCGTTAAGGAATATCTTTGAATATAGAAATAAACATTCACAAGATGTGTTCAAAGTTTGTCGACATCTTAACTTCTGTAAGTTCTCTTTCACACTTACAACCGTGAAACCGATTTGCCACACTTCCAAACAAGTTTAGAATTGGTTCATCTGACTTTCAAGAACTATGTGATTGATCAAACCAACATTCAATCACAATCATGGGTTTACGGTTCTACTAAAACAAGTTTCGGTTCTACCTCCATGTGAGTGTCAGAGCATAGTCACACTAGCTTCCCAAAAGTTCTATTGACTAGGTAATGGATCGGTTCCCCCACCTATATATGGTATCTAACTTATATGTGTTGCACGTGTCCATAGGATCAGTTACCCTTTCTCGCTATAAACCTTGTTGCACCCCATATAAGGATCGGTTCCCTTTGATGTACTTGCACCCTTACTATGATCGGTTCCTTTCCCTTACTAGATCGGTTCCCTTTCCCTCACAAGGATCGATTCCTTTCCTCACAAGGATCGATTCCCTTTAAACACAAGGTCGCATACAAAATCCGATCATACCACAGGTGATTACTTAAGATCGATTTTACTAATAAAAGTTATACCAATGCATAAGTCGACCTTTGTGAACAAGCTTTCTACAAGAACACAACAAAGTTGTGAGCGGTTATACTCTATCACACATATTGGTTGTTCATAAGATATGCAATGAATAACAAAACCAATAACACCTGAAATTTCCTTTTCGGTTCACAAACAAGTTTATGAACTTACTTCCTTAGAACACATGTAAACAATGTTCCCTAGGATGAAATCCTCACCTGGTACCCATACATAATCATAATAAGATTCAAATGATTATGGCGATGTCTTATCTACAAATTTTAATGGTTAAGCAATAAACCTCGTATTGTATTCCTTAATACTATGGCTATCTAGAGTTCAAATATGCTTACATGAGCTTATGTTTTAAATATGCACGACTTGAAAGATACTTAGGGAATGAAACATTTCAAGTCAAATATCACTAAACTCAAGTGGAAGGATGATTGTTGTCGTTGTAGCTCCTGCTTCTTCACATCTTCAAGTCTTCGCAATACTTGTAATGTCTCATATCCTAATACTTTCAAGCTAACCTATACGAAGTTTAACTCTAGTACATAATCAGCGACTCTTAACATGATTTTTGATTCACTAAAATATGACAACCAAACTTGACATACCAACGCTTGGTGGGTTCAACTGCTTACTCTAACAATCTCCCCTTTGTCAATTTTAGTGACAAAACTCTTACATCATATGGATAAACAAATTACAATCCAATCCGCTTGATTCCCGATTCAACAACACAAGAAAATGGTTACATTCAATCCTTGAAAATGTCGATGTTGACATTATAATAACAAAGCTATTACTTCACCTAAGGAAGATAGGTAAATATTCAATCCGCACATCTTTGTTATACCAATCATATGACATGTTACTCCCCTTAGTCCTCACTCTTTTACTCTTTCGTTAGATAAAAACATTCAAGTACCAATGTTCTTTTCCTAGCGATGCAATCAATATAAATATCAATGCCAACATCACTTGTTTACTCTCCATATATTTCTCCTCCTTTTGTCACAAAAATGACAAAGAAACGAAAAAATAAAGGACAACACGAAAAAATCTTTTACAAATCTCAATAATATACTTGCAACTCTGAAAGTTAGGCACAAGGGTTCCACACATCATGTTGCTCATAACTAATATCAAAACCGAAACTACAAGTAGTCTTATTTTGATATTTTTCCAAGGGAAACAATTGCGAAACAAGTTTTCCAATTTAGTTTAGCAAACCAAAAACAACTAAGCATATTAGTCCTTTGCTAAACCGATTGTTCAAAAACAACCGCTTAATTAATAAGACCAAATAAAGATAAACTCCATTTTTCTCATCAAAGGTTCTAATTATCCATAACTTAGACCTTTCAATTTAAACAAGACAAGTACTAGGTTAGTCTTCTAGAATTTCTTGTTTAGGCATTAAATTGGGACTTGAATACCGAATCTCACTTCAATAAGTCCAACTAAGATCAGAATAACTTATTCATCTTATCCTAATCGAATTGGACTAAACAACTCATCCAAAGACACATATTATTTCTTTAAGCCATAAATAATTCATACAAACAAAAATAAATCAACTTGCATAATTATTCACCTCAACCTAAGCAATTGAAACAACATAGACATTATAAGACCGTAATTTTGTAAGCCTAAACGATTGATACCATACAAGAGCAAGATAACAATAGTTTTTCTTAAGCATAACCAATTGAATCACACACACATCAATTGTCGAAGAATTCTTGTAAGCCTAAACAATTGATACCAAACAATAAAGCAAGATAACAATAGTTTTCTTAACCCTAACCAATTGAAACACACATCCACACACATCATGGAATAGATATCAATTGAATCAAATTTTGTTAAGCAAAAGCAACAAATATATATAATGTAAACTCGGCTTTTCTTAAATAGAAAATAATTAACTAACAAGATTGTTACCTCAAATTTCGCACCCACTTCTCCAATATGATTACCAATCATCCGGGGAGAATTGATATCAAATATCACCATGTTGTCATCCTTATGAACAAAGAATAACAACACACCTCAACCTTTACCAGGAGAAAGGTTGAAAACCTGTTTTAACAATTGCAAGCAGGTTGGCTTAAGTCAGAACACATATGCTTTTATGCTAAACCAAAAACGATTCAACATATTGTGACTTTTTCCACATATTGTTTCTATTAGAACCCCTCATACTGATAGGTGTAGAATACACCTAATTTACTATCTAGTAGTTTATGCTTTCTTTGCTATTTTTTCTTGTAAATTATGTATTTTATGCTTGTTTTTGAGTTTTATAGCTACTTCTTGAGTCGCACGGAGAAAAGAAGAAGAAATCACCAATTTGAGCAAAAAGGCGAAAAGGTCATTTATGAGGCCGAACACTATCCTGGAGCTCATTCAGGGTTAAGGGGCTCTCATTCTGTGGGCACCCTTATCAATCAAAGAAATCGGTGTTATTAACATTGGGTAGCCCTTATCGAGAGGATGGTCATCTTTGGGTAGCATCAATTGGGTTGGTCCTAACCGCAGTATCGGATCCAAACCCGACTCCGGATCCGTGCAATTAAAACCTAAACTTATCGAAGAAACCATCTCTCAAATCATTCTTTCCCACAAACGAAATTGAGAAAGCAACATCACTGCCGAGAGATCGAGGGAGAAATCGAGAGCGCCGGGAATCACAATTCGAGAGACAAACGAGATGATGAAAGATGATGGTGGGGATTCTGAGACCGTAGAGAGAAACGAGATCTGTTGTCGCTTTCTGAAGAAAGATGGAGATGGTTGAAATATGAAGGTGGGTTTAGAGCAGAGGTGGGAAGCTAAACGGAGGCGAGATGACGGAGATCGAAAGAAGCTGAATCAGAGAGGAGCTCAAAGAGAGATCGAAGGAACCGAGAGGGAACTGAGGCTGTTTTGTATATGGCAGATGGTTCGAATTTGGGGATTTGAGTTTGGGTTAATGACAACTGAGCTCGATTATACTGAAATAGAAGGTTAGGGTTCGAACTCGGGGGCAAGGAGAGATCGAAGATAGAGATGATCGATGGGTTCTTCCAAATGACAGGGTTTAGATGAAAGGGGTTCGATTCATTCCTGATCTTAGGTGTTTGGTTGAGCTTAGGTCTGTGATGATAGAATGGGTTTAATGGATGAAATTGCGGGTTGAGAAGCAATAATGAGTTCTCATTGCAAAAGAGCTGTAGAGTTAACGCTTAAAGTTGTGAGAATGGTAGGCTTTGGTGGATGCAATAAAAATGGAGATGAATCCATCCGATTGGCATGATTATGACTGAAATTAGCTTCTTCACTTGTTGATGCCTAAAGAAGATCTTCTGACCGGATGATATGAGGTTGTGTTGCGGGCAAGGTTGATAGTATGGTAATGGTTGTGACTGAGGTTTGGTGGAATGTTGGTGTGGTGGTGACCATGATGGTGCAAGGATGTTTATGGTTGAGTTGTTATCATGCTAATGAGGAGGTTGAGGATGCGATTCGTCCGATGGATTGAAGGCAAGGAATAAGTTAAAATGCAATGCGAAGGAGTAGCATTGGTCATGTATGGTTAGGTGGAGCTCAGGCTGGTGTTGCATTTGGAGGTTGTTTGCTGGTTGCATTTGCGGTTATAGGCCATGCATGAAGCCACGGTTGGTGGAATAGGTTCTGCCGGAGTTACGTGGTTGCCGAGAATTGCGCCTAGTGTAGGCTTTGTCGAGGCGAGATTGAGGTTGACTGGAACTTAAGCTGAGAAGAGCTTGGATGTAGCTGCAGGTCAAGGAATTTTGGTGATGGAAAGTGTAGTTGAGGTGCATTCGAACTTGGCGAGTTGAGTTCTGGGATTCAATGGAATGCGAGGCAATGGTGAAATTGGGCTGGAGCAAGTACAGACAACATGTCTTATGGCTGTGGTGTTTGTGTCGGGTGGTAGAATGGATACTATGTTGCAGGTGGAGAGAAAGGCTGGGAAATGGTAGAGAGCCATTATGGTAGGAAACGATGCACCATCTGGTGCAACACAAGATGGCACAGCAAGTGGCACAGTGCAGCGAAATTTGGATCAACGACTCGGTTCGACTACGAGTTGGGCATCAAACGATTAGATCGTTGACCCGCTATTCTACGTTGGCGACCAGTTGACCGGTTTGACCGTTAGTCTAACGTTGGTGCTCAGGCGAGCAATATTCCGTGAATATTCTCTTGACGGAGAAATTTCGGGTGGCGGCGGCGACCTATTCCGCAAATTCAAGCCACAATCCAGTTTTCGCGACAAAAAATTCCAGAATTTTCTATGGACTTCTTTCATAGGTGTGAAGACTTGGGCTAGGAATTGGATGGAGAATTGGACTCAAATTTGGAAAGAGAAGGTGGAAGAGCTTGAGAAAAGCTTGGAATTGGAAATTGAATTGCAAAAGGAAAAAGGATTCTACTCCTTAGAAGATTTGAGAATATTGAAGCTTATAAATAGAAAGTTTTCCACAACTTCTAACACCTCTCTACTTTTGCACATCACTTGTGTTTTTGCTTGCTTTTCTAAGATTTTTTTCTTTTAATTACTTGTGTGAATTTGAAAACTTCTTCTTTTAATTATTATTATTTGTGTGAATTTCAAAAACATGAGTAGCTAAATTTCTTATTGATTGAGGATGAATTCCTAGTTCTTAACATGATTTGAGTTTTTGTTTTCAAATTCTATCTTGAAGTTTTTCACATAATTATCATTTGTTTTTTACTAATAGGAGTGATCTTAAAGACATTCATGATTGATTGATAGATTGTTTGGAGTGCACGCTAAATTGATTTGTTAATTCGATCTAAAGCTAGGAAAGTTAGGAATAAGTAATCGTTTCTTGACTCTTTACATAAGTAGCAAACACGAGACCTTGCGGAGGATTCCGTGGAGCAATTGTGTGTAAAAACAACGTTAGCAAGTGGACCTTGAGCTAAGAGTCTAACTACTAATATCAACCTAAAAAAATTCACAAACATAATGCATGAGCCAAGTTACATCTAGGTTGACCTAATTCTAGGTGGTTTGGTGATTAGAATCCGGTGGTCGAGAACTTCCGTGTCCGGTGATACAAAGGATTTGGGGTTTAGCACTGAGCTAGCTGCTTTACCTACGGTTGGTGATAATTTGTGACTAATAACAAGTAGAATAGAACATAACTTGATTCATTGTTTTAGTAACGAAGAAGGATTCCTTGATCTTGTCTCTCTTATTGCTTTCATCTTTCAACTTTCGATTTTAATTACTTTGTTTATTTTTATTTTGCTTTTACCCCTTTAGTGACAACTTTTACAACTAAGATCTCTTGCTCCTCGTGTGAACGAACTTGACTTCCATTATATTATTTTTAATTGGTGGAAATATTGAATTAATTTGATTGCACCTCGATAGCATCAAATTTTGGCGCCCGTGCGAGGGAGCAACGGCGATTTTTAGTTGTTTTTATTTTCTTTTTTGCTTTATTCTTGCTTTGTTAGATTCTTTCCATTATCTAACTTAGTTTGTCAGTCTTGTTTCAGGTGTTATACCTTTGGTGAATGCTAAAGGGTAGGCCGAGTCAATATCGTCTTGATCCGGCACTCAACTAAAGGATTTCATTCGTCGATTAACACTCCACTTTCTCCTTCTTCATCAAGTGATTAGGACAAAGGAAGAAACAATGGCTGATCGTACACTAAAGGACCTAGCTTCTCCCCAAGCTTGATGCACACAACAATGGTGTATCAAACTAACTCAACCTTGAAGAAATCAGGGGGGGTTGATTATGAGTGTTACCAAAGTTCCATGGCATGGTGAATGAGGACCCAAACAAACATCTTATGGACTTTTATGCCATAGTTATGGCCATGCTTCCACCGGAGACTAATGCGGATGGAGCAATGTTGGCTTTCCCGTTTTCTTTGGCAGGCAATGCTAAGGAATGGTTATATTATTTGCCTTCCGAGTATCACAACATGGAATGGGATGAAGAAAATTTTCCTCGAGAGATATTTTCCCGCATCCAAAAGCTACTCAAATTAGCAGAGATTTGTGGATTGAAACAACAAGTGGGAGAATCATTGTATGAATGTTGGGAGCGATATAAGAGGTTGGTGGCAAGCTGTCCACACCATCAATTTAGTGATGTTATGATACTTCTGTACCTTACATGAAGCTCTTCACTCAAGTGATAGGTCTCTTCTTGGCCTTGTGGTGGTGGTGCACTAATGAACAAGACTTTGACCCGAGAAGCTAGAGTTGATTGAAAGTATGGCGGCAAACTCACAACAATTCTACACAAAGGGATGAACCAACGGTTAGGCGAGTGCATGAAGTTAGTGATTCGACATCATCTTGATCAAAGGATGAGTAACATGGAGATTATGATGCAAAGGATGGCGGTAATTATTAGGATGATGAGACCGAACAAGTGAATGCTTTATATCCGAATCAAAGGGCCAAGGTACGATCCATACTCAATACCTATAATCCCGGGTGGAAGGATCATCCCAACTTTAGTTATGCAAACAAGCAAGCGGCGGCTCTAATCCTTATGCACACAAGGTGGTTTTCAACAATCACGATTCCAACCCCTCAACAACGAAGGTGGTTATCAACAATTCAACCTCAAGTGAAAGAACAAGGATCTTCAATTGATGATAGAAAGCTTAATGTCATGATGCAAGGTATTACGTCATTGTTTCAACAAAATCAACAAAAGACCGATTCGGCTATCAAGAGTTTACAAACTCAAATGGGACAATTGGCGACGATGTGAGATTTATTGAAATCGCAAGCATCACAACACTTCCTTCACAACCATTTGTGAATCCAGAGAGAATGTTAATGCGGTTACTTTAAGAAGTGGAAGGCAAGTGGAGGGTCCATTATCATGAAGAAGTTAGTGAAGAGGGAGTCCATGACAAGAAACCGCACCAAAGAAATTCCACAAATGACCAATCCAAGGAACCGGTTTCTACTTTCAAACTACTCCACCTCCCTTTTCCTAGTCGTTTTGCTAAATCCAAGAAAGAAGCTCAAGACAAGGCACTTATGGATATCTTCAAGAAGATTTGAAATCAACATCCCATTCATTGAGGCTATCAAGACAATTCCAAGGTATGCCAAGTTCATGAAGGAATATGCATCAAGAAGGATGGGTTGCTTGATAATGAAATTACTAAAGTTGGCGAGAGTGCGTCGGCTATGTTATTGAAGAAGATGCCTACAAAGTGCACGTGATCCCGGTGGTTTCACGGTGCCAATTACTATTGGTAAACAAAGGTTTGAACATGCTTTACTTGATTTGGGAGCTTCCATTAGTGTGATGTCGGCAGCTCCTGTGACTCTTTGAATCTTGGACCTTTGAAAGAAACAGAAGTTATTATCCAATTGGCAAACAAGTCTAACATTTATCCTAAGGGGCTTGTGAAGACATGCTGGTGCAAGTAAATGAGCTTATTTTTCGGTGGATTTCTTTGTGGTGGATATGGACAACAATGAGAACCGATCATCTACTTCTTTCTTGCTGGGAGGCCATTCATGAAGACCATAGGAGACGAAGATTGATGTTGATAAGGGGAGTACACTCACTATGATTAGACAAGGAGATAATACACTTTAACATATTTGAAGCCATCGCTACCCAAAGTGATGTGCATTAGTTTACTCCGTTGATGTGGTTGATTCATTAGCACGCAACAAATGGTGGAATTGAACCAAGAGGATGAACTTGATGTGGTGTTGCAAAATAGCATTGAATTGGACGTCCATGGCTTATCTAACTTGGATGTTGAAATCTCCAAGGATTTGGTGGAGATGTGTGGTGCTTTGGCGACATTGCAAGAAGCTAAAATGGGTGATGTTTCTTATATTTCTTTACCCGTGAATGATGAAGTACTTGTACCATCTATTGTGAAGGCGCCCAAACTAGAATTGAAGCCACTTCCGGACCATTTGAAGTATGCTTTCTTGGGAGATGGAGATGAGCTTAGAGTGATTATTTCTAGAACCTCACACCGGTACAAGAAGACCGTTTGCTTAGAGTCTTGAAAGAGCATAAAACGGCTATTGGGTGGACAATTGCGGACATCAAAGGTGATAGTCCATCATGTGCATGCATAGGATTCTAATGGAAGGCGTGAAGCCGGTACGTGATGCTCAACGTCGGCTAAATCCTCCCATGATGGAAATTAAGTGAAAAAGATACTCAAATTGCTAAGTGTGGGGTAATCTACCCAATTTCCAGTAGCAAGTGGGTAAGTCCCATTTAAGTGGTACCAAGAAGTCCGGTGTCACGGTTTGTTCGTAATCAAGACGATGAACTTGTTCCTACAAGAGTTCCAAACGGTTGAAGTGTGCATTGACTATAGAAAGCTTAATTCCGCAACCCGCAAGGATCACTTTCCATTACCTTTCATTGATCAAATGTTGGAGGCGGTTAGCGGGGCATTCTTATTATTGCTTTTTGGATGGTTATTCGGGATACAACCAAATTGTTATTGCGGAGGACAAGAGAAAGACCACTTTCACTTGTCCATTTGGAACGTTTGCATATAGACGGATGCCGTTCGGCCTTTGCAATCTTGCGCAAAATACTTTCAATGCATGGTGAGTATATTCTCGGATTATGTGGAGCGCATCATCGAGGTATTTATGGATGACTTTAGTGTTTATGGCAATTCTTTTGATGGTTGTTTAAATAACCTTGAACTAATTCTTAAACGATGCATAGACACAAACCTTGTCCTTAATTGGGAGAAATGTCACTTTATGGTAAACCATGGGCATAGTACTTGGTCACATTGTGTCCTCTGAGGGCTCCAGAAGTGGACAAGTCAAAGATAGATTTAATAAGAAGCTTTACAATATCCCACTTCGGTGAGGGAGATCCGTTCTTTTCTTGGTCATGCAGGTTTCTATAGGCGGTTTATCAAGGATTTCTCCAAAATCTCCATGCCGATGTGCAAGTTATTACAAAAGGAGGTACCTTTCGACTTCAGCAAGGAATGCGAGGATGCTTTTGACAAATTAAAGGAGATGTTGACAAGTGCGCCCGATTATCAAATCACCGGGATTGGAATCTTCCATTTGAATTAATGTGTGATGCTAGTGATTATGCGGTTGGAGCCGTTTTTGGGTCAAAGGGTGGACAAGTTGTCCCATGTTATCTATTATGCATCTAGGACCCTTAATGATGCACAAATCAATTATTCTACCACGGAAAAGGAGTTATTGGCTATAGTTTTTGCTTTGGAAAAATTTCGATCATACTTGGTGGGTACAAAGGTTATTGTGTATTCCGATCATGCGCACTAAGACACTTGATAAAAAGAAAGCTAAGCCAAGATTAATTCGGTGGATCCTATTGTTACAAAAGTTCGACATAGAAATTCGTGATAAAGAGGGGTGTGAAGGAATACCGTTACGGATCATCTTATTAGACTTGTGATGTCTCAAGAGGACTTCCATTACATGACCGGCACTAGGACGAACAACTTTTCTCCATGGAAGAATCAACACCTTGGTATGCGGATATAATGAATTACTTGGTGACAAGGAAAGTACCTAGTACAATGTCTAATTTCCAAAAGATGAAACTTAAGAAGGTTGCTAAGCAATATGTGTGGATGAACCATACTTATGGAAATATGAGCGTTGATCAAATAATACGAAGGTGCGTGCCTAATTCCGAATTTCAATCCATTCTCTCCTTTGCCACACTTTTTGCATGTGGTGGCCACTTTGGTTGGAAACTACCGCTCTCAAAGTTCTAGAGTGGGATTTTATTATTTTCCTTGTTTGAAGATTCATATGTTTTTTGTAAATCGTGTGATAGATGTCAATTAACGAGGCCCGATCTAGGTGCTCGAAATCAAATGCCACTCACACCAATTCTCACCGGGTGAGATTTTGATGTGTGGGGTATTGATTTTATGGGCCCCTTTTGTCAGCCCGAATAGAATTTTTATATACTTCTTACTTAGTTGATTATGTTTCAGAAATGGGTGGAAGCTAGAATTACCAAGACTAATGACTCTCAAGTTGTTTGTGATTTTGTAAGGAAAATATTTTCAATAGGCATGGAACAAGAGTGGTGATAAGCGATGGAGGCTCACATTTCAAGAAGGCTTTCCACACTCTCCTCAAGAAGTACAACATAACACACAAAATTGGTACGCCTTATCATCCACAAACTAGTGGACAAGCGGAAATTTGAATCGTGAGATTAAGTCCATTCTTAAGAAAACGGTAAATACCACAAGGAAAGATTTGGAGCTTTAAACTCAACGATGCACTGGGCGTATAGAACGGCGTATAAGACACCAATTGGTATGTCTCCATATAGGATGGTTTTATGGCAAGCTTGTCATCTTCCGGTTGAACTTGAACATAAGGCTTATTGGGCGATAAAGAAATTAAACATGGAGTATGATGGGCGGGAAGCAAAGGAAGTTACAACTACATGGTTGGGAGATACGCAATGATGCTTACGAGTGCCCGTATTTACAAGGAAAAGACCAAGCTTTTTCATGACAACATGGTTTCTAAGTAAAAAGTTTCATCATTAGACAAAAAATCCCCTTTTATATCATTCTGTAATAAACTATTTTCATGGAAAGTTAAGGTCCCGTTGGATTGGACCATATGTTGTTACTAATGTTTTTCCTCATGGTGCGGTTGAAATTACTAGTCTTCGGGACAATTCGGTTTCCAAAGTCAACGGCCATAGGTTAAAGCCATATTATGAAAACTTTCCAACGGAGCATGTGGGCGTGAGTTGGACTTCAAGATGCACTCCCTCTGGAGGAGTAATGTGCAGTAAGAGCTAAGTCGGCTGTCGACTTTAAAACAAGCGCTAATGGGAGGCAACCCATCGGTTTTGTATTTCTTATCCTTTTGCTTTTTGTTATTTCTTTTTCATTGTTTCTTATCATGTTAAAATTTCCCACCTTGACTTTACTAGGAGGATTCAATTACATTGGGGACAATGTAAGGTTTAAGTGTGGGGGAGTGGTTAAGCATGTTTTTAAAACAAAAATTACAAAAAAATTAAAAAACTTAAAAAAAAAAAAAAAGTTTTACTTAAAAATTCCAACTTTTAAAGATTTTAGAGTCACTAGCATGCTTCTAGGTATGTTTACATAGAGATTTTTATCGACATAATTGAACTTGGAAATGTTAGAGAACTATATTCGGATTTCTTGTTTGTTTAGTGTTAAATAATGG
The DNA here is from genome assembly GCA_023531295.1 of Papaver armeniacum. Taxonomy (NCBI): domain Eukaryota; kingdom Viridiplantae; phylum Streptophyta; class Magnoliopsida; order Ranunculales; family Papaveraceae; genus Papaver; species Papaver armeniacum. The sequence goes on along the minus strand of JAJJWW010004732.1, from coordinate 9,727 downwards.
ATTTAATCATGCAGGTGATGCGGGCCCTGTGCGAGAAGTGCGTTATTAGAGTTCTTTGATCAATCATTAGTGGAGACTACCGTATTCATATCATGAGGCACCACCAGAAATTTTTCCATACTAAAGAGCTTCTTTTTGAGTGTGTGTCACCATGCGTTAATTCCAGGTGGGAATGGTAGGCTACAACCTCCCACCAATAGAAGCACTACTCTTTGATCTCTTGAGTGCTAATTTTGTCAATCATGAGGGTGACGTCCATGGATGAAAGCTTCCTTCTTGTAGTTCGATTTGCTTGTTAGCACCATTCTCTCTCTCAACAACAACGGATCCATGAACACTCTCATCATCAACAAGGAGCGACATCAAAATCTAAGGAAAGTTGGAAAAGTTTAAGGTTTACAAACAACTAACGAGAAAAAGAGCAAATTTCAAATATAAGTAAAGCAACATACAAAGAGCGGATTTTATATATTTGTTGAAGACTTACACTACAATGAGGTAATTTTATATCCAAGTATGAAGACTTATTCATGAAAGCGAAGAAAATTAAAAGGTGAGAATTTTTGAAGTTTATGATTTCGAGACGATACAAGTTGTGAAGAATCAAGCGGTAAAATATTTTCCATTTGGCCATGGTTTATTTGTATTTAATTTCTCTTGAAAAAAAAAAAAAAAAAAAAAAAAAAAAAAAAAAAATTAAAAAAAAAAATTAAAAAAAAAAAAAAAAAAAAAAGAGAAAAACAAGAGAAATATTTGTTCTTATTTTTATTTAATGAGCCGTGGGAAAGGAAAATTTATAAAAGTTTCAGCGACAAGGATATTTAAGGTAAAAAGAGTTAAGAATTGTTAAGGATCTATGAAATTCAAGGGTTTATCATCAATAGTTGAAACCGAAGACGAAGACAAGAAGATCAAGACGAGGGAGCGGAAGATTGTTCTATTAGAATGCCGTGAGTGGTGTTATCATAATTGGCGATCGGATGTGAAGGTAAGTAAGTAATCTCATCCTCGATATAAATGGTTGATTTCCTTTCTTAGAATCATCGTAAAATGGTTTTTCAAAATATTAAAAGATGTGGGTTTTTCAAAATTTGGAAGTTATCCTTCCCACCATTCAACGTGTTAGCAGGAATTCTATCTTCATTCCTGCTGCACACATGTGAGAACCATAAAAGTCTTTTTGAGTGCAATTATCATAAAATCTTATTTCAGTGAGGCAGAAGTCGGCGAAATGCTTATTGATCGTTTCTCAAACACGATTCTCTCATTATGGTGTGGTTATTTCTCACTCAATATTTAAGAACGAATATGTTCTTTAGTATTTCTAACTTCTTATTACTAGCATGCGAAACTCTTATGTCCTCATAGCTCTTTGGATGCTTGTGGCGCTTGAACGCTTTGAAGTTGTGAGTTTTTAGTTTGATTTGCTCGAGGACTAGCAAAGTCTAAGTGTGGGAATTTGATAGGTGTAGAATACACCCTAATTTACTATCTAGTAGTTTATGCTTTCTTTGCTATTTTTCTTGTAAATTATGTATTTTATGCTTGTTTTGAGTTTTATAGCTACTTCGGAGTCGCACGGAGGAAAAGAAGAAGAAATCACCCAATTTGAGCAAAAAGGGCGAAAAGGTCATTTTACGGGCGAACACTATCCAGGAGCCCGGTGGTGGTTAAGGGCTCTCATTGGGGTACCCCTTATCAATCGGCCGATGGGTGTTATTAACATTGGGTAGCCCCTTATCCGGAGGATGGTCATGCTGGGTAGCATCCAATTGGGTTGGTCCTAACCGTGACTCGGATCCAAAACCGACCGGATCCGTGCAATTAAAACCCTAAACTTATCGAGAAACCATCTCTCAAATCATTCTTTCCCACAAGCAGGGGTGGGAAGAGCGGCGGCTACTGCTTGAGAGAGATCGAGGGGAGAAATCGAGAGGTGAGAAATCTTGTCAATTCGAAGACAACGGAGATGATGAGAAGATGATGAGGTGGGGATTAAGGACCGTAGAGGAGAAGCGAGATCTTGTTGTGCTACCTTCTTTGAGAAAGATGGAGATGGTTGAAATATGAAGGTGGGTTTAGAGCCAGTGTGAAGCTCGACAGAGCGAGATGATGGAGATCGAAAGAAGTTTGAATCGGAGAGGCTCAAAGAGGAGGAGATCGAAAAAGGAGCGAGAAGGAACTCTAAAGAATGTTTTGTATATGGAATGGTTCAATTTGGGGATTTGAGTTTGGGGTTAATGACAATGAGCTCGATTATACGAAATAGAAGGTTAGGGTTCGAACTCGGGGCGAGAGATCGAGAAGATAGAGATGATCGATGGGTTCTTGCCCACACAGTTTAGATGAAGGGGTTCGATTCATTCCTGATCTTAGGTGTTTGGTTGAGCTTGGGTCTGTGATGATAGAATGGGTTTAATGGATGAAATTGTAGGTTGAGAAGCAATAATGAGTTCTCATTGCAAAAGAGTCAGAGAGATGCAGCTTAAGTTGTGAGAATGGTAGGCACAGGTGGATGCAATGTAAAATGGAGATGAATCGAGATTGATTAGTACAATTGAAATTGAGCGCTTTGTTGGATGCTCAAGAAGATGCTACAAGACCTGGATGATCTGAGGGGTTGTGTTGCGGGCAAGGTTGAGTATGGTAATGGTTGTGACTGAGGGTTTGGTGGAATGTTGGTGGCAGGTAGTGACCATGATGGTGCAAGGATGTTTATGGCTGAGTTGTTATCATGCTAATGAGGAGGTTGAGGTGTAGTTGTGCTGATGGATTGAAGGCAAGGAAATAAGTTAAAATGCAATGCAGAAGGAGCTGGCATTGGTGCTGTGTATGGTTGCAGTGGAGCTCAGGCTGGTGTTGCAGCTGGAGGTTGTTGCTCGGGTTCTGTGCAGTTATAGGCTATACATGAAGCCACGATTCGGGTGGAATAGGTTGCGGGTTACCGTGGTTGCTTTGAGAATTGGCAGCTAGTGTAGGCTTTTGGTAGGAGACCGAGATTGAGGTTGGTGGAACTTAAGTTTGAAGAGCTTGGATGTAGCTGAGGTCAGAATTTTGAGCGATGGAAAGTGTAGTTCGAGTGCGGCTCGGGCGGCAGGTTGAGTTACGGGGATTCAATGGAATGCGATGGACTGAATTGAACCGGGAACAAGTGCAACAACTGTCTTGTATGGCCTGTGGTGTTTGTGCTCGTGGTAGAATGGATACTATGTTGCAAATGAGGAGAAAGCTTGAACTAAATGGTAGAGAGCCATTATGGCTGGGAGTGCAGCAGCGTGCACCATCCTCAGGTGCAACACAAGATGGTCGCACGTGGCCTGGTCTGCACTGAAATGGGATCCACCGACTCAGTTACGACTACGGTGACTCAGCCCAATTGGATCGTTGACCACGACTAACGTTGGGACGGTTGCTGACCGCCTTGACCGTTAGTCCTAACGACAGATCGACGGAATATTCCGTCGAATGATACTCTTGACGGAGAAATTTTCAGGTGGCCGGCGACTCTATTCCGCAAATTAGGCACAATCCTATCGGTTTTCCGGGCGAGCAAAAATTCCACTCCTTTTCTAAGGACTTCTTTCATAGGTGTGAAGACTTGGGCTGGAATGGATGGAGAATTGGACTCAAATTTGGAAAGAGGTGGAAGAGTTGAGAAAAACGCTTGAAATGGAAATTGAATTGCAAAAGGAAAAGGATTCTACTCCTTAGAAGATTTGGAGAATATTGAAGCTATAAATAGAGAAGTTTTTCTACAACTTCTACACCTCTCTACACACACACATCACTTGTGTTTTTGTTTTCTAAGATTTTTCTTTTTAATTACTTATGTGAATTTAAACTTCTTCTTTTTAATTATTATTATTTGTGTGAATTTCAAAAACATGAGTAGCTAAATTTCTTATTGATTGAGGATGAATTCCTAGTTCTTAACATGATTTGAGTTTTTGTTTTCAAATTCTATCTTGAAGTTTTTCACATAATTATCGTTTGTTTTTACTAATAGAGTGATCTTAAAGACATTCATGATTGATTGATAGATTGTTTGAGTGCACGCTAAATTGATTTGTTAATTCGATCTAAAGCTAGTGAAAGTTAGGAATAAGTAATCGTTTCTTGACTCTTTTACATAAGTAGCAAACACGAGACCTTGCGGAGGGATTCCGTGGAGCAATGTGTGTAAAACAACGTTAGCAAGGGACCTTGAGCTAAGAGTCTAACTACTAATATCAACCTAAGAAATTCACAAAACATAATGCATGAGCGCAAGTTACATCTAGGTTGAGCTAATTCTAGGTGGTTTGGTGATTAGAATCCCGAGTGTCGAGAACTTCCGTGTCCTCTAAGGGATTTAGGGGCTTATGGCACCTAGGCACCTTTACCCTACGGTTGGTGATAATTTGTGACTAATAACAAGTAAGAAACAGAACATAACTCTGATTCATTGTTTCGTAACGAAGAAGGATTCCTTGATCTTGTCTCTCTTATTGCTTTCATCTTTCAACTTTCGATTTTAATTGCTTTGTTTATTTTTATTTTGCTTTTTACACCCCCTTTCGTGACAACTTCTACAACTAAGATCTCTTGCTCCTCGGGAAACGAACTTGACTTCCATTATATTATTTTAATTGAGTGGAAATATTGAATTATTTGATTGCACCTACGACACAGCATCAAATCCTTTGATAAAGCCTACCTACTAGGGATAGAACTTAATCGCTAAATCAAAAGTCACCCAAACCATGAGGGTTTTACAATATGAGATCGAATATTAAGTAGTAAAACCAAAATCAAACATCCCATAAACATACATAGCAATAAGTTAAAAGCAATTAAGCACAAGCTATGTAAACCGAAAACTATCACAAGAAAAATTACTAAACAAATAATTTTATTCATAATAGACCAATACAATTAATGAAAAAAATCAAAAATTGATGTCTATTAAACTAGATTAAGTATTACAACAAATAACTTAATCTCGGGTGCTTTTCAAAGATTATCTTCAATTTCCTCAAATTTTTCAAAGATCTTCATCAACAACATCCCACACCGATATCTCGGATTCTCGCACAGTACCTTGGTTATGTTCACAGGCTAAAGCATTAACCTTTGATTAATATTCCTAGCATACTCCCTATTACCGATTCCAAGTTTAATCGGTTTCTTTGGTTCTACGGATAACTTGATTCTTAAGTAATGCTTCCTGTCTATGATGAGTTTCGATGGTATCGAGGACTTGTCGAAGATTGATAATATCAACCTTAGCATCCAAACTGCTTGGACAAGGAGATGAGTCATATCATCCTTTTCATTATCGGTATTTCACAACCCGATTTCTTGACGGCATTATCAAGATGAGTATTATCCTTAGAAGTCATTCCACTCAAGGCTTTGGAAGTTGTGCTTAAGATCCGTTTGAGAACACATCCTTTAGTATAAGTTTTGAGACACGTTGAGTACAAATAATTGAATACCTTTAACACATTCCAAACATAGATATCAGCCTTAAATAAATACCAATAAGATTTGAAGAGATTTTCATATCTTAATGTGTTAAAAAACTTCAATATACTCCAAGAGATTTTCTCCAAAATAGTATCAAAAGATACTAACTTATCCTTTTACACAAGTTGTTGTAAGACAACCTTTCGCACATAAAGATGATTAACATATCATTAAGGTAGATTGTGTAATCTCTCTATATTGAATAAGAGATATTAGTAGGATACCATTTTGCTTCATGTATGTGTGCTTCCTTATATCCTCAAGATTGGAAAAGTAAGATGCATTCCAACGCATTTCCTTGCTGGGATGAGATAATCCTCATCATACATCACAAGAGAAGGTCTTTCTCCCTTTTGAACATGATCATGTTCTTCTTAAGTGGATTCGAACCCATCCTCTTTGTTAAGGAATTTAGAGATCAATATCCTTAATTACATCTTGTGCCCGAGGATGGTATGTTCCTCGAACTTGAACCCGTTTTGTCTAGATCTGCGATCAGTTTGCTAACGTCTCTTGTTCAAGACGTTCTATATGTCCTCTTAAAGGTTTTCATTCCTTGCCGAAATGTTTTTCTAAACAATTGTTGGATATACCTCATGACATGTTCTGATAGTAGTTTCTCAATAAGGACTTTATTCCTTATACGTGAGTGTTCGGTGATTGAGTAAGAATTTCACACTCTTTAGTCTCGTTGATGAAATTCATTTCATAAAGCTAGTTTTTGTTCCTCATAATCTATCGATTATTTTGAAGCACTAAGTGTTTTTCGCTTTTCCTTCACATATTCTTACATTCATTTGAACGTAAGTTCTGGGACATCATCTAGACTGTCAATGGATTTACCTTTTCCGATTTTTTCAATATGTTTGAAAAGCTTTCTATCCTGCAAATTCTTAACTTGGGTAGACAAGAGAGATCGAATCTCTTTTCGAGACGATTTTCACAATGAATCGAGACGAGTCCAAACCATGTTTGAAGCCTCGAACTCACTCTTTCGATGTGAACTGATCCATAATCAAATATTAGTCATAGACTTTCTTTGGATTTTCAGAAAAGACTTTTGACCGAATTTCCATTGGTTTTCCTTGAGATCTTATTCTCATTATCTTGACTTACGTTAATCGAATCATCCTTTAGTTACCATTCTTATAGGTTGGATCGCACCAAACACATTGTTAGATCTTTCGTGTTTGCCTACTTCCGATACCAATTGAAAAGGCCAGGGCACTAAATATACTGCAAGCTAAAACTTTTCCTATAAGTCCTTTCTCCGAAAGTGATTTGTCTATGGACTAAGTGAGACAATGCAACTAATGGGTTCACACTGCGGTGATCGTCTATGGATACGAATCGAGACAATACAACAACGAAGTATGTTTACTTGATACAAAGGTTCGGACTTAACCAAACACAATAGGATTTCTTATCAAGTAAATAGGAATTAACGTTTGTGGATTTACTTTAATTATAATAAATAATTATAATCACGGAAAAATAAAAGTAAATGACACAACAAGATTTTGTTAACGAAAACCACAAAATGCGTAAAAACCCCGACCTTGTCAAGAATTGAATACTCCGTGATTAAGTCGCTACATAATATTACACCTAACTTCGTATAGTTGATACCAAGTAACTAACTCCTATAGTACACTTTAGTTAGCCCGTATTCCCCGTCTACCTACTTCTGTGAATAAGTCGCATTACTTGGAACAATTCCTTTGGTTCGTATTCCAAATAGTAAAGGAACAACAAATCTGTTTGGTATCAACTCTTTTCAACCAAGTGATATGAGTCGACAAAGCTCTTGTTTATCTTAACATAACTCCTTTATGGATCACCCAGACCTATCTTATGTTCAATCACCCCAAAAGGTAATCATTTAAGATTAAGCCAATCCAATACCTTTGATCCACAAGAAACGTATTGATGTCGATCTACTCAATTAATCAATCCAATCTACCACAAGGATAAACCGATTAAATTGGATCCTCTTACAGAAACAAGTATTGTGCACATCAAAGATGATAAAACCCAATCGTATCTTCAATATATTCTTTGTATTCAAATCTTCTTAAATCTTCAATAAAAACCTCGCACACAATCACTTGAATCTCTTTTTGATCAATCACGATAAGAGGCAGCCGATTAACAATGGATTATCACAAGATCGTCTTTAGAACTAAAAGCAGGTCTAAAGATCCCCTCGAAATTAGAACTAGTTTGAGTGAATCTTATATCAAGAGAAGATTCTCAAGAATAAACAAACTAGGTGTAATCAGATTTCAACCACCGTTAGTCAATCAAATCAATCGAAAACAAAGATAAAACCGCAATTATCTAGTTTCCCACCAACGGTCACATCGAGCTTCTCAATCCCAAAGAAGACTTTAAATTGAGCGGCCATAAGAGATTTGCCTAACTATTTACTCCTCTCCTAATAGGCGACATACGATTAAGAATAACAACAAAAGAGTAAATTGTTGTTATTTAAGGATTAGTTTGCTAGAAAGGCAAACTTCGTGTATTTATAGACAAGGAAGTTTGGACACCAAGGAATGTCCAAAACCGAAAATATTCTCAAGATATTCATAAAAGCCACGTATCTTTTCATAAAACCAGCAAATGCTCTGTCCAAAAATAACGATCGAAATCTCTCGGAAAATCTAATTAGTAAATGCACATTACTAATTAGCCAATTTCCAAAATGAAATTAATAACCTTAATTAAAAGATTCTTAACTTACTTATGTTTTGATCACAGGATTCTCTTCCCTTAGCAGTTAAGGAATATCTTTAACAATTATAGAAATAAACATTCACGACACATGTTCAAAGTTTGTTGACATCTTAACTGTAAGTTCTCTTCACGCTTAAAACCTTTAAACCGATTTGCCACACTTCCAAACAAGTTTAGAATTGGTTCATCCGACTTTCAAGAACTATGTGATTGATCAAACCAACATTCAATCACAATCACGGGTTTACGGTTCTACCAAACAAGTTTCGTTTCTACCTCCATGTGAGTATTGTGCATAGTCACACTAGCTCCCCCAAAAAGTTAGGTTGTAGGTACTAGGATCGGTTCCCCACATATATATTGTATCTAACTTATATGTGTTGCACATGTCCATAAAGGATGGTTCCCCTTTCGCTATAAACGGTTGCACTCTACAAGGATCGGTTCCCTTTGATGTCTTGCACCCCTTACTAGGATCGGTTCCCTTTCCTTACTAGGATCGGTTCCTTTCCTCATAAAGATCGGTTCCATTTCCTTTACAAGAAGGATCGATTCCCTTTCCTCACAAGGTCGACATACAAATCTGATCCCCTTACACGGTGGTCATAGATCAGTTCTGTCAAAGAAGTTATGCAATGCATAAGTCAGCTTTTCCTCACGAGGGATTTCCACACGATGTACGGGTTCCCCAGTGGATGGCTGGATCGCTGGTTGCGCGATGTACTCTTGGAGCTTCCCCTCATCGATCATATATTGTACCATCTTCTTCAAGTACCTACACGAATCTTTCATGTGGCTATGGAATTGATGGAACTCGCAAAAGTCAGTTCTATTTTTGGCCCGCTCGGGCTGCTGACCTCTGTTCCATGGGTAAGTGATTTTGTATTTTTCGTCGATCTTCTTGAGGATCTCGGATATGGGAGTATTTAGCTTCGTGTAGACAGGGTCTACGAATTTTCCCCTTCTTTTTGGGCTTGGTATCGCCCTTTCCATCCTCCACTCCGATGTTTTTATCGATCATTACCCATTGTTGGGTCGCCCGCTCTTGGGCTCGCACTGTGTGGGTTCCGTGGTTCTACCACATTCGCTACTCGTTAGTTCCTTTTACCAACTTGTCGTAGGTACCATCTTGAAGTTCTTCAAGAGCCACATAATCCTCTTGAATTTATCTCAGCTTTCCCAAATTCTTTGGCATGGTTTCATACATGCGGATGAATATAGGTGTTGATGGGTGAAAATTACTCCTGCTGAATTTGGTAATTTGGGGTGTGATGAGGAATGAATTTAAACCTACAACAAATGCACTGCGCGGTGAGTGCTTGTAGATTCAGAGATCAATCTGCAAGTCCGGCCTTAAACCAAGAAATGGCTGCCTGGACTTGTTTTGTCACAAAGTGAAGGAGATGGGGTTGATCTTAGGGAGGGAAGCGAAGAAGGTGTTGAGATTGTGAAGGTGTTGGCTTGCTTATGACTTGTAACG